>CM064497.1:35183522-35551022 GCA_032716605.1 Paralithodes platypus
TATCATAAATTTCACATATCCTATATAGAGTATATACTGTAGGTACAACCCCTTCCGCACCATGACAGTTGTTAACCTGTTATTCTGGCTAGAGTGAGACAAGTTATGCTGTTTAATAAGGACCTCTGCTATTAAGAGGGTTTATTGAGATCGTAATTATCCCTTTGAGTCCTAAAGGTATATTATACGCTAGCCTAATGAAAAACGTTTAATGGTAACCAAAATATGATGACATTTACGTAGTTATAGTAAAGGGAATATACAGTAAGTCCTAGCTGAGTTGTTTGTCTCATATCGGAGTTAGCCGATATAACATTATATATACCCGAAGGTCCCCAAGTGGACTTCACCCAGGTGACTCAAGACTTTGTGTCAGCCATGCTATGGTTACTAAGCAAGAGTACCCACTGTATATGCTCAAGGAGGACCGTAACAGCTCTACACTACAAACTAGACACCCTCCCCTGCACCAGCTAGCTATCCTTACCTGCCTAACCTAACTTAATATAATATACGGTAACCTATAATTTACCTGCCTAACCTAACTTAATATAATATACGGTAACCTATAATTTACCTGTCTAACCTAACTTAATATAATATACGGTAACCTATAATTTACCTGCCTAACCTAACTTAATATAATATACGGTAACCTATAATTTACCTGCCTAACCTAACTTAATATAATATACGGTAACCTATAATTTACCTGCCTAACCTAATTTAATATAATATACGGTAACCTATAATTTACCTGCCTAACCTAACTTAATATAATATACGGTAACCTATAATTTACCTGTCTAACCTAACTTAATATAATATACGGTAACCTATAATTAACCTAACCTATAATTAACCTAACTTAATATAATATACGGTAACCTATAATTTACCTGCCTAACCTAACTTAATATAATATACGGTAACCTATAATTTACCTGCCTAACCTAATTTAATATAATATACGGTAACCTATAATTTACCTGCCTAACCTAACTTAATATAATATACGGTAACCTATAATTTACCTGTCTAACCTAACTTAATATAATATACGGTAACCTATAATTAACCTAACTTAATATAATATACGGTAACCTATAATTTACCTGCCTAACCTAACTTAATATAATATACGGTAACCTATAATTAACCTAACTTAATATAATATACGGTAACCTATAATTAACCTAACTTAATATAATATACGGTAACCTATAATTAACCTAACTTAATATAATATACGGTAACCTATAATTAACCTAACTTAATATAATATACGGTAACCTATAATTAACCTAACTTAATATAATATACGGTAACCTATAATTAACCTAACTTAATATAATATACGGTAACCTATAATTTAGTCTAACCTTGCCTTTAATGTGCAAAAAACCATTGCAAATAGTCGTCCACCAGCGTCAGATAAGCATCATATATTGTTGCCATCTCTATCAACACCGATTAATCCTCTAAAATTAAGGACAAATGTGCTACTCAAATACCTTATTGTACTTATGAGATATAACTATCGGGCATATCAGAAGCGCTAACCTCCATAAAAGGGAGAGTTCTAGTTTTCTCCCTAAACCTGCAAGTTCAAAATAACACCCCAAAACACCCCTTCGAAATCTGTAAAATGTTTAGTATAAAAATGTACCAATCAAAAGCAGGTTCCTCCTAAATTACAAATTTATTATGAACAAAATCATTAATTGATTGCCATAAAACACATTACAATGTTTTACTGTATATATATATATATATATATATATATATATATATATATATATATATATATATACAGTATATATATAATATATATATATATATATATATATATATATATAATATATATATATATATTTACAGGCTAATTCTGCTGAGCAGCCGCAGCAAGGTAGACATTCGTTCTTGCTTGTCAGGAATATATAGACTCCAAAATGCCAATAAAGTATATATATATATATAATTCTATCTATCTATCTATTGCCTGACGCCGTGATCCCCAAAGGGGTAGCCACGAACGAACCGCCCCCATGCACCTGTTTCCAGTCAGTCGACGCCCCTCCCCCCAACCAGCACCGCCTTCGTTTATGTACTTCCTCACTCTATCCTTCCACCTCTCATTCGGTCTACCTCTCCCTCTCTGTCCCTCCACCTCGCTCTCGTACACCCTCTTAGTCATTCTCTCGCTTTCCATACGTTCCAAATGGCCGAACCATCTCAAGTTGTTCCTTTTCACACTTTCCAGCACATCTACCTCCACACCACACCTATAGTATATATAATTAAATAAATTAAATAATTAAAATTATTCCCCGACTAAGAAATAAAAGTTATAAGGAAAGACTAAAAGAATTAAGCCTATTTATCTTGACAAACGGCAGAATAAGAGGAGGCCTAATCCAAATTAACCCTTTCACGCTCATGTGACGGAGAGGTTGCCAGATTAGCAATAAGAAATAGAGTTCTCTCTCTTATAATTACCTCTCCAAAATTAGTTTTCTGCCCTCAACTAACTCAAAGACAACTGCAGAGGTTGAAGTAACTAAACTAAAGGTTTCTAAATACCCCTGATGGTAACAAATGCTTTAAAGTATCCCTAATAGGCTCAAAATCGCGTCATATGTCGGAGAGGGTTAATACAATTATTGAAGGCCATGGAAGCATGGCTGCACACTTGATAACTCAAATTTCACAAAAAGTAATGGTTACAAAATTGTCGGAAATGCTTTTCATTCCCATGTAGCAAAGCACTTCTTTTTTAACAGAGTGGTCAACTTATGGAATAAATGTCCTAGAAGTGTTGCAGAGTACCGTGCTATACAGTCCAGACATTCAATTATCGCCTTGATTAAAATGTTGCCATGAACATTTTGTTTTCTGACCACAGTATTTTTGGAGCTGAAGCCCTTCAATTGAAGGATGTGGCAATCTCGTTTTTTAGAAGCAACCTAGTAAGGACCATTAGGTCCGTTGTTGTTTGTCTTCCTTTGTATTCCTTTGTATCTTTAGAAGATTTCATTCAGCTTAAGAAGATCTGTGGATGTCGAGGCATAAATAAGTAGGTTTTAACACCATAGATTCCTAGAGGGCCTTACTAAACTGTTTTTGTTCTATGTGTATGAAGGTGACAAAATGTAGGTTGCCTGTAACGAGTGTCTCCTCCAATGCCAAAAGAGTGACAGAGCCAAATTCAAGGAACGTTCGGTTCAAAATGCCTGGACACACGAAGTTTAAAGCAATCTAAGTCACAGGATAACGGAAAGATTGATTGAGGGAGAGAGTTCCAAAGTTCACTTTTTGAGTAGAAGAAAGACTGAAAAACTTTCCTAATTTTAGGGTTGGAGAGCAGGACAGAATAAGAATGGGACTGGGTTGAAAGGCGGGTGCCTCGCACTTGCACAGCGAAAATATATTGTCCCAATGCATCATAATCCTCAAGGGGTTAAGGTTTTCCAGCACTAATAATTGATAAACATATCCTGATGATAGAAACGATGAACATTGACTTATTAAACCCAATGATCCAATCCTTTCATTCTGGCTATGAGTAGACACTTTTTATCAAGCTTAAGAAGGACCAGTAGGAGCTAGAGGGATAATAGAGATGGCTTTTACCCCTTTGATTCGTAAGAGATAAATCCTAAACTGTATAGAATCATCAAATATTAACCAGAATGTAATGCATAAACGCGCCATCGAATACTGAGAGAGTTAACCACTATCTCCTATTCTCTTTCTAATTTTTATAAATTATCTCCTTAACTGTACCTTAATTCCCATCCATTCATACGCAGACGACTCAACCTTGCACTACTCCATTAGTTTTTCAGAACGCCCTAGCCAGCAATCCCTCAACGACAAACGTAATGAAGCCATAGAACTCTTAAATTCTGATCTAAATACTATTTCCAATTGGGGCAGAGAAAACCTTGTTAACTTTAATGCTTCCAAAACCCAATTTCTCCATCTATCTACCCGTCAGGATCTCCCAGCGGACTATCCCTTATTCTTCAACAATACAAAAATCAACCCTTCATCGTCTCTCAATATTCTTGGTGTCTCTTTTTCTTCTGCTCTCATTTGGAAGGACCATATTACCAGTCTTCCTAAGGCAGCCTCCCAGAAGCTGGGTGTGCTCAACCGCCTTAGGGGGTTCTTTTCCCCTGCACAGCTTCTTGCTCTGTACAGGGGCATAGTGCGCCCTTGTATTGAGTATTGTTCACATGTGTGGGGAGGTTCCTCTCACACTGCTCTCCTAGACAAAGTTGAAAGGAAGGCCTTTCGAATCATTAACTCCCGTCCACTCACCAACTCTCTGCAATCTCTCTCTCTCCGCCGCAATGTTGCATCTCTCTCGCTATTCTATCGCTACTATAATAATCATTGTTCCTCAGAGCTATCCCAGTGCATACCACCTCCTTTACGTAGGGCACGTGGTACCCGTCTTGCAACTCAATCCCACCCCTACTCTGTGCAACTCTCCAACCCAAGAGTGAAACGTTACTCTCAAACTTTCTTCTACTCAACAGCTGAGCTCTGGAACTCTCTCCCAGAATCAGTCTTTCCCTCTTCCTATGACTTAAATTGCTTCAAACTCCGTGTGTCCAGGCATTTTGGCTCGAACGTCCCTTGACTTTGGCCCTGTCACTCTTTCAACTATGGGGGAGGCACTCGCTATAGGCAGTTATGCCTTTTGCCTCCCTCAATCACATAGAAAAAAAGAAAAAAAAAAAAAAAAAAAAAACATTCACTAACGGTGACGGCCTTTTCAATATATTCTGGTAACTATAAGATGATTGTATTCAGCTTAGGAAGGACCTTTAACAATTAAGCGGCTACAAACGATCTCCATTAATCCTTTGAAGTACAACACGTCCTTCCTAAGCTAAATACAATGGTCTAATATAGTCCAGAATATGATGAAACGGACGTCACAGGTACTGAACGGGTTAATCAAGTTTCAATATGCTTCTTCAGTGAATCATAATTGTCCCACTGAATATTGCTCAGACACACTAACACATATGCCAAGAAAATAATTACCAAAATATTCGTTGCTAATTATACTTACACTCCTTACAGTAATCTGGGTGGAGTTACACAATGATCAACTGTTCACTAGTTTGCTATGAAGAGACCATGCCATTGATATAGTTTTACAGTAATGTAGTTGCAGATCAACTACAGTAGGCATGCATGATTATCCTTCTTATACAAGAATGCATTGTAATGTTGTTCTTTGTATTAAACAATTATATTTCTAAAGTATTCAAACCTTTCTCTCAATTTTCAATCCACTCCCCAATAATGATACACTCCACTTTGAACTTTTTGAAAATCACTTAATCTACGGCGCAAGTTCCAGTAATTCACTTTTAGTTCAGAGTAAAAAAAAGAGGACAATTTTATGAATTCGCCATAGTTCACCCGTTCGTTCACCATTAGCGTCATTGATGGTGAAAGATAAACCAAATGAAAATCATCAAGTACATTTCCATGGCTTTATTCTCGCGGCGTTTACCTGAATAGCACACCCGAACACCGGGTAAAATGATCGCATATCCTCTCCCTTCCGTGGTCTGCTCGACACTGAGGGGAGAATCAATGGGCCTCGAGCTCTTGGGTGACGGTGGTGAAGGTGGTGGCGGTGGTGGTGGTAGTGATATGTGGTTGGTTAATGGTGATGGTGGTGGTGATATGTGGTTTGTAGTGGTGGTGGTGATATGTGGTTAATGGTGGTGGAGGTAATATGTGGTTAGTGGTGGTGGTGGTAATATGTGGTTAGTGGTGGTGGTGATATGTGGTTCGTAGTGGTGGTGCTGATATGTGGTTAGTGGTTGTGGTGGTAATATGTGGTTAGTGGTGGTGGTGGTGGTTAGTGGTGGTGGTGGTAATATGTGGTTAGTGGTGGTGGTGGTTATATGTAGTTAGTGGTGGTGGTGGAGGTAATATGTGGTTAATGGTGGTGGTGTTGGTGGTAATATGTGGTTAGTGGAGGTGGAGGCGGAGGTAATTAAATATGTGGTTAGTGGTGGTGGTGGTGATATGTGGTTAGTGGTGGTGGTAATATGTGGTTAGTGGTGGTGGTGGTAATATGTGGTTAGTGGTGATGGTGGTGGTGGTAATATGTGGTTAGTGGTGGTGGTGGTAATATGTGGTTAGTGGTGGTGGTGGTGATATGTGGTTAGTGGTGATGGTGGTTAGTGATGGTGGTGGTAATATGTGGTTAGTGGTGATGGTGGTAATATGTGGTTAGTGGTGATGGTGGTGGTAATATGTGGTTAGTGGTGGTGGTGGTAATATGCGGTTAGTGGTGATGGTGGTGGTAATATGTGGTTAGTGGTGGTGGTGGTAATATGTGGTTAGTGGTGGTGGTGGTATTATGTGGTTAGTGGTGATGGTGGTGGTGGTGTTGGTAATATATGGTTAATGGTGGTGGTGGTGATATGTGGTTAGTGGTGGTGGTGGTAATATGGGGTTAGTGGTGGTGGTGGTGGTAATATGTGGTTAGTGGTGATGGTGGTGGTAATATGTGGTTAGTGGTGGTGGTGGTGGTAATATGTGGTTAGTGGTGATGGTGGTAATATGTGGTTAGTGGTGATGGTGGTGGTGGTAATATGTGGTTAGTGGTGATGGTGGTGGTAATATGTGGTTACTGGTGATGGTGGTGGTGGTAATATGTGGTTAGTGGTGGTGGTGGTAATATGTGGTTAGTGGTGATGGTGGTGGAAATATGTGGTTAGTGGTGATGGTCGTGGTGGAAATATGTGGTTAGAGGTGGTGGTGGTGGTAATATGTGGTTAGTGGTGGTGGTGGTGATATGTGGTTAGTGGTGATGGTGGTAATATGTGGTTAGTGGTGGTGGTGGTAGTAATATGTGGTTAGTGGTGATGGTGGTGGTAATATGTGGTTAGTGGTGGTGATGGTAGTATGTGGTTAGTGGTGATGTGGTAATATGTATTAGTGGTGATGGTGGTGGTAATATGTGGTTAGTGGTGATGGTGGTGTTAATATGTGGTTAGGGGTGGTGGTGGTATTATGTGGTTAGTGGTGATGGTGGTAATATGTGCAGTTAGTGGCGATACTGGTAGTGATATGTGGTTGGTTAATGGTGGTGGTGATATGTGGTTAATGGTGGTGGTGATATGTGGTTTGTAGTGGTGGTGCTGATATGTGGTTAGTGGTGGTGGTGGTGATGGTGGTGGTGGTGGTTAGTGGTGGTGGTGGTAATATATGGTTAGTGGTGGTGGTGGTAATATGTAGTTAGTGGTGGTGGTGGTGGTAATATGTGGTTAGTGGTGGTGGTTGGGTAATATGTGGTTAGTGGTGGTGGTGGTAATGTGGTTAGTGGTGGTGGTGGTGATATGTGGTTAGGTGGTGGTGGTAATATGTGTGGTGGTGGTAATATGTGGTTAGTGGTGATGGTGGTGGTGGTAATATGTGGTTAGTGGTGGTGGTGGTGATATGTGGTTAGTGGTGATGGTGGTTAGTGATGGTGGTGGTAATATGTGGTTAGTGGTGATGGTGGTAATATGTGGTTAGTGGTGATGGTGGTGGTAATATGTGGTTAGTGGTGGTGGTGGTAATATGCGGTTAGTGGTGATGGTGGTGGTAATATGTGGTTAGAGGTGGTGGTGGTAATATGTGGTTAGTGGTGGTGGTGGTATTATGTGGTTAGTGGTGATGGTGGTGGTGGTGATATGTGTTTAGTGGTGGTGGTGGTAATATGTGGTTAGTGGTGGTGGTGGTAATATGTGGTTAGTGGTGATGGTGGTGGTAATATGTGGTTAGTGGTGGTAGTGGTGGTAATATGGGATAAGGGGTGGTGGAGGTAATATGTGGTTAGTGGTGATGGTGGTGGTGGTAATATGTGGTTAGTGGTGGTGGTAATATGTGGTTAGTGGTGATGGTGGTGGTAATATGTGGTTACTGGTGATGGTGGTGGTGGTAATATGTGGTTAGTGGTGGTGGTGGTAATATGTGGTTAGTGGTGATGGTGGTGGTAATATGTGGTTAGTGGTGATGGTGGTGGTGGTAATATGTGGTTAGAGGTGGTGGTGGTGGTAATATGTGGTTAGTGGTGGTGGGGTGATATGTGGTTAGTGGTGATGGTGGTAATATGTGGTTAGTGGTGGTGGTGATATGTGATTGTGGTGTGGTGGTGGTATATGTGGTTAGTGGTGGTGATGGTAATATGTGGTTGGGTGGTGGTCTATGTATTAGTGGTGGTGGTGGTAATATGTGGTTAGTGGTGTGGTGGTGGTAATATGTGGTAGGGGTGGTGGTGGTATATGTGGTTAGTGGTGGTGGTGGTAATATGTGGTTAGTGGCGTGCTGGTGGTAATGGTTAGTGGTGGTGGTGGTAATATGTGGTTAGTGGTGGTGGTGGTAATGTGGTTAGTGGTGGTGGTGGTAATATGTGGTTAGTGGTGATGGTGGTATATGTGGTTAGTGGTGGTGGTGGTGGTTTGTGGTTAGTGGTGGTGGTGGTAATATGGTTAGTGGTGGTGGTGGTGGTTAGTGGTGATAGTGGTATGTGTAGTGATGTGGTGGTAATATGTGGTTAGTGGTGGTGGTGGTGGTAATATGATAAAGGTGGTGGTGTGTGGTGGTGGTGGTGTAATATGTGGTAGTGGTGGTGGTGGTAATATATGGTTAGTGGGGTGGTGGTGTTGGTATGTGGTTGTGGTGGTGGTGGTATGTGGTTGTGGTGGTGTTGGTATGTGGTTGTTGTGGTGGTGGTATGTGGTTGTGGTGATGTGTATATGTGGTTAGTGGTGATGGTGGTATATGTGGTTGTGGTGATGGTGGTGGTGGTAATATGTGGTGTGTGGTGGTTATATGTGGTAGTGGTTAGTGGTGGTGGTGGTAATATGTGGTTAATGGTGGTGTGGTGATATGTGGTTAGTGGTGGTGGTGGTAATATGTGGTTAGTGGTGGTGGTGGTAATATGTGGTTAGTGGTGGTGGTGGTGGTAATATGTGTTAGTGGTGGTGGTAATATGTGGTTAGTGGTGGTGGGTGGTAATATGTGGTTAGTGGTGGTGGTGGTGGTAATATGTGGTTAGTGGTGGTGGTGTAATATGTGGTTAGTGTGGTGGTGGTGATGGTATATGGTTAATGGTGGTGGTCGTAGTATGTGGTTAGTGGTGGTGGTGGTGGTGGTAATATGTGGTTAGTGGTGGTGGTGGTAATATGTGGTTAGTGGTGGTGGTGGTGGTGGTAATATGTGGTTAGTGGTGGTGGTGGTAATATGTGGTTAGTGGTGGTGGTGGTGGTATATGACCCTTGGTGGTGGTGGTGGTATATGACCCTTGGTGGTGGTGGTGGTATATGACCCTTGGTGGTGGTGGTGGTATGTGGTTAGTGGTGATGGTGGTGGTGTATATGTGTTAGTGGTGGTGTGGTAGTGTGGTGGTATGTGGTGGTGGTGGTATATGTGGTTGTATGGTGGTGGTATATGTGGTTGTATGGTGGTGGTATATGTGGTTGTATGGTGGTGGTATATGTGGTTGTATGGTGGTGGTGATATGTGGTTTGTGTGGTGGTGGTTGTGTGAGTGGTGGTGGTATATGTGGTTTGTGGTGTGGTGGTGGTGGTGGTGGTAATATGTGGTTAGTGGTGATGGTGGTGATATGTGGTAGTGGTGGTGGTGGTAATATGTGGTTAGTGGTGGATGGTGGTGGTGGTAATATGTGGTTAGTGGTGGGTGGTGGTGGTATTAAATATGTGGTTAGTGGTGGTGGTGGTGATATGTGGTTAGTGGTGGTGGTGGTAATATGTGGTTAGTGGGGGTGGTGGTAATAGCTGGTTAATGGTGATGGTGGTGGTGGTAATTGTGTGGGTGGTGGTAATATGTGGTTTAGTGGTGTTGGTGATATGTGGTTAGTGGTGATGGTGGGTGAGTGGTGGTAATATGTTACGTGGTGATGGTGGTAATATGCTACGTGGTGATGGTGGTAATATGCTACGTGGTGATGGTGGTAATATGCTACGTGGTGATGATGGTAATATGTGTGGTGATGGTGGTGGTAATATGTGGTTAGTGGTGGTGGTGTTATGTGGTTAGTGGTGGTGGTGGTATATGTGGTTAGTGGTGATGGTGGTAATATGTGGTTAGTGGTACTGGTAGATGTGGTTAGTGGTGGTGGTGGTATGTGGTTAAGTGGTGGTGGTGGTTTTGTAATATGTGGTTATGTGGTTTGGTGGTGGTGGTATATGTGGTATGTGGTGGTGGTGGTTAGTGGTGGTGGTGGTAATATGTGGTTAGTGGTGGTGGTGGTAATATGTGTTAGTGGTGGTGGTGGTGGTAGTATGTGGTTAGTGGTGGTGGTGTTGGTATGTGGTTGGTGGTGGTGGTGGTGGTAATATGTGGTTAGTGGTGGTGGTGGTGATATGTGGTTAGTGGTGGTGGTGGTAAATGTGGTTAGTGGTGGTGGTTGTGGTAATATGTGGTTAGTGTGTGGTGGTGGTGGTATATGTGGTTAGTGGTGGTGGTGTATGTGGTTAGTGGTGGTGGTGGGGTAATATGGTTAGTGGTGATGGTGGTGTGGTGGGGTTCGTGGTTAGTGTGGTGGTGGTAGTATGTGGTTAGTGGTGGTGGTGGTATGGTTAGTGGTGGTGGTGGTATGGTTAGTGGGTGGTGGTGTTGTGGTGTGGTGTGGTGGTAATATGTGGTTAGTGGTGGTGGTGGTATGTGGTTATGGTGTGGTGGTGGTGGTAATATGTGGTTAGTGTGGTGGTGTGGTTTGTGGTTGTGGTGGTGGTGGTAAATGTGGTTAGTGGTGGTGGTGGTGGTAATATGTGGTTGTGGTGGTGTGGTGGTATATGTGGTTTAGTGGTGGTGGTGGTTGTGGTTCTGGTGTGGTGGTGGTGGTATATGTGGTTAGTGGTGTGGTGGTGGTAATATGTGGTTAGTGGTGGTGGTCCTATGTGGTTAGTGGTGGTGGTGGTAATGTGGTTAGTGGTGGTGGTGGTAATAGTGGTTAGTGGTGTGGTGGTGGTGGTAATATGTGGTTAGTGGTGGGTGGTGGTAATATGTGGTTAGTGGTGTGGTGTGTGGTTAGTGGTGGTGGTAATATGTGGTGGTGGTGGTGGTTAATATGTGGTTAGTGGTGGTGGTGTTGGTTAGTGGTGGTGTGGTAATATGTGGTTAGTGGTGTGGTGGTAATATGTTTAGTGGTGGTGGTGGTAATATGTGGTTTAGTGGTGGTGGTGGTGGTAATATGTGGTTAGTGGTGGTGGTGGTAATATGTGGTTAGTGGTGGTGGTGGTTGTGGGTTGTGGTGGTGGTAATATGTGGTTAGTGGTGGTGGTCTGTGGTGGTGGTGGTGGTTAGTGTGTGTGGTGGTGGAGTGTGGTTTGGTGGTGGTGGTATATGGTTAGTGGTGTGGTGGTGGTAATTGTGGTTAGTGGTGGTGGTGGTATGTGGTTAGTGGTGGTGGTGGTAATATGTGGTTAGTGGTGTGGTTGTGTGGTGGTGGTAATTGTGGTTAGTGGTGGTGGTGGTGGTAATATGTGGTGTGGTGGTGGTGCATGTGGTTAGTGGTGGTGGTGTAATATGTGTTAGTGGTGGTGGTGGTATGGTTGGTGGTTGTGGTAGTGGTGGTAATATGTGGTTAGTGGTGGTGGTGCTATGTGGTGTTGACAGGTGGTGGTAGGGTGATAGTGGTGGTTAGTGGTGTGGTGGTGGTGGTTTCTGGGTGGTGGTGTGGTCATATGTGGTTAGTGGTGATGGTGGTCATATGTGTGTGGGTGGTGGTGGTGGTCGTTGGTGGTGGTGGTTATGTGTTGTGGTGGTGGTGGTGGTGTAATATGTGGTTAGTGGTGGTGTGGTGGTAATATGTGGTTAGTGATGGTAGTGGTGGTGGTGGTGGTGGTGGTGGTTGTGGTGTGGTGGTGGTGGTGGTAATGTGGTTAGTGGTGTGGTGGTGCTGGTGGTAATATGTGGTTAGTGGTGGTGGTGGTAATAATATGGTGGTGGTGGTGGTGGTGGTAATATGTGGTTAGTGGTGGTGGGTGTGTGGTTAGTGGTGGTGGTGGTGTGGTATATGTGGTTTAGTGGTGGTGGTGTTAATATGTGGTAGTGGTGTGGTGGTGGGGGTGGTTAGTGGTTAGTGGTGGTCATGGTGTGGTTAGTGGTGTTGGTGGTAATGATGGTGTGGTGGTGGTGATATGTGGTTAGTGGTGGTGGTACTATGTTAGTGGTGGTGGTGGTGGTGGTAATATGTGGTTAGTGGTGTGGTGGTGGGTTGTGTGGTTAGTGGTGGTGGTGGTGGTAATATGTGGTTCGTGGTAGGTTGTCTGTTTTGTTTAGTGGTGGTGGTGGTGTATGTGGTTTGTGGTGGTGTTGGTGGTATGTGGTTAGTGGTGGTGGTGGTAATATTGGTTAGTAGAGATGGCTGTGGTGGTGGTGGTAATATTGGTTAGTGGTGGTGGTGGTTTGTTGGTGGTGTGGTGTGGTGTGGTGGTGGTGTGGTTGTGGTGGTGGGTGTGGTTATGTGGTTAGTGGTGGTGGTGGTGGTGTCCTGTGTTAGTGTGGTGGTGTGGTAATATGTGGTTAGTGGTGGTGGTGTGGTGGCATATGTGGTAGTGGTGGGTGGTGGTGGTGGTTATATGTGGTGTTAGTGGTGGTGGTGTGGGTTAGTGGTGGGTGGTGGTGGTTGTGGATGTGGTGGTGGTGGTGTGGTCCTCTGTGGTTAGTGGTGGTGTGGTAATATAGGTTAGTGGTGGTGGTGGTGATATGTGGTTTAGTGGTGATGGTGGTTCGTGGTGGTTTGGTTGTGGTGGTGGTGGTGGTTATGTGGTTAGTGGTGGTGGTGGTAATATGTGGTTAGTGGTGTGGTGGTAATATGTGGTTAGTGGTGGTGGTGGTAATATGTGGTTAGTGGTGGTGGTGGTAATATGTGGTTAAGTGGTGGTGGTGGTGGTTAGTGGTGATGGTGGTGTGGTGGTGGTAATATGTGGTTAGTGGTGATGGTGGTGGGGTTAGTGGTGGTGTATATGTGGTTAGTGGTGGTGGTGGTAATATGTGTTAGTGGTGATGGTGGTTGTGTGGTGGTGGGTGGTATATGTGGTTAATGGTGGTGGTGGTTTTGGTTAGTGGTGTGGTGGTGGTGGTAATATGTGGTGTGGTGGTGGTGGATATGTGGTAGTGGTGGTGGTAATATGTGGTAGTGGTGGTGGTGGTAATATGTGGTTAGTGGTGTGGTGGTAATATGTGGATAGTGGTGGTGGTGGTAATATGTGGTTAGTGGTGGTGGTGGTAATATGTGGTTAGTGGTGATGGTGGTGGTGGTAATATGTGGTTAGCGGTGGTGGTAATATGTGGTTACTGGTGATGGTGGTGGTGGTAATATGTGGTTAGTGGTGGTGGTGGTAATATGTGGTTAGTGGTGATGGTGGTGGTAATATGTGGTTAGTGGTGATGGTGGTGGTGGTAATATGTGGTTAGTGGTGGTGGGGTGATATGTGGTTAGTGGTGATGGTAATATGTGGTTAGTGGTGGTGGTGGTAGTAATATGTGGTTAGTGGTGATGGTGGTGGTAATATGTGGTTAGTGGTGGTGATGGTAATATGTGGTTAGTGGTGATGGTGGTAATATGTGGTTAGTGGTGGTGGTGGTAGTAATATGTGGTTAGTGGTGATGGTGGTGGTAATATGTGGTTAGTGGTGGTGATGGTAATATGTGGTTAGTGGTGATGGTGGTCATATGTATTAGTGGTGATGGTGGTGGTAATATGTGGTTAGTGGTGATGGTGGTGGTAATATGTGGTTAGGGGTGATGGTGGTATTATGTGGTTAGTGGTGATGGTGGTAATGTGTGCAGTTAGTGGCGATATTGGTGGTAATATGTGGTTAGTGGTAGTGGTGGTAATATGTGGTTAGTGGTGGTGGTGGTAATATGTGTTTAGTGGTGGTGGTGGTAATATGTGGTTAGTGGTGATGGTGGTAATATGTGGTTAGTGGTGATGGTGGTGGTAATATGTGGTTAGTGGTGGTGGTGGTAATATATGGTTAGTGGTGGTGGTGGTAATATGTGGTTAGTGGTAATAGTGGTAATATGTGGTTAGTAGTGATGGTGGTGGTGATATGTGGTTAGTGGTGGTGGTGGTGGTAATATGTGGTTAGTGGCGGTGGTGATAATATGTGGTTAGTGGTGGTGGTGATAATATGTGATGTGGTGGTGGTGGTGAGGTGTTAGTGGTGATGGTGGTGGTGGTGGTGTGTTAGTGGTGGTGGTGGTGTGTGGTTATGGTGGTGGTGGTGATATGTGGGTGGTGGTGGTGGTGTGGTGGTGGTGGTAATATGTGGTTAGTGGTGATTGTGGTAATATGTGGCTAGTGGTGATGGTGGTAATATGTGGTTAGTGGTGATGGTGGTGGTGGTAATATGTGGTTGGTGGTGGTGGTTATATGTGGTTAGTGGTTAGTGGTGGTGGTGGTAATATGTGGTTAATGGTGGCTGTGGTGATATGTGGTTAGTGGTGGTAATATGTGGTTAGTGGTGGTGGTGGTGGTAATATGTGGTTAGTGGTGGTGGTGGTGGTGGTGGTAATATATGGTTAGTGGTGGTGGTGGGGATAATATGTGGTTAGTGGTGGTGGTGGTGGTAATATGTGGTTAGTGGTGATAGTGGTAATATGTGGTTAGTAGTGATGGTGGTGGTAATATGTGGTTAGTGGTGGTGGTCGCGGTAATATGTGGTAGTGGTGGTGGTGGTGTATATGTGGTTAGTGGTGGTGGTGATAATATGTGTAGTGGTGGTGGTAATATATGGTTAGTGGTGATGGTGGTGGTGGTAATATGTGGTTAGTGGTGGTGGTGGTGATATGTGGTTAATGGTGGTGGTGGTGATGTGGTTAGTGTGGTGGTGGGTTGGTGGTGGTGTGTTGGTGGTATGGGTTAGTGGTGGTAATATGTGGTTAGTGGTGGTGGTAATATTAGTGGTGGTGGTGGGTGGTGGTATGTGGTTTAGTGGGATGGTGGTGGTGGTAATATGTGGTTGGTGGTGGTGGTATGTGGTAGTGGTGGTGGTGGTTATGTGGTGGTGAGTGGGTGTGGTGGTGGTAGTGGTTAGTGGTGGTGGTAATATGTGGTTAAGTGGGTGTGGTGGTGGTGGTAATATGGGTAGTGGGGTGGTGGGTGTGGTAGGTGGTGTTGGTGGTGGGTGGTGGTGTAGTGGTGGTGGTGGTAATATGTGGGGGGTGGTGGTGGTGGTAGGTTGGTGGTGGTGTGGTGGAATATGTGGTTAGTGGTGGTGGTGGTGGTAATATGTGGTTAGTGGTGGTGTGGTGGTGGTAATATGTGGTTAGTGGTGGTGGTGGGTAATATGTGGTAGTGGTGGTGGTGGTAATATGTGGTTAGTGGTGGTGGTGGTGTGGTAATATGTGGTGTTGGTGGTGGTAATATGTGGTTAGTGTGGTGGTGTGGTGGTAATATGTGGTTAGTGGTGGTGGTGGTGTAGATGTGGTTAGTGGTGGTGTGGTGGTAATATGTGGTTAGTGGTGGTGGTGGTAATATGTGGTTAGTGGTGGGTGGTGGTGGTGGTAATATGTGGTTAGTGGTGGTGGTGGTATATGTGGTTAGTGGTGGTGGTGGTGGTAATATGTGGTTAGTGGTGGTGGTGGTAATATGTGGTTGTGTGGTGGTGAATGTGGTTAGTGGTGGTGGTGGTAATGTGGTTAGTGGGTGGTGGTGGTAATATGTGGTTAGTGGTGGTGGTGGTGGTAATATGTGGTTTTGGTGGTGGGTAATATGTGGTTAGTGGTGGTGGTGGTGGTAATATGTGGTTAGTGGTGGTGGTGGTAATATGTGGTTAGTGTGGTGGTGGTGGTATATGTGGTTGTATGGTGGTGGTATATGTGGTTAGTGGTGGTGGTGGTAATGTGTGGTTAGTGGTGGTGGTGGTGTAATGTGGTTATGTGTGGTTATGTGGTTAGTGGTGTGGTGGTAATATGTGGTTAGGTGTGGTGGTGGTAATATGTGGTTGGTGGTGGTGGTGTGGTAGTGGTGGTGGTGTGGTATATGTGGTTTGGTGTGTGGTAATATGTGGTTAGTGGTGGTGGTGGTAATATAGGTGATGGTGGTGGTGGTGGTAATACAGGTGATGGTGGTGGTAATATTGGTTAGTAGAGATGGCTGTGGTGGTGGTGGTAATACAGGTGATGGTGGTGGTAATATTGGTTAGTGGTGGTGGTGGTAATATGTGGTTAGTGGTGGTGGTGGTGGTAATATGTGGTTAATGTGGTGGTGTAATATGTGGTTAGTGGTGGTGGTGGTGGTGGTAATATGTGGTTAGTGGTGGTGGTCGTAGTATGTGGTTAGTGGTGGTGGTGGTTGGTAATATGTGGTTAGTGGTGTGGTGGTAAATGTGGTTTAGTGGTGGTGGTGGTGGTGTATGTGGTGGTGGTGGTGTATGTGGTAGTGGTGAGGTGGTGGTGGTATATGTGGTTAGTGGTGGTGGTGGTAATATGTGGTTAGTGGTGGTGGTGATGTGGTTAGTGGTGGTGGTGGTAATATGTGGTTAGGTGGTGGTGGTAATATGTGGTTAGTGGTGGTGGTGGTAATATGTGCAGTTAGTGGTGGTGGTGATATGTGGTAGGTTATGGTGGGTGGTGGTGATATGTGGTTTTGTAGTGGTGGTGTGATATGTGGTAATGGTGTTGGTGGGAATGTGTGATTAGTGGAGGTGGGGGTAATATGTGGTTAGGGGTGGTGGTGATATGTTGTTTGGTAGTGGTGGTGTGGTATGTGGTTAGGTGGTTGGTGGTGGTAATATGTGGTAGTGGTGGTGGTGGTGGTTAGTGGTGGTGGTGGTAATATGTAGTTAGTGGTGGTGGTGGTGGTAATATGTGGTTAGTGGTGGTGGTGTTGGTGGTAATATGTGGTTAGTGGTGGTGGTGGAGGTGGTGGTAATTAAATATGTGGTTAGTGGTGGTGGTGGTGATTTGTGGTTAGTGGTGGTGGTGGTAATATGTGGTTAGTGGTGGTGATGGTAATATGTGGTTAGTGGTGATGGTGGTGGTGGTAATATGTGGTTAGTGGTGGTGGTGGTAATATGTGGTTAGTGGTGGTGGTGGTGATATGTGGTTAATGTGATGGTGGTTAGTGATGGTGGTGGTAATATGTGGTTAGTGGTGATGGTGGTAATATGTGGTTAGTGGTGGTGGTGGTAATATGTGGTTAGTGGTGGTGGTGGTAATATGTGGTTAGTGGTGATGGTGGTGGTAATATGGGTTAGTGGTGGTGGTGGTAATGTGGTTATGGTGGTGGTGGTATTATGTGGTTAGTGGTGATGGTGGTGGTGGGTGGTGGTATGTGGTTAATGGTGGTGGTGGTATGTGGTTAGTGGTGGTTGTGGTAATATGTGGTCTAGTGTGGTGGTAATGTGGTCGGTGGTGTGGTGGTGGTATATGTGGTTAGTGGTGGTAGTGGTGGTATGTGGTTAGTGGTGGTGGTGGTAATATTTCGTTAGTGGTGATGGTGGTGGTGGTAATATGTGGTTAGTTGGGATGGTGGTGGTGGTAATATGTGGTTAGCGGTGGTGGTAATATGTGGTTACTGGTGATGGTGGTGGTGGTAATATGTGGTTAGTGGTGGTGTATGTGGTTAGTGTGATGTGGTGGTAGTGTGGTAGTGGTGATGGTGGTGGTGGTAATATGTGGTTAGTGGTGGTGGGGTGATATGTGGTTAGTGGTGATGGTAATATGTGGTTAGTGGTGGTGGTGGTAGTAATATGTGGTTAGTGGTGATGGTGGTGGTAATATGTGGTTAGTGGTGGTGATGGTATATGGTTAGTGATGATGGTGGTAATGTTGTTAGTGATGGTGGTGGTAATGGTGTTAGTGATGGTGGTGGTAATGGTGTTAGTGATGGTGGTGGTAATGTTGTTAGTGATGGTGGTGGTCATATGTATTAGTGGTGGTGGTGGTAATATGTGGTTAGTGGTGGTGGTGGTAATATGTGGGTTAGGGTGGTGGTGGTATTATGTGGTTAGTGGTGATGGTGGTAATGTGTGCAGTTAGTGGCGATGGTGGGTATGTGGTTAGTGGTAGTGGTGGTAATATGTGGTTAGTGGTGGTGGTGGTAATATGTGTTTAGTGGTGGTGGTGGTAATATGTGGTTAGTGGTGATGGTGGTAATATGTGGTTAGTGTCGATGGTGGTGGTAATATGTGGTTAGTGGTGGTGGTGGTAATATATGGTTAGTGGTGGTGGTGGTAATATGTGGTTAGTGGTAATAGTGGTAATATGAGGTTAGTAGTGATGGTGGGTATGGTGGTTAGTGGTGGTGGTGGTAATATGTGGATAGTGGTGGTGGTGATAATATGTGGTTAGTGGTGGTGGTGATAATATGTGATTAGTGGTGGTGGTGGTAATATATGGTTAGTGGTGATGGTGGTGGTGGTAATATGTGGTTAGTGGTGGTGGTGATGATATGTGGTTAATGGTGGTGGTGGTGATATGTGGTTAGTGGTGATGGTGGTGGTGGTAATATGTGGTTAGTGGTGATTGTGGTAATATGTGGTTAGTGGTGATGGTGGTAATATGTGGTTAGTGGTGATGGTGGTGGTGGTAATATGTGGTTGGTGGTGGTGGTTATGTGGTTAGTGGTTAGTGGTGGTGGTGGTATGTGGTTAATGGTGGTGGTGATATGTGTTAGTGGTGGTGGTGGTAAATGTGGTTAGTGGTGGTGGTGTTGGTGTATGTAGTGGTGGTGGTGGTGGTAATATGTGGTTAGTGGTGGTGGTGGTGGTGGTGGTATATATGGTTAGTGGTGGTGGTGGGGGTAATATGTGGTTAGTGGTGGTGGTGGTGGTAATATGTGGTTAGTGGTGGTGGTGGTGGTGGTAATATGTGGTTAATGGTGGTGGTCGTAATATGTGGTTACTGGTGGTGGTGGTGGTGGTGGTAATATGTGGTTAGTGGTGGTGGTCGTAGTATGTGGTTAGTGGTGGTGGTGGTGGTGGTAATATGTGGTTAGTGGTGGTGGTGGTAATATGTGGTTAGTGGTGGTGGTGGTGGGAATAAGGGATTAGTGGTGGTGGTAGTTGGTTATGTGGTGGTGGTGGTGGTAATGTGGTTAGTGGTGGTGGTAATATGTGGTTAGTGGTGGTGGTGGTGGTAATATGTGCAGTTAGTGGCGATACTGGTAGTGATATGTGGTAGGTTAATGGTGGTGGTGGTGGTGATATGTGGTTTGTAGTGGTGGTGGTGATATGTGGTTAATGGTGGTGGTGGTAATATGTGGTTAGTGGTGGTGGTGGTAATATGTGGTTAGTGGTGGTGGTGATATGTGGTTTGTAGTGGTGGTGCTGGTATGTGGTGAGTGGTGGTGGTGGTAATATGTGGTTAGTGGTGGTGGTGGTGGTTAGTGGTGGTGGTGGTAATATGTGGTTAGTGGTGGTGGTGGTAATATGTAGTTAGTGGTGGTGGTGGTGGTAATATGTGGTTAGTGGTGGTGGTGTTGGTGGTAATATGTGGTTAGTGGTGGTGGAGGTGGTGGTAATTAAATATGTGGTTAGTGGTGGTGGTGGTGATATGTGGTTAGTGGTGGTGGTGGTAATATGTGGTTAGTGGTGGTGGTGGTAATATGTGGTTAGTGGTGATGGTGGTGGTGGTAATATGTGGTTAGTGGTGGTGGTGGTAATATGTGGTTAGTGGTGGTGGTGGTGATATGTGGTTAGTGGTGATGGTGGTTAGTGATGGTGGTGGTAATATGTGGTTAGTGGTGATGGTGGTAATATGTGGTTAGTGGTGATGGTGGTAATATGTGGTTAGTGGTGGTGGTGGTAATATGTGGTTAGTGGTGATGGTGGTGGTAATATGTGGTTAGTGGTGGTGGTGGTAATATGTGGTTAGTGGTGGTGGTGGTATTATGTGGTTAGTGGAGATGGTGGTGGTGGTGTTGGTAATATGTGGTTAATGGTGGTGGTGGTGATATGTGGTTAGTGGTGGTTGTGGTAATATGTGGTTAGTGGTGGTGGTGGTAATATGTGGTTAGTGGTGATGGTGGTGGTGGTAATATGTGGTTAGTGGTGGTGGTGGTAATATGTGGTTAGTGGTGGTGGTGGTAATATGTGGTTAGTGGTGATGGTGGTGGTGGTAATATGTGGTTAGTGGTGGTGGTAATATGTGGTTAGTGGTGATGCTGGTGGTAATATGTGGTTACTGGTGATGGTGATGGGAATATGTGGTTAGTGGTGGTGGTGGTAATATGTGGTTAGTGGTGATGGTGGTGGTAATATGTGGTTAGTGCTGATGGTGGTGGTGGTAATATGTGGTTAGAGGTGGTGGTGGTGGTAATATGTGGTTAGTGGTGATGGGGTGATATGTGGTTAGTGGTGATGGTGGTAATATGTGGTTAGTGGTGGTGGTGGTAGTAATATGTGGTTAGTGGTGATGGTGGTGGTAATATGTGGTTAGTGGTGGTGATGGTAATATGTGGTTAGTGGTGATGGTGGTCATATGTATTAGTGGTGATGGTGGTGGTAATATGTGGTTAGTGGTGATGGTGGTGGTAATATGTGGTTAGGGGTGGTGGTGGTATTATGTGGTTAGTGGTGATGGTGGTAATGTGTGCAGTTAGTGGCGATACTGGTGGTAATATGTGGTTAGTGGTGGTGGTGGTAATATGTGGTTAGTGGTGGTGGTGGTAATATGTGGTTAGTGGTGATGGTGGTAATATGTGGTTAGTGGTGATGGTGGTGGTAATATGTGGTTAGTGGTGGTGGTGGTAATATATGGTTAGTGGTGGTGGTGGTAATATGTGGTTAGTGGTGATAGTGGTAATATGTGGTTAGTAGTGATGGTGGTGGTAATATGTGGTTAGTGGTGGTGGTGGTGGTAATATGTGGTTAGTGGTGGTGGTGATAATATGTGGTTAGTGGTGGTGGTGATAATATGTGATTAGTGGTGGTGGTGGTAATATATGGTTAGTGGTGATGGTGGTGGTGGTAATATGTGGTTAGTGGTGGTGGTGGTGATATGTGGTTAATGGTGGTGGTGGTGATATGTGGTTAGTGGTGATGGTGGTGGTGGTAATATGTGGTTAGTGGTGATTGTGGTAATATGTGGTTAGTGGTGATGGTGGTAATATGTGGTTAGTGGTGATGGTGGTGGTGGTAATATGTGGTTGGTGGTGGTGGTTATATGTGGTTAGTGGTTAGTGGTGGTGGTGGTAATATGTGGTTAATGGTGGCTGTGGTGATATGTGGTTAGTGGTGGTGGTGGTAAAATGTGGTTAGTGGTGGTGGTGGTGGTAATATGTGGTTAGTGGTGGTGGTGGTGGTGGTGGTAATATGTGGTTAGTGGTGGTGGTGGGGGTAATATGTGGTTAGTGGTGGTGGTGGTGGTGGTAATATGTGGTTAGTGGTGGTGGTGGTGGTGGTAATATGTGGTTAATGGTGGTGGTCGTAATATGTGGTTACTGGTGGAGGTGGTGGTGGTGGTAATATGTGGTTAGTGGTGGTGGTCGTAGTATGTGGTTAGTGGTGGTGGTGGTGGTGGTAATATGAGGTTAGTGGTGGTGGTGGTAATATGTGGTTAGTGGTGGTGGTGGTGGGGGTGGTAATAAGTGGTTAGTGGTGGTGGTCGTAGTATGTGGTTAGTGGTGGTGGTGGTGGTGGTAATATGTGGTTAGTGGTGGTGGTGGTAATATGTGGTTAGTGGTGGTGGTGATGGTGGTAATATGTGGTGATGGGTGGTGGTGGTTAGTGATATGTGGTTGGTTAATGGTGGTGGTGGTGGTGATATGTGGTTTGTAGTGGTGGTGGTGATATGTGGTTAATGGTGGTGGTGGTAATATGTGGTTAGTGGTGGTGGTAATATGTGGTTAGTGGTGGTGGTGATATGTGGTTTGTAGTGGTGGTGCTGGTATGTGGTGAGTGGTGGTGGTGGTAATATGTGGTTAGTGGTGGTGGTGGGTGGGTTAGTGGTGGTGGTGGTGGTGGTAATATGTGGTTAGTGGTGGTGGTGGTAATATGTGGTTAGTGGTGGTGGTGGTGGTAATATGTGGTTAGTGGTGATGGTGGTGGTGGTAATATGTGGTTAGTGGTGGTGGTGGTAATATGTGGTTAGTGGTGGTGGTGGTGATATGTGGTTAGTGGTGATGGTGGTTAGTGATGGTGGTGGTAATATGTGGTTAGTGGTGATGGTGGTAATATGTGGTTAGTGGTGATGGTGGTGGTAATATGTGGTTAGTGGTGGTGGTAGTAATATGCGGTTAGTGGTGATGGTGGTGGTAATATGTGGTTAGTGGTGGTGGTGGTAATATGTGGTTAGTGGTGGTGGTGGTATTATGTGGTTAGTGGTGATGGTGGTGGTGGTGTTGGTAATATGTGGTTAATGGTGGTGGTGGTGATATGTGGTTAGTGGTGGTTGTGGTAATATGTGGTTAGTGGTGGTGGTGGTAATATGTGGTTAGTGGTGATGGTGGTGGTAATATGTGGTTAGTGGTGGTAGTGGTGGTAATATGTGGTTAGTGGTGGTGGTGGTAATATGTGGTTAGTGGTGATGGTGGTGGTGGTAATATGTGGTTAGTGGTGGTGGTAATATGTGGTTAGTGGTGATGCTGGTGGTAATATGTGGTTACTGGTGATGGTGGTGGTGGTAATATGTGGTTAGTGGTGGTGGTGGTAATATGTGGTTAGTGGTGATGGTGGTGGTAATATGTGGTTAGTGGTGATGGTGGTGGTGGTAATATGTGGTTAGAGGTGGTGGTGGTGGTAATATGTGGTTAGTGGTGGTGGGGTGATATGTGGTTAGTGGTGATGGTAATATGTGGTTAGTGGTGGTGGTGGTAGTAATATGTGGTTAGTGGTGATGGTGGTGGTAATATGTGGTTAGTGGTGGTGATGGTAATATGTGGTTAGTGGTGATGGTGGTAATATGTGGTTAGTGGTGGTGGTGGTAGTAATATGTGGTTAGTGGTGATGGTGGTGGTAATATGTGGTTAGTGGTGGTGATGGTAATATGTGGTTAGTGGTGATAGTGGTCATATTGTCACGGACCTATAGGCTCTGACTGTACGGGTTCACTTCCACCCTTCAAACGCATCAACCAGTCTGAGATCGGGGTCGGGGCTTCAAGCAACCAAACCAACAGAGGCCCGAAACTTCGCATCCCAATATCCTTCTTACTTCTATCCCTCTCATTTTGATCGAGCAGAGTTTCGAAGTCTCCCTCAATAAATATGTAATTCAAATTAAAGTTCAATGCTATCTCTGCTCATGAACACCAGGGGGTGGAAGTTTCTTTTCTGGTCACATTAAATCTACCGTAGTCAATGACGGGACGGGAATAATGAGTGGGGTCAGTGTTATCTTAGGCTTTCTCGGTGCAACGTTCTCGGGAATATCGCTTCCCCAGAAAGCGTTTGTTTAAAACTCCAGGAACTACCCCCCTTCGGTTTGACTAGTGGAGATATCGTGACTATACCTTATATTTTGATTTCTTTTTTGTTTTCATTTTTGTATAATTAAATATTTGCATTAATATTAATTACCATTGTATTTGTTTTATTTTGTTTATAACTTTAAATTATAATTATATAATACCTAATGGTTTTGTTATATTACTTAAATTTGATTTTATTATATTAACAAAAATTGTGTATTCTTTTCTAATCCATATATATTTATACCCTAATGATTAAATGAAGTGAGGAAGATTAACCCTATATAATATCCAGAAGACTACTTTGAAGTCTGATTAAAATACGAGAACAAATCTTAAATTAAAATATCATCTTAGTAATAAATATTAAAATACGAGAACTACTCTTAAAGAGACTTTACCTTAATATTAATAATACCTAAATTAATAAAAGTACTTATCCATACTGAACACCCTTAAACTAAAGTTCAGTCTTTGTGTTCAAACCTAAAGGTCACCCTCTAGACTCCTTCGGGGCCAAATCTTTAACTAAGCTAGTTCCACTAGTCTCTCCAAACTTTGGGTTGTAACATATTGGGGGCCTGACCGGGATCTTTTCTGATTAATCTCTGCACTTCATTATATGAATTGGGTTTACTAATGTTCATAGTAAATTCATAAATTTAATTATTTATCTTTACGTCACGATATCTTTAGCCTGAATTATTATATTACTCCTGATGCTTAAATACATTCCTTTCCCTTTAGTCGGTTTGTGCATTTTTAGGTAATAGCTCAGGTTGGTCATAAGTTGGGGAAGTTCTGTGGTTTACGAGATAGTCAGGATCACTCGTCATCTCAAATCCTCATATTCATCCATGTTCATTAACACTAGGCAAACGGTGGTGAACATTGTGTATCAATCTCTTAATCTTTCATGTGACGAAATTAGCGTTTTCGCACATCGGTCACCTATCTGAGTCACCCCTCTTTAAGTAGAATCACTTCAGAATAGGAATGACCTGTTAAACTCGTCTTTTATAGCAAATCAAAACTATAGGAGACCATCCACGATCACCTAACATATATCTGTAACTAGAAGTAGGATCTCCTAACGCACATAAATCTCATGCCTTCTTCCTTTAGTTTCGATATCAAGGGATCGTGTCTCACGAGGTTCACTAATGGTCAGGTTCTTGCCTGTCGTCCTTACTTATCAACCCTCCTGTTGTTGTCGACCATAGTTCGCTCAACAGGTGGGAGTTACTCACACTAATCATATTGATTTGGGATATTAGTGTCAACCTGACTATTAGGTAACCCGTTTCTACTATAGGAATATCCCTAGTCCATATAGTATGCACTTGTTAATGGTTATCCAGGGTTAGTAATCTACCATTACCGGTAACTATAAAGCAAGTCCATATTAGTCAATATGCCGTTCATTCCAGTCTTTATATTATACAACCAGTGAAGCTATAGTAACCCCCTCCTCTATACATTAGCTGTCAGTCTAGTATAAATTGAGCGGTAATCTTCCTCTACCTCATCTAGTCCTAATTAAAATCAAAATGGCAAAGTTTAATGTTAAACAATTTTGTCGAGAGCCCTCTATAGACAAACTTAAAGGTCAGGTGATCTCCAAGGATGATTGGAAGTTTATAGCTTATTCCTTTGACATAGGCTATGAGAGTTCACACACTAAGGAAATCCTGAAAAACACCAGTCATAGAAGAACTGACAAATAGAGAAATCTTACCGATGAAGCTGTAGATTCACTTACTCCCATGAGTAGTTCAATGATAATGGCTGATAATGATGAAAGATTCCCAGAGTAACCATACAGGAAAACTCCCAGGGGAAAACACTCTCCATCTCCTGAGCCGTGGTCAGAAGACAGACTAGATTTTGAAAGGGAGAAGTTTCGGCAGCAGCTTCTGCACGAGGTTCAGGAGAAAAGAGAAGCAGCTTCTGCACGAGGTTCAGGAGAAAGAGAAAGACAGACAGGAGGAAAGAGAAGGACAGACAGGAGAAAGAGAAAGATCGGCAACTAGAACTCTTGAAACTTGAGACACAACAACGGGAGAAAGAGAAAGACAGAGAACTAGAAATTGCTAAAATTCAAAACTTGGAAGAAACAAAACGCCTTAAAGAAGAGAAATTACAGTTGCAGAAGACCGAAATGGAAGCCAGAAGCCAAGATTCCAACAATCTAAAAACATCTCTCTAGTACCACCCTTTGACGAGAGTGACCCAGAGAAATCTTTCTCCACGTTTGAGAAAACTGCTGAAACACCTTAAATGGCCAAAAGAGGAATGGCCATGGCTTCTCCAACCCCAAACTCGTAGGAAGAGCTCAGAAAACTTTCAATCACCTGGAGGACGTTAATGACTATGACTTTGTAAAGAGCGCTATATTAGATGCTTATGCTATCACCGCTGATCATTACCGTAGAACTTTTCGGAAACTACATCCAAGCCAGAAAAAACATACATTTTTGGAGTTTGCATGGATAAACTACGGATGCTTAAAAAAATGGTTAGCTGCTAAAAAAGTTACCACCTTCACAGAGTTAGTTAACCTTGTTGTTCTAGAGGAGTGGAAGCGTAGGTTACCGCCCAGTATGCTAGTATATATAGAGGAGAAGGGAAGTGAATGACCTTACCAAGGCTGCTCAATTAGCTGACAGCTATGCTTTAATCCATAGGGTTGTACCAAGCTATGATAGGACAAAAAACCCCAAATGTGAGATTCTCCTCAAGCTATAACCCTGTGTCTAAAGTCATGTCGCAAACAAATGCTCCCAAAAGCCCATCTCAAAAGTCAAGGAAAGTCTGAAGATTTCTGCTCATATTGTAAACAGACAGGGCATAACATCATGCAGTGTACACATCCTAAGTGTAAAACCTCTGCTGCATACAAACTCACACTTGCCACTTCTCAAAGACCTCAAAAAACACAAAAACCTTCTGGGGCACCTATAACATGTATACATACCCAGAATGCCTCTTCTGATCCTTTTTCTGCCTTTAAGGTACTGGAACTGTTCTCTCTTCCAGATGACCCACAGACTTACCCAGTTACCATCTTAAGAGACACTGGATCAGCCCAAAGCTTGTTGTGTAAGACTGCCTTGCCTTCAGTTGAGAACCACTACACTGGGGGAAAAGTTACACTTAAATCTTTAAGCTCTGGTCATACTGCAGACATGGCTGATATACAGATAGGCAGTGACCTGATCCAGGGGTCAGTTAGAGTAGCCGTCTTGGATACAGATCTTCCTATTCCGGGGGTAACTTTCCTTTTAGGAAATGACTTGGCTGGACATGGGATGATTCCTGACATGATAGTGAGAGACAAAACCCATGTTATACAGTCCTACTGCAAAGCTAGATCAGGAGAAACCACATATTTTCCCGGTTTGCGCTGTCACCCGTTCACAAAACTGCTGCAGTGTCTAATGACTCTCTCTCACCCTCAGGTCAGGATACCTTTGTTCACCAAGATCATGTCTAGGGAAAACCTCATACAAGCTCAAGAGGCAGACACTGCACTAGCTAAGCTCAGGCACATTGCTGAGGACAAACCCAGAAATGGGGAAAGACCTAACATCTACTATCACAAAGGGGTCCTTATGCGTAGTTTTCACCCGCCTGATAGGCCTGACTCAGATACTTGGTCTATAGTACATCAGGTAATCATCCCTACCTCCATCAGATCTGCTGTAATGGGATTAGCTCATGACGGAAAACTCTGGTCATTTGGGACAGAGAAATACATACAGAAAGATCCTAGCTCATTTCTTCTGGCCTAACATGAAAAAAGATGTAACCAAATTTGTAAAGTCTTGTCACACTTGCCAGATAGTAGGAAAGCCAAATGAGACCATCCCTAAAGCTCCACTTGCTCCTATCCCTGTCACTACAGAGCCCTTTAAGAAAATAGTAATTGATTGTGTAGGGCCTCTTCCCAAAACTAAGAAAGGGAACCAGTATCTACTTACCGTAATGTGTGCTGCAACTAGGTATCCTGAGGCTTTCCCTTTAAAAGATATCAAGGCTAAGACTATTGTGTCCCATCTTTTGCATCTTTTCACAAAAGTAGGCATTCCTAAAGAAATTCAGAGTGATCAGGGGTCAAATTTTACAAGTAACCTAATGAAAGCAGTACTGAGGGAGTTAGAGGTAGATAAGAAGATAGCCACTGCGTACAGACCTCAGACCCAGGGTTGCCTAGAACGCCATCATCAATCTCTGAAATCCATGATAAAAAAGTTTTGTTTTGAGACTGAGACTGAGAAAGAGTGGGATGCCAACATTGACTGGCTTCTTTTTGCCGTTAGAGAGTGCCCTCAAGAGTCACTAGGATACTCCCCTTTTGAGTTGCTATATGGGCGTCAGATCAGAGGCCCTCTAAAGGTCTTGAAAGATTCTTGGTTTGTGGAAGTATCTGATCATCCTTCTCGCACAGTTGCAGAGTACATAAAGGAGTTAAATCTTCAGATGTCAAATGTAAGAGCGCTAGCACTGGCCAACCTTGAGGCGAGTCAGTCAAGAATGAAAACCCACTACGATCGCAAGTCTGAAAGTAGAACATTTAGTCCTGGAGACAAAGTCCTTCTCTTCCTGCCCATTCCTGGGAGTCCATTAAAAAGCAAATTTTGTGGCCCATATGTAGTCTCTCAGAAACTTTCAAAGCTAAACTATGTTGTTCGCACTCCTGATCGAAGGAAGGATCAAAGGATTGTTCACTTAAACCAGATGAAGGCGTACATAGAAAGGCCGCTTGAGGAGAATACCCCAATACTAGCTGTAAATACTGTACCACATTCTGTACCAGACTCGTGGGAATTGCAAAAGGTAGGAGACTCTGATGTGATTGAGTTTGGTGATCTTCCTTCACCTTGTGGAAGCCCAAAGAACAGCGAACTATTATGTACCTTAGATCAAATTTGGTCTGACATGGCGCCTTCTCGTAGAGATGATCTAGGAAATTGCTTGTAAGTTACCCTTCAGTCACATTGGATGTCCCTGGCTTTTTGCAAGGACCATCATCACGATGTTATCCTTGACCTCACCGAAGTAAGACCTATCAAACAATCACCATACAGACTAAACCCTCAGAAGCAAGAGATCATGAGAAAGGAAATTGACTTTATGTTGGAGAAGTCCTTAGTGGAACCAAGTCATTCCCCTTGGGCGTCACCCTCTTTATTAGTCCCAAAACCAGACGGTAGTAGTAGGCTGTGTACTGATTACAGGAAAGTAAAGGCAGTGACAGTCCCCTGATGCATATCCACTACCTAGATTGATGACCTAATAGATAAAGTAGGGGCTGCTAAGGTAGTTTCAACCATAGACTTGCAGAAGGGGTATTAACCAAATTGGGATGACTGATAGAGCTAAAATCATCTCGGCTTTCACCCACTCCTTTTGGGCTCTTCCAATATAGAGTCATGCCTTTTGGCATGATGAATGCTCCTGCCACATTTCAAAGGGTCATGTCATATACTATTCAGGATTTAGAAGGGGTAGACACTTACTTAGATGACATCGTGATTATTTCAGATACTTGGGAGGATCATCTTTCCAGACTGGACGGGCTGATGGAGCGCTTGGCTGCTGCTGGATTCACCATCAACCTAGCCAAGTCCTGCTTTGGACGTGGATCAGTGACCTACCTTGGCCATGTGGTGGGTCAGGGTACTGCACGTCCCAAGGAAGCTAACGTGGAGACCATCACCGCCTTTCCCCAGCCAACTGACCGCAAATCCATCATGCGGTTTTTAGGGATGTGCGGATTCTACCGGCAGATTCTGTCCGAACTTTGCAGCCATATCAGCGGCCCTCTCAGATCTTACAAGCCCAAAACTCAAGTTCGTCTGGAACCCCCACCTGTACTGCTGCCTTTGACCAAACTGAAGTGCCTCCTTTCATCCTACCCCGGTACTTCATGCTCCTGATTCCGCATTGCCTTACCATCTTCAGGTTGATGCGAGTGATAGAGGACGTCGGGGCAGTACTTCTGCAACCAGATAAGGACAACTGGCGTCCTACATCCTGTCTCTTAACTTCTCCGCCAAAACTGAAGAGACACCCAGAGGAGTTATTCCACAGTGGAGAAGGAGTGCTTGGCGATGGTATCAGCGGTGAAGAAGTTCGAATGTTATCTCCCTCAGCACTATCCACCATTCATCATCCATACTGACCACAAACCCTCTTACTTTTCTGCACAAGATGAAGAACAACAACCAACGACTCTCCGGTGGGCTCTAAAGTTACAGGAGTACCATCTCATTGTTCGCCATATTCGTGGGGTAGACAATCGGATTGCAGACGCCTTGTCAAGAGATCTTCCACCTACAGCGAAGCCTATTCCTCCTCTCGCTACCTAGTCCTCTTCGCTCCCCTTCGAGGACTTTAAGGGGGGAGGTGTCACGGACCTATAGGCTCTGACTGTACGGGTTCACTTCCACCCTTCAAACGCATCAACCAGTCTGAGATCGGGGGTCGGGGCTTCAAGCAACCAAACCAACAGAGGCCCGAAACTTCGCATCCCAATATCCTTCTTACTTCTATCCCTCTCATTTTGATCGAGCAGAGTTTCGAAGTCTCCCTCAATAAATATGTAATTCAAATTAAAGTTCAATGCTATCTCTGCTCATGAACACCAGGGGGTGGAAGTTTCTTTTCTGGTCACATTAAATCTACCGTAGTCAATGACGGGACGGGAATAATGAATGGGGTCAGTGTTATCTTAGGCTTTCTCGGTGCAACGTTCTCGGGAATATCGCTTCCAGAAAGCGTTGTTTTAAAACTCCAGGAACTACCCCCTTCGGTTTGACTACGGGAGATATCGTGACTATAACTTATATTTTGATTTTCTTTTTTGTTTTCATTTTGTATAAATTAAATATTTTGCATTAATATTAATTACCATTGTATTTGTTTTATTTTGTTTTATAACTTTTAAATATAACTATATAATACCTAATGGTTTTGTTATATTACTTAAATTTGATTTTATTATATTAACAAAAATTGTGTATTCTTTTCTTATCCATATATATTTATACCCTAATGATTAAATGAAGTGAGGAAGATTAACCCTATATAATATCCAGAAGACTACTTTGAAGTCTGATTAAAATACGAGAACAAATCTTAAATTAAAATATCATCTTAGTAATAAATATTAAAATACGAGAACTACTCTTAAAGAGACTTTACCTTAATATTAATAATACCTAAATTAATAAAAGTACTTATCCATACTGAACACCCTTAAACTAAAGTTCAGTCTTTGTGTTCAACCTAAAGGTCACCCTCTAGACTCCTTCGGGGCCAAATCTTTAACTAAGCTAGTTCCACTAGTCTCTCCAAACTTTGGGTTGTAACAATATGTATTAGTGGTGATGGTGGTGGTAATATGTGGTTAGTGGTGATGGTGGTGGTAATATGTGGTTAGGGGTGGTGGTGGTATTATGTGGTTAGTGGTGATGGTGGTAATGTGTGCAGTTAGTGTCGATACTGGTGGTAATATGTGGTTAGTGGTAGTGGTGGTAATATGTGGTTAGTGGTGGTGGTGGTAATATGTGTTTAGTGGTGGTGGTGGTAATATGTGGTTAGTGGTGATGGTGGTAATATGTGGTTAGTGGTGATGGTGGTGGTAATAATTATGTGGTGAGTGGTGGTGGTGGTAATATATGGTTAGTGGTGGTGGTGGTAATATGTGGTTAGTGGTGATAGTGGTAATATGTGGTTAGTAGTGATGGTGGTGGTAATATGTGGTTAGTGGTGGTGGTGGTGGTAATATGTGGTTAGTGGTGGTGGTGATAATATGTGGTTAGTGGTGGTGGTGATAATATGTGATTAGTGGTGGTGGTGGTAATATATGGTTAGTGGTGATGGTGGTGGTGGTAATATGTGGTTAGTGGTGGTGGTGGTGATATGTGGTTAATGATGGTGGTGGTTTTATGTGGTTAGTGGTGATGGTGGTGGTGGTAATATGTGGTTAGTGGTGATTGTGGTAATATGTGGTTAGTGGTGATGGTGGTAATATGTGGTTAGTGGTGATGGTGGTGGTGGTAATATGTGGTTGGTGGTGGTGGTTATATGTGGTTAGTGGTTAGTGGTGGTGGTGGTAATATGTGGTTAATGGTGGCTGTGGTGATATGTGGTTAGTGGTGGTGGTGGTAAAATGTGGTTAGTGGTGGTGGTGGTGGTAATATGTGGTTAGTGGTGGTGGTGGTGGTAATATGTGGTTAGTGGTGGTGGTGGTGGTGGTGGTAATATGTGGTTAGTGGTGGTGGTGGGGGTAATATGTGGTTAGTGGTGGTGGTGGTGGTAATATGTGGTTAGTGGTGGTGGTGGTGGTGGTAATATGTGGTTAATGGTGGTGGTCGTAATATGTGGTTACTGGTGGTGGTGGTGGTGGTGGTAATATGTGGTTAGTGGTGGTGGTCGTAGTATGTGGTTAGTGGTGGTGGTGGTGGTGGTGGTAATATGTGGTTAGTGGTGGTGGTGGTAATATGTGGTTAGTGGTGGTGGTGGTGGGGGTGGTAATAAGTGGTTAGTGGTGGTGGTCGTAGTATGTGGTTAGTGGTGGTGGTGGTGGTGGTAATATGTGGTTAGTGGTGGTGGTGGTAATATGTGGTTAGTGGTGGTGGTGGTGGTGGTAATATGTGCAGTTAGTGGCGATACTGGTAGTGATATGTGGTTGGTTAATGGTGGTGGTGGTGGTGATATGTGGTTTGTAGTGGTGGTGGTGATATGTGGTTAATGGTGGTGGTGGTAATATGTGGTTAGTGGTGGTGGTGGTAATATGTGGTTAGTGGTGGTGGTGATATGTGGTTTGTAGTGGTGGTGCTGGTATGTGGTGAGTGGTGGTGGTGGTAATATGTGGTTAGTGGTGGTGGTGGTGGTTAGTGGTGGTGGTGGTAATATGTGGTTAATGGTGGTGGTGGTAATATGTAGTTAGTGGTGCTGGTGGTGGTAATATGTGGTTATTGGTGGTGGTGTTGGTGGTAATATGTGGTTAGTGGTGGTGGTGCAGGTGGTGGTAATTAAATATGTGGTTAGTGGTGGTGGTGGTGATATGTGGTTAGTGGTGGTGGTGGTAATATGTGGTTAGTGGTGGTGGTGGTAATATGTGGTTAGTGGTGATGGTGGTGGTGGTAATATGTGGTTAGTGGTGGTGGTGGTAATATGTGGTTAGTGGTGGTGGTGGTGAAATGTTGTTAGTGGTGATGGTGGTTAGTGATGGTGGTGGTAATATGTGGTTAGTGGTGATGGTGGTAATATGTGGTTAGTGGTGATGGTGGTGGTAATATGTGGTTAGTGGTGGTGGTGGTAATATGCGGTTAGTGGTGATGGTGGTGGTAATATGTGGTTAGTGGTGGTGGTGGTAATATGTGGTTAGTGGTGGTGGTGGTATTATGTGGTTAGTGGTGATGGTGGTGGTGGTGTTGGTAATATGTGGTTAATGGTGGTGGTGGTGATATGTGGTTAGTGGTGGTTGTGGTAATATGTGGTTAGTGGTGGTGGTGGTAATATGTGGTTAGTGGTGATGGTGGTGGTAATATGTGGTTAGTGGTGGTAGTGGTGGTAATATGTGGTTAGTGGTGGTGGTGGTAATATGTGGTTAGTGGTGATGGTGGTGGTGGTAATATGTGGTTAGTGGTGGTGGTAATATGTGGTTAGTGGTGATGCTGGTGGTAATATGTGGTTACTGGTGATGGTGGTGGTGGTAATATGTGGTTAGTGGTGGTGGTGGTATGTGGTTAGTGGTGATGGTGGTGGTAATATGTGGTTAGTGGTGATGGTGGTGGTGGTAATATGTGGTTAGAGGTGGTGGTGGTGGTAATATGTGGTTAGTGGTGGTGGGGTGATATGTGGTTAGTGGTGATGGTTATATGTGGTTAGTGGTGGTGGTGGTAGTAATATGTGGTTAGTGGTGATGGTGGTGGTAATATGTGGTTAGTGGTGGTGATGGTAATATGTGGTTAGTGGTGATGGTGGTCATATGTATTAGTGGTGATGGTGGTGGTAATATGTGGTTAGTGGTGATGGTGGTGGTAATATGTGGTTAGGGGTGGTGGTGGTATTATGTGGTTAGTGGTGATGGTGGTAATGTGTGCAGTTAGTGGCGATACTGGTGGTAATATGTGGTTAGTGGTGGTGGTGGTAATATGTGGTTAGTGGTGGTGGTGGTAATATATGGTTAGTGGTGGTGGTGGTAATATGTGGTTAGTGGTGATGGTGGTAATATGTGGTTAGTGGTGATGGTGGTGGTAATATATGGTTAGTGGTGGTGGTGGTAATATATGGTTAGTGGTGGTGGTGGTAATATGTGGTTAGTGGTGATAGTGGTAATATGTGGTTAGTAGTGATGGTGGTGGTAATATGTGGTTAGTGGTGGTGGTGGTGGTAATATGTGGTTAGTGGTGGTGGTGATAATATGTGGTTAGTGGTGGTGGTGATAATATGTGATTAGTGGTGGTGGTGGTAATATGTGGTTAGTGGTGATGGTGGTGGTGGTAATATGTGGTTAGTGGTGGTGGTGGTGATATGTGGTTAATGGTGGTGGTGGTGATATGTGGTTAGTGGTGATGGTGGTGGTGGTAATATGTGGTTAGTGGTGATTGTGGTAATATGTGGTTAGTGGTGATGGTGGCAATATGTGGTTAGTGGTGGTGGTGGTAATATGTGGTTAGTGGTGATGGTGTTGGTGGTGGTTATATGTGGTTAGTGGTTAGTGGTGGTGGTGGTAATATGTGGTTAATGGTGCCTGTGGTGATATGTGGTTAGTGGTGGTGGTGGTAAAATGTGGTTAGTGGTGGTGGTGGTGGTGGTAATATGTGGTTAGTGGTGGTGGTGGTGGTAATATGTGGTTAGTGGTGGTGGTGGTGGTGGTAATATGTGGTTAGTGGTGGTGGTGGTGGTGGTGGTAATATGTGGTTAGTGGTGGTGGTGGGGGTAATATGTGGTTAGTGGTGGTGGTGGTGGTAATATGTGGTTAGTGGTGGTGGTGGTGGTGGTAATATGTGGTTAATGGTGGTGGTCGTAATATGTGGTTACTGGTGGTGGTGGTGGTGGTGGTAATATGTGGTTAGTGGTGGTGGTCGTAGTATGTGGTTAGTGGTGGTGGTGGTGGTGGTAATATGTGGTTAGTGGTGGTGGTGGTAATATGTGGTTAGTGGTGGTGGTGGTGGGGGTGGTAATAAGTGGTTAGTGGTGGTGGTCGTAGTATGTGGTTAGTGGTGGAGGTGGTGGTGGTAATATGTGGTTAGTGGTGGTGGTGGTAATATGTGGTTAGTGGTGGTGGTGGTAATATGTGGTTAGTGGTGGTGGTGATAATATGTGGTTAGTGGTGATGGTGGTAATATGTGGTTAGTGGTGGTGGTGTTGGTAAGTTGGTTAGTGGTGGTGGTGATATGTGGTTAGTGGTGGTGGTGGAAATATGTGGTTAGTGGTGGTGGTGATGGTTATATGTGGTTAGTGGTGGTGCTGGTAATATGTTGTCAGTGGTGGTGGTGGTGGAAATATGTGGTTAGTCGTGGTGGTGGTAATATGTGTGAGATGACGGGGCTCAAGGAAAATGAGCCAAGACCTATCCAGAACCTGCTCCAGTATGTAGAAGAACCCCCGACATCAACCTGTAGGATTGCCTCCATTAAAACAAGAGTAAAGGAAAGCATAGGTTTACCCTTAAACAAGAAACCAGTCTACCACACTTTCCCCTACCACCACCAAAAGGTAAACAAAGCCTACTACCTGTGCGGAACAGATACGCGCCGCTCCCACACGCTAATCCCTTCCGGCCGAGGCATCAAAATTGGCCTCTCCTCACCATAAGTGAGAAGTCCCAACCAGAACCAGATTTAAACTACGACGAGAACTACTTTATAGAATTAACCTATCCGCGGCGAGACTCCGATTCGTTAAACGTCATGAGGGGCGAAGTTATTGTATTAATTTCTGACAAAAATTGTCATTATCCGATAAATATCGTTATTACTTATTCATATGCGCCTATTTTATGTTTAATTTGAAGATAGTTACATATTACAACAATAAAAGAACTGGGAATAGTATTTGGGGGGTGACAAACACAAAATATTGCTGAGCGGTTCATTCATGGAGTTGACAGAGCGAAATTGTACCCTCCCTTCACGAGTTCTCGAGCGAGACTGGAGGTAGTGCGGGCTAGTCTCTCTCTGTCTCCTCCTTCCACACCCCTCCCTTTCGGCCTTGAAACCGGGTAGGGAGCTTTGGTGCCATAAATAAATCGATAATCACAGGAATAAGAGAAAAATAGGTGATAATTGAGGGTGGGGGGAAAGGGGTGAAGGGGGGAGTTTGGACACATGTGGAGTATTGATTGGATGTATGGAGAGGAATTATCTCACATATTTACACATTCCTTTGTTTTGAGTGACAGTGGGATGTTTGGAAAGGCTTTTCTTAGGCCATGGCTCATATGAGGACGCTCGCCCTCCTAGGGTTCAGACTCATATGAGGACGCTAGCCGTTTATGGGTTAAGACATCAACCTCCTCAATTTCTACACATTTACCCAGATGAAAATTACCACCACTACAACTACGAGGACAACCAACAACGACAAGTGCAGTATTCAAACTCGTAACGAAAGCATTGCAAAATACATAACAAATGTTTAAGAACCATCAAAACTGTAAATTAATTATCATTCACGTATACAAGCTTTCTAATACTTACTTCTAATATTAATAAATAAAGAATACCATTACCTATATAACCTTATATATTATACTATATTTTTAAGACCTTTAATAACCGAACAATAATCCAAAACCTGTAATTCACATGCCTCTCATATTCCGAAACGCACTAACCAAATAACAAATAAAAAACCGAATAATACCTGCCTGAAACAAGATATTGTTAGGCAAAATTGACTCCACTTTCGGGTACCTCTCCTTAGGGCGAAGGTGCTTAATAGCTGGAATTAAGTCAATTCGGAGAATACTTCCGTAGGGGTTAGCCTAACTCCCCTTACAAAGTATCTGCAAGCTGTGTTTGTGTGCAGTGACCAACAGCGAGTGTTAGGCGACCTAGAAGTGACCATTCTAGTTAGTGCGTGTGAAGGAAGCGTCCCCCCTGGTGTCAACAGGCAGTTGGACATCCTATTCAGTCGCCACGTGTGACCAGATCTCTCCCGGCTCCTACTTCTGTTATTCAACCAAATTAAGTGCCTCGTGTTCGATTCTATAGTTTTGATGATTATTGCGAAGGTTATATAATATATGCTAAGTGTTCAAATTAACGTCATTGAAGAGATTATTCATTCTCGCCTTCTAGCAATCGTCACTCGTGTTGAGAGAACATAATATATTCTATATGTGGGGTTGATATATCTATATTCCTTGACATATAAATTCTTATATTTCATGTACGGGTTATAGATATATTCGTTCGGGAAATGTACACACACACTACACGTAAATACCAGTGAAAACTCTACCAGATCTTATTATATTTGATGTTATTAGCTGGGTACGTAATTGTATGCATACGTGTCCACAGAGAGTGTACAATATCAGTCTCATAGAAAGACTAGTTTTATTCTTATGCTTCCTGACGTCAAACTCAGTTTAAACCGTCATTTGAGTTAAATATAGACTCCTGTCAGTATCACGTTGTGTTAATTCTCCCCGGCGAGATCTTTAGCCCTACACACAGGTTAATATTAATGATTATCAGTTCATTGAATTTATATACATTATTGTAACTCTATCAGTTAATTTAGATTAATATAATCTAATGTATTGAATTAACATCAAGTTATTCACAGTTCATCTGATATCCTATTCTCCATATAATCTGATCACTGTGTGTGTGTCCCCACAGTAGTATTTACCTACCTCATTCACTCGCTACCTCGCGTTTATTATTCATCAGGATATCAGTTAATCTTATTGCGAGACTAGCCTCTCTGTGCATGTTTATGCGTTGTTGTTTTAGTTAGCATGTTTATACTTCATTGATGCTATTTATTTATTACCATATTTATATTTGATTTCTGTGACTTATGAAGCAGGAATAGTATTATTCATACTATTATTCTATTGATGATGCCCTGAGCGTATTTTCTATAAATATATCTCAAACGTATTTTTGTGCCTGTGCCCATAGCTAATAAGAAACACATCTTGTATGCCGAAACTGTGTATTCTCTGACATTGGTGGAGATTGATTGATATAAGAATTATATATATTAAACTCAGCTGTATTCCCATTGAGTGTTGTAGTTCTGAGCTTTCCTATGTTTGTTTTTTCTATGTAAATGAGGGAGACAAAAGGCATAACTGCCTGCAGCGAGTGCCTCCCCCAGATTTCAAAGAGTGACAGGGACGTTCGAGCTCAAATGCCTGGACACACGGAGTTTGAAGCAATTTAAGTTATAGGAAGAGGGAAAGACTGATTCTGGGAGAGAGTTCCAGAGCTCAGCAGTTGAATAGAAGAAAGTCTGAGAATAGCGTTTCACTCTTGGGTTGGACAGTTGCACAGAGTAGGGGTGGGATTATGTTGCAAGGCAGGTACTATGTACCCTACATACCTACGTAAAGGAGGTGGTATACACTGGGAAAGCTCCGAGGAACACTGATTATTGTAGTACCGATAGAATAGCGAGAGAGATGCAACATTGCGGTGAAGAGAGAGAGATTGTAGAGAGTTGGTGAGTGGACGGGAGAACACCTTAAGAGCGGCCTATGCGGTTTATTTATATGTACCGCCCAGCGGGGTGTTTTTAGCCAAAATAGGGCTGTTTACGTGATCATTTTCATGCCTAAATAAGACCCAGAACGTAAAACAAGTACCTATCCCTGAAAGGGCATAAACAGAGTTTTCGAATGACACCATAACGATCCTTTTATGATGGCTAGTTTTCTTGCAATAACCGTGCAACGCGAGTGCAAAAAGCATGTAATTCGGTACTTTCCCCATATAATTCAGTATGTAGCGAGTGAGAGAGGGAAGAGGGAGCTGAGATTCGTGTCAGTAGGTTCGCCGCGGTGGTCTGGAGCAGTCATACGCTCGCTAGTCTCCTGCCACCACTTGTCTCTCTCTCTCAGCAACATTACGTGCTGAAATTGCCACTCGACCTATGTTGAGCGCCGCCACATAGTCCAGCTTTATTAAATACGACTTATGTGGTGAGCCGCTTTTTAAGGGTTAATGATACGAAAGGCTTTCCTTTCTACTTTGTCTAGGAGTGCGGTGTGAGAGGATCCTCCCCACACATGTGAACAATACTCAATACAAGGACGCACTGTGCCCCTGTACAGAGCAAGAAGCTGCGCAGGGGTAAAGAACCCCTTGAGGCGGTTGAGCACACCCAGCTTCTGGGAGGCTTCCTTAGTGAGACTGGTAATATGGTCTTTCCAAGTGAGAGCAGAAGAAAAAGAGACACCGAGAACATTGAGAGAAGATGAAGGGTTGATTTTTCTATTGTTGAAGAATAAGGGATAGTCCTCTGGAGGTTCCTGGGGTAGTAAGATGGATAAATTGAGTTTTGGAAGCATTAAATACAAAAAGGTTTTCTCTACCCCAATTGGAAATAGTAGCTAGATCAGAAGATAAGCGTTTTATGGCTTCATTACGGTTGTTTTGAGGGACTGCTGGCTGGGGCGTTCTGGAAAACTAATTGAGTGGTGTAAGGTAGAGTCGTCTGCATATGAATGGATGGGACTGGATGTACAGTTGAGAAGATCATATATGAACATTAGAAAGAGAATAGGAGATAGGACAGAACCCTGAGGAACACCGGAGTTGATAGGATCAGGACATGAGCGTTGGCCGTCCACAACCGCAGCTATGGAACGGCCGGAAATTAAATTAGAGACAAAGGCACAGATGGAGGGACAGAAGCCGAAGGAGGGCAGTTTGGAAATTATAGATTTGTGCCAGACTCCATCGAAGGCCTTTGATATGTCTAGTGCAACAGAAGAAGTCTCACTGGAGTCCCGAAAGTTGGATGACCAAGAGTTGGTGGAAATAATGACCTAATATAACGCGACTTAAAACATTATAACGTCGCATAACAATGTGGTTAGTGGTGTTGGTGGTAGTATTATTTGGTTAGTGGTGGTGGTGGTGGTACTATGTTATTAGTGGTGGTGGTGGTAATAAGTGGTTAGTGGTTGTGGTGGTGGTAATATGTGGTTGTTGTTGTTGTTGTTGTTCCCTATGCTGCCTGGACGAACAGCCCTAAGTCCCTATGGAAGGCCATGGCCACGGTCAGGTAGTGGTGGTGGTGGTGGTAATAATGTGGTTAGTGGTAGTGGTGGTGGTAATATGTGGTTTGTGGTGGTGGTGATATGTGGTTCATGGTGGTGGTAGTAATAGGTGGGTAATGATGGTGGTGGTGGTGGTGGTAATATGTGATTAGTGGTGGTGGTGGTAATATGAGGTTAGTGGTGGTGGTGGTGGTAATATGTGGTTAATGGTGGTGGTGGTGGTATTATGTGGTTAGTGGTGGTGGTGGTGGTGGTGGTGGTAATATGTGGTTAGTGGTGGTGGTGGTAATATGTGGTTAGTGGTGGTGGTGGTAATATGTGGTTAGTGGTGGTGGTAATATGTGGTTAATGGTGGTGGTGGTGGTAATATGTGGTTAGTGGTGGTGGTGGTAATATGTGGTTAGTGGTGGTGGTGGTAATATGTGGTTAGTGGTGGTGGTGGTGGTAATATGTGCTTAGTTGTGGTGGTGGTAATGCGGTTAGTGGTGGTGGTGGTAATATGTGGTTAGTGGGGGTGGTGGTGGTAATATGTGGTTAGTGGTGATGGTGGGGGTCATGTGTGTGTGTTTTTTTTTTTTTTTTTTTTTTTTTCTATGTGAGTAAGAGAGACAAAAAGCAGAACTGCCTGTGGCAAGTGCCTCCCCCAGAGTTGAAAGAGTGACAGGACCAAAATCAAAGGATGTTTGAGCCAAAATACCTGTAGGCTACACACAGAGTTTGAAGCAATTTAAGTCATAGGAAGAGGGAAAGACTGATTCTGGAAGATAGCTCAGCTGTTGAATAAAACAATATTGAGAGAAACGTTTTACTCTTGGGTTGGATAGTTGCACAGAGAAGACGTTGGATTGTGTTGCAAGACAGGTGCTACATGCTCTACGAAGAGGGGGTGGCAGTATACATTGAGAGAGCTCTGAGGAACACTGATTATTGTAAAAGCGGAAGAATAGTGAGAGAGATGCAACATTGCAGCGAGGAGAGAGAGACAGCAGAGAATTGGTGAGTGGACGTGAGTTAATGAGACGGAAGGCTTTCTTTTCTACTTTGTCTAGAAGTGGTGCTGTGTGAGAGGATCCTCCCCACATGTGTGAACAATACTCAATACATGGACGCACTGTGCCCCTGTACAGAGCAAGAAGCTACGCAGGGGTAAATAACCCCCGGAGGTGGTTGATCACACCCAGCTTCTGGGAAGCTGTTTTAGCAAGAGTGGTAATATGATCTAACCAAGAGAGATGAGAAGAAAAAGAGACACCAAGAAAATTAAGAGAAGATTAAGCGTTAATTTGTATATTGTTGAAGATTAGGTTCATAGTTTTATGGAAGGGGGTGACGAGTACAGATGGAGAAATTGAGTTTTAGAAGCATTGCAAGTAACAAGGTTTTCTCTGCCCCAATTAGAGATAGTAGAGAGATCTGAAGATAGGTGTTTTATGGCCTCCATACATGAGTTTTGGAGTTCCTACTGTGAATGGTGTTGTGGAAGGCTAGTTGAGTAGAGTAATGTAGAGTTGTCAGCATATGAGTTAATGGGGCTGGATGTGCAGTTCAGAAGGTCGTTAATGAATAATACTGTAGGATGAGAATTGGAGATAGGACAAAACCCCGGTGAACACCGGAGTTGATAGGTTGAGGAAGTGAACGGTGTCCGTCCACAACATCACCTATGGAAAGGCCGGAAAGGAAATTAGAGACAAAGGCTCATGTGGAACTATAAAAACTGTAGGAGAGTAGTTTGGAAATATGGGATTTGTGCCAGACTCTATCGAAGGCCTTCGATATGTCTAGCACAACAAAAAAAGTCTCACCAAAGTCCCGAATGGAGGATGACCAAAAGTTAGTAAGATAAGAAATATCACCAGTAGAATGGCCCTTAAGGAAGCCATACTGGCGGTCTGAGAGTAGGTCATGGGAAGATAAATGCTTAACCCCTTCTGTACCGGATACGTTTTTTCAGTTTTATTCTATCTATGTTTAGATGATATTGTGCAGTTCAAGAAGGATCTATGGTAGTAAATAGGGTTAAGTGAGATACTTCAAAGCCTGTTAATTGCCAGAGATCCTTCCTAAACTGAATAAAATTGATTAGTAATAGCCACAATATATTAAATCGACGTCGCTGGTTCAGAACGGGTTGAGAAATTTTGAGGTAGGAATGGTTTAAAAAATTTAGAGATACAAGAAATGAGGGCAATTGGACGATAGTTGGAGGGTTGAGAGTGGTCACCCTTCTTTGGGGCTGGTTGAATGAGAGTAAACTTCCAGCAAGAAGGGAAGACGTTAGAGGAAAGACGGAGACGGAAGAGTTTACCCTGGCAAGTCAGCACGTCAGCAAGTCAGCAAGTCAGCACGGAAGCACAGTTTTTTAGTACGGTAGGAGGAACATCGTCCTGTCCATACGCCTTCATAATATTAACCCTCTCCATCACATATGACGCGATCACGTTATATGGCGGTGTTGCCCAAAGGTATCATATGACCCGATCGTGTCATAAAAACTTAGTGAAATAGATCAATAAGTAACTTATATGACGCATTTGCGTCATATTGAGCTCAGTAAGTTAGGTAAGTTAGATCAGAATCTGTTGATTGGTAGCAGCCCCAAATTCCTCCGACTTCTAACGGTCCCTCAGTGTGAGAAAGACTGTTGTGGGGGAAATACCGGGCGCTCGGGCAACCCCTAACTTTCGTAAGCTAATATGTCTGGGAGGGGGGGGGGGGGGGGTTAAGCCCAGAGAGGGTGGAAAGTACATACTTGGAAGAGATTATGATGTTAGGCATAAGTAGGAGAGAGGGGGGTGGAGAGGGAGAAATAGCACAGGAATTATCCAAAGTGGAGTTTTTAGAGAAAGTGTTAGCGAAGAATTCAGCTATTTTAGAGGAAGAAGTGACGGTAGTGCCATCAAAGTGGAAAAGAGGAGGGAAAGACGAAGCAGAAATATTGTTGGAGAGGTTTTTGGCAAGATGCCTGAAGGCTTGGGAAGAAATAGAGTTGGATAGTTCAGTGCATTTATTATTGTTGAAAGAATGTTTGGCTAGGTGAAGAACAGATTAGGCTTGATTCTAGGCAGAAACATAGGAAGTATGAGATTCTTGAGTTTGAAGGCGACGGTACCGTTTGCATGTTTCCTCCTTTTTGCGGACAGCAGTAGAGCAAGCGTGAATGAACCAAGATTTGTTTGCATTAGACTGAGAGAAAGAAAATGGAATATATGCTTCCATGCCCGAGTGTATTACCTCGGTAATACGTTCAGCACTCTCTGAGGGTCCCCAGCCACGGAAACAGAAGTCATTCCATGGGAAATCAAAGAAGTTCTGCCGAAGAGCCTCCCAGTCGGCAGTGCTAAAGTGCCACAAGCGCCGCCAGCTGGGAGGATTGGGTGGCCGTACCGGAGAGATAAGATACCGGAGATATAATTTTATAGTTGGAGGAGCCCAAAGGAGAGAATAAAGATTTACAATATAAGCAGAAGGGTTAAAAGTTAGAAATAAGTAAAGAATGTTGGGCTAATCTTCGAAGCGATCCGGGATACGGGTGAGTTGCTGGATTAACTGCTCTAGGTAATTTAGGATAGAACAGATGTAGGCTTGTTCACCAGGTTGGTCAGAGGAAACAAATGAGAGCAATTGACCACCTGCGAGTTTCGGGTTATAAGGAAGCTGGAGCCGTAAACATCGATATTAAACAGAAATACAATAATAATGTAAGTTTCTAATGGATAAAAAGTATGTTGAATTGGGTTTTATGTATTTATATAAGCACTACAACCGCAATTTAGGTGATCATTCTGTTAATTATCGATGTCTACAGCTCCAACTTCCTTATAGGCGGAAACTCGCAAGTGGCCAATTGGCGGTGGTGAACGTTGAAATATCCTTGGATGAAGATTTCTGCAAAAGGAGAGATGGGTGGAATGTGTTCCATTTTAGAAGTTAGAGAGTCAATGAATTTTATATAGTCAATAGAATTAGGGGAGAGACAAACAGCGCAGAAATATTTAGTTTGGAAGTGAGAAGAAAGATTTAGCCAGAGAGTTGAGCATTCAGAAGAGTCACATATAAGCAACATCCACCTTTGGCTTGAAACTGAGGATAGAGATAATAGAAGGATACAGAGAAGGGTTTACTGTCAGTTTCCGAAACACATGAGTTTCGGTGAGAAAGAGAAGGTCAGGGTTGGCAGAAGAGAGGTGGTGTTCCACATAGTGGAAGTTAGAGGAAAGGCCACTAATTTCTAGACATTTTTAGTAAGAGTAGAAGGTAGTTGTCTAGAACATTTAGGGGATTCGTTGTTCGTTGCCAGGGGTCAAACCAATGGTGACATTTCTAGTCCCCCCACCCCCTGGGGACTCCGAGGTGGGTCATGATTTTGTCATCATTGTTTGGAAAAAAAAGATAGTGTAGTATGTAAGGTGTTTGTAGTATACTGTTTGATAGGAGGAGAAGGTGTTTTGGAGGGCTGGCTGGGGTTGCCCTCAATATTGATGAGGCAATATTAATGAAGTTAGTGATGGTGGTGGTGGTATGTGGTTAGTGGTGGCAGTGGTGGTAATATGTGGATAGTGGTGGTGGTGGTGGTGGAAATATTAAGTTAGTGGTGGTGGTGGTAATATGTGGTTAGTAGTGGTGGTGGTGGTAATATTAAGTTAATGGTGTTGGTGGTGGTTGTTGCTGTTGTTGTTGTTGTTGTTGTTGTTCCCCAGGCTGTCTGCCTGAACAGCCCCAAGGTCCAGATCAAGGCCAAGGCCAATACCGAGCGCCCCCACTGAACCCTCCCTGATTTACCACTATGAAAGCACAGGTGACCAAAGCCGCTCCCAGGCGAGGAGCTGTGGAGAGTGCGGAAACTCCATGTAATTGTGGTGGTGATATGTGGTTAGTGGTGATATGTAGCTGATTGTGGGGGTAGCAATATGTGGTAGTAGTGGTGGTAGCAATATGTAGTATGTACTGGTGGTGATGATAATGTAAGTGGTAATAATGGCCGTATGATGAAGTTGATAGTGATAATGTGCAGTGACGATGATAGTTATAGTTATGATTGTGGTGGTGATGTATGGTTGTTAGTGGTTGATATGTAGATGGTATAGTATATTCAGTATATTTAGGTCGATAATCTTGACCACTAACCTCTATAACTAAACAATGACTAGTGCAATCGAGCGAATACTTCTACCATTTGGGAAGAGTCAGTCAGATAATAGATTTGAAAATGTACAGCCCATTTGCTCTAGCCCTTTATGAGTTATAGAGGTTTGTGGTTACGATTTCAGGCCTAATTATAATGCATAGCTTATAGTAGTGGAGGTGATAAGTACATGGAGGTGGTGATGGGGATAGGTCGTCAGTTCTTCCGTTGATAATGGTGACTTACCTTGTTGATTTGAAAGTGGTGACGGTGCTATGATAGACGTGAGAATGGTGAAGGAATGTTAGTGATGGTGAAAATGATTGCGGTGGTGATGATGATGTAGGATTGACAGTGATTGTGGTGACGGTGATATTGCTGAATGTAATGATGGTGAAGAATGTGTGGTGATTGTGAAGATGAATTAATTTGGATCTAGTCGTTGTGTTGATGATAATTATAATGATGTAGTTTTGGTAATGATTGTGCTGATGGTGATATTAGTGAATGTGAGGATGATGAAGGATTGATGATCATGGTGCAGATGATTGAGGCGATGATGAATTAATTTGGATCTAGTCGTGGTGGTGTTGATGATATAGTGTTGAAGATGATTGTAGCGACGGTGCTATTGGTGAAGTGATTGTGGTGATTGTGAAGGTATTGTGGTGATGGTGGTGATGTATTTTGATCTAAGTGGTGGTGTTGTTGGTAATTATGTACCTGGAAGTGATGGTGGTGAATTACGTGGTGATATGATATTTGATGTTATTGATGAAGCTGGTGATCGCATATACAGTACATGCAGCAATGGTGATGGAAGTAATATTCAATACGTATTGGAAAAGGTGGTGGTGGTAGTGGTGGTGATGGTGGTGGTGGTGGTGGTGGTGGTGATCGTGGGGGTGGTGGTGACGGTAGTGATGGTGATGATAGTGGTGGTGGTGGTGGCGATGATGGTGGTGGTGATGGTGGTAGTGATGGTGATGGTGGTAGTGGTGGTGATGGTGATGGTGGTCGTAGTGGTGGGGATGGTGATGATTGTGATGGTGGTGATGGGGGTGGTGGTGGTGGTAGTGGTAGTGGTACTAGACCCTTCTAGGCTGCTTGTCCTCCAAAACACTGAGGATAAAGTGTCCAAACAGTGGTTTAGAGTGGGTAAGGGAACATTGGAAAGGGAACTACTGCCCTGGAACTAATGTAGGTGGCAGGATTAGGAAGTTAGTAGGGAACAGAAGGGTTTGTAACTGAGGGGGGGATAAAATAAAGTTATTCATTTACAAACACAGTCAGTCGCGGGTTTGATGCGAGATATTTGTCTAAGCGGAGTTTAAATGAATCAACGGTGCTGCAGTCTATAACGTCTCAGGGAAGCCCATTCCACAAGTTGACAACTCGATTGAAGAAGAAATTCTTAGATTCGTGTGAGTTAAAAGATGTACCAATAATTTATCAACCGTTTCCCCGCGTGTAATTAGATTGATCGATAGTGAAGTACTTACCACAGTTCATATTGTCGATGCCTTTGATGATTTTGAACACTTGAATTAAGTCACCTCTTAATCTGCGCTGGGTTAAAGGAAATAGATTTAATTCTCTAAGACACTCTTCGTATGGTTTGTTCTTTAGGCTAGGTATCATTTTGGTAACTCTACGTTGAACTTGTTCTAGCCTGTCTATATCTTTTTGGTAATAAGGGCACCAGGATTGAACGCAGTATTCCAGAAGAGGGCGGACTAAGGAATTGTAAAGGGTTAGGATTACGTCTTTGGATTTATGCTCAAATGATCTGCCTATAAAGCCAATTATTTTGTTTGCCTTCTTAACAACTTCTGAACATTGTTGACTCGGTTTTAGGTTACTCGATATTGTTACTCCCAGATCGGTTTCTCTGTTTACATTCTTAAGCTGAGTGCCATTCATCGAATAGTTTGCTTTCTCATTTAGGTGTCCAATATGTAGTACTTTACATTTATCCGCATTGAAACTCATTTGCCAAATTTGGGCCCAACATGACAACTTATCTAGATTGTGTTGCATATCGTCTACTTGTTCTTTTGAAAGTACGCTAGTTGCAATTTTTGTATCGTCAGCAAATTTTGAGATTGAACAGGTGAGACCCTCATCTATGTCGTTGATGTAAATTAGAAAGATAATTGGTCCTAGTACCGATCCCTGGGGTACCCCGCTATTTACATTGGTCCATTTAGATGCCTTACCGTTTATGACTACTCTTTGCTTTCTGTCGCTGAACCAATTTTCTATCCATTTCAACACACAGTCTTGTATTCCATGTGCTTTTAGTTTTAGCAGTAAACGTTTGTGGGGAACTTTGTCAAAGGCCTTTTGAAAATCAAGGTATATAATATCTACAGCTTTACTCTCATCGTAGAGGTTGAGGATATCATGGAAGACGTCTAAAAGGTTTGTTAAAAAGGAACGTTTTTTACGAAAGCCGTGTTGAGTATCTTTAAGTATGTTATTTTCCTCTAAGTGATTTACGAGTCTGTCTCTTATGACCGTTTCTAGCATTTTACATACAACTGAGGTTAAGCTAATTGGACGATAGTTACTGGGTAGGGATTTGCTGCCTTTTTTTAATATCGGTGTTTTGTTGGCTAGCTTCCACTGATCAGGCATAGTTCCAGACTGCAAGGATTTATTGAATAGTAATGTCAGTGGTTTGGAGAGCTCATCCTTAGCTTCCTTTAGAACTCTAGGTGAGATTGTATCAGGTCCAGGCGTTTTATTTACCTTGAGTTTATCTAAACAATTCAATACTTCTCTCTCTGTAACGGTGATATTGCTTAGAACATCTGAATTATCAATCTGAATCGGCAATGGTGTAGGGATATCACTGAGGTCTTCTGTTGTAAAAACTGATGCAAAGAAGGTATTGAGGGCATTACTCATTTGTACTTCGTCTTTGGTGTATTCTCCATTTTCATCGACTAACGGTCCAACAGTTGAAGTAACTACTTTTTTCTTTCTGATATAACTATAGAAATCTTTCGGGTTTGTTTTACTTTGATTCGCAACATGTAACTCCAGGGTCTTTTTACTTTGCTTAATTAACTTTTTTGCTTTGCGTCGTAGCTCTACAAATTTCACCCGTTCTTCGTCATTTTGTGAGGATTTTAATATATCATTAGCAAATTTTTTAGCAAGCAGACAGTTTGAAATATCTTTATTCCACCATTTGGGCTTATTATTATGGCCTGGACGCCGTATTTTCGATGGTATGCCATCTTGCACTGCTTTTAGGTAGGTGGTTTCGAATAATTTCCAAGATGTATTTATGTCGTTATTGTTAATTAAATGGCTTCAGTCAGTTTCTTTAAACATAGCTCTAAGTTAATGAAAGTTTGCTTTCATGAAATTAGGGACTTTTTCGATGCTACTATTTGGTTCGTTACTAGTAAACTTTAAAGTGAAAGTTATCGTACGATGGTCGCTGTTACTGAATTCATCACCAACATTCAAATTCTCTATTAATTCTTCTTTTGTTGCAAGTACAATGTCAAGAACGTTATTACCACGGGTCGGCGTTCGAAAAAATTGATAAAGCGAACTCTCTTGCAAGTTCGTATACAAGTCATGTCCAGAGTGTGAAGTAAGAGTATCACCCCACTTGGTCACAGGTAAATTAAAGTCGCCAAAAATTACGGTATCTTGTGAGTTACTTACATCTGCAATTTGTTCGTAGATTTCTCGGTCAGTTTGCACTGATTGAGCTGGAGGTCTGTATATTAACGCAAGTATTATTTGTGTACCTTTATTATTCTTTATTAGAACAAAAGATGTGTCGACGTTCACAATTTGAGGTTTTGACAAGAGGGTAGGGTTAAGTCTTTCTTTGATACAGAGTAAAACGCCACCTCCTTTTCTATTTATTCGGCTTTTCTCAAACATTACATATCCAGGAAGTGAATACTCTGCTAAAAAGTCTCTATTTTCTGTATTGAGCCAAGATTCTGTTATGCCAATCACATCATAATTTTCTGTAAACACTAGCTCCTCTAAATCTGAAAATTTATTGCGTATGCTACGAGCGTTTACATAGAAAACCTTTAAATATTGTTATTTTAGAACTCACGGAACGCTCTTTAATAATATTTTTGGTTCTTGTCGGATCTACATTTATGTTCATGGCTGTCCTCGGTCCTCGCAGTCTTCTGTCCTTATTGCTGGTGGTCCTCGGTTGCCTCTGTTTTTTGCTTGGCGTTGGATGATTTATGTCACTGCTGCTTTTTCTCAGATGGCGTTTTTTGATCCATGGCTGCGGACTGCTTCGTGTAGGAGACGACCCATCCGTGCTGAACCCACTGGCTGGATTTAGATGAGTGCCATCCTTGCAGAACAGAATAGGCTGGTTATAGAAATGATCCCAGAGGTTGATGAATTCAACTTCTTCCTTCAGACACAAATATTTTAGTCGGCTATTTGTGCTGAAGGCCTTGTCGTAGAATTTGTCATGTGCGTCGATCTTGGGGAGAATGCCTGAGATGATGATATTCCTTGACTGGTTTTTGTAGTGCTGGATCATCTTGCGATATTTCTCCATCAACTCTTCGGATCTGGTGCGCATGACGTCATTTGAACCAGCATGGATGACAAAAAGGGTATTTTCGTTTGCATCCTTTGTGGCATCTTCGAAGGCTTTCACAATGTCGTCCAGTCCAGCTCCTGGGATGCAAAATCATTTTTTTCGTCGAATTGGGACTCTGTCGCAGAACTCTTCGACCCGTCCTCGTAGGATGGAATCCCCAACGAGCCTGGTCTCTTCTGGTTCGTCTTGCATCTCTACCAAGATCTCAAATCTGTTTGACATTGTGACTGGTAGATGAAACCTTTCTGCGTTGGCCATGCACCGTTTCTCACTGGTGTAAATTCGGAAACCTATTGTGGCGAGACTCAGCGTACAGGTCGGGGAGAGAAGTGGTTAGAATGGGGGCGTGGGGTTGGTACTGTTCGTGCTAGCAGGCTTCTTGCACGAGGAGTGGGGGAGAGACTAAGGTGAACAGGGCGGCTGTCCTGGTTTCATGTCGGTGGTGGTGGTGGTGGTGGTGGTGGTGGTTATTGTACACGTGTTGCATGGTAAGGACTATATTAAGGGCATGTATCAGATACTATGCTCAGTCACTTTATCAGATGCAAAATATACTGAAAAAAACTGTTATTCCACCAAGGCTGCTTCCATGTTTACGTTAAATTAAGAGATTTATTTTAATTTTGTTTGTATTTATTCATTCATTTATTTTAAATACAATTATGTATATGTCCTCTCTAGACCTCCATCAAGCTAAACTAGAAAATAACCCCCATGACCCCACCTTCGAGATAAATTTGTAAATTTTTCGGTAGAATAATGCCCCGACTGAAGGTGGATTCTTCCTTAAAATGCAGGCTCGCTTTTGCTCACCAGGAAAACATTCGACACCTTAATGGCACGAAAGGTCTTAAGATTACCAAACTAATGGGTCGAATGTCTTAAAATCTAAAAAACTGATGAGGTAAACATGAGAGAGAAAGGGGTCCAGAACACCCCCACCCCTCCTTTGATTGTGTAGCTTAAAATTAGAATTATTATTATTATTATTATATGAGATGCCGAAGTCTCCAACCAGGGTGCAGAAACACCAGCAAGACGAATCCACACAAAACACCCGGAGGCACTGGAGAGAGACCACGGCAACTTAGGAAAAAGAAAAAAAAACATATACTGTATACTGTACATATACATATATTAAACACAGATAACATATTATGCAGTGGAGGATATCAAGTATAAATATGATACAATAAAATATAATAAAATAAGTTTAAAAATTAGAATTAATGCTGCAAAAAAGCATTAAATCTAGACTTAAAACTGGAGATATGAGCTGAATTGACTAACTCATTTGGCAACTTTTTCCACAAGTCAACCATGGCCGGCACAAAACACCGTGAAACTGTGTAGTAGAAAAATGAACACGGCTCATGGCAAGATCATTAAGATTGCTTGTGAATCTAGTTGCACGATCCCGGACATAGGGCCCAGGCAGAACCCCATGTAAGGGATGCTGAGGGTTGTTAAAAACTTTAAATAAAAGACTAAGGGCACCAACTTTACGTCGATGACACAGATCAAGAGACAAATGAGGTAGAATAAAACTGATAGAATTTAGTGACCTGTCAAGCAACTTGAGATGACAGTCAGCTGCTGACAACCAGACAGGTGAGCAGTACTCGAAATGTGGCAAAATAAAAGCATAAAAAGACGTGTGGCATGACAAGCAAATGTTTTATAAACCTTGCGAAGCAGACCAATTTTGGGGGAAATGGAAGAGGAGAAAAAACGAATATGCTTTTCAAAAGTAAGTTTGGGATCCAGAGTAACTCCTAACAAACGCAGAGTATCCACATTCTCAATTTGCTCGCCAGAAACTTGTAGATAAGGATAGGTAGGATCAAAGGTACGAGATCTGCTGATGATAATGGAGTGTGTTTTACTAGCATTAAGTATCATGCCCCAAAGTTCACACCATGATGTAATTTTGGCTAAATCCCTATTCAGAGCAGTAGCAATTACGTGTTGATCTATTGGTGATGGAATTGACGCATATAAAGTTGTATCATCGGCATAGGAGATTAGTTTATTTTCAAGCTCGGAACACAGGTCAGCAGTAAAAATAATACAAAGCAAAGGCCCAAGGACACTAGCTTGTGGAACGCCAGAAACAACAGGAACAGGAGGGGAATGACACCCATTAATGACCACAGACTGAGATCTTTTCGTCAAAAAATCTTCAAAGATCCTTAAAAAATTGCCACCAATACCGATGAGCTGTAACTTATACAGAAGTGCTTTATGATTGACTAAGTCAAAAGCAGAACTAAAGTCAATAGCCACGACACGAGACTCATGTCCCTGGTCCAATGAAGATTGCAAGTCATGGGTGAGTGTCAGAAGCGCATCACATGTACCCAGTCCCTTACGAAAACCAAACTGTGAGTTTGGTATCAAATTATCACTATTACAATAAGAGGAAAGGCGTCTGGACAGAAGCCTCTCATAGAGCTTGGTTAGCATAGACGTAATGGAGATAGGGCGATATTCATTAGGAGATGATGAGGCAGTATTTCCCTTTGGAATAGGAGTGATAATAGCCTTACGCCAGCAAAGAGGAAAACTACCTGATTTCAAAAGCAACCTAAACACCACGGCCAATTTAGGTGACAAAATCACTGCAACCTTTTTAAAAAAGAGAGGGAAAAACCCATCCGGGTCTGTGCCACCATAGGTATCAAGATCCAGCAAGTACCTTTTCAGTTCAGCTGATTTGAATGCCATTGAATTGAGTTTGGGTCTAGGGAAACATGTCAATGGCAAAGATAATTCCTGTTTACTCTGCTTATTAATAAAAATATTAGATAGAATATTGGCCTTCGATAATGGATCAAAAGAGATGGAACCATCAGAATCACAAAGAGGAGGCATGGAGGAATCTATTCCAAATAAAAAGGAACATAGAACACTTACAGACGAACAAAATACCCAAATACTATAAAGAAAAAAACAATAATAACAAATATAATCAATTACATTTGTGTAGATACCAGACTCCAATACAGATTATCGGATACAGATGTCCGTGTGACGCCACCATTAAGCTGGCGTTACACGAACAGATTTATCGGCTACATGTATCGGAGCCACGAATCCACTACAAGTTATTATATAATTTTGCTAGAATATCACTGCTTCTTCTTGTATTAATAGGCCTGAACACGATTAGGAGCTCTAAGACAAACAAAACAGTCATAGAGAAAGGTATTTTTTTTAAATAATAGACTCGATAAGTTTGAATGATCAGGTTATGGAGGATGTCAACTCATTTAAGTGTTTGAGCAGTATGACGAGTAAAGACGGGAGTATGGAGGATGAAATACAAGAGGGGGTACAACAGGGAAGATGGTTGTAGGAACGTTGAAAGCAGTGACAAGGCAAAGGGTGGTGAGCATGGAAGTAAAGAAGTTATTGCATAATAGTGTGGTAATCCCAACATTGACGTACGTGAGTGAAGCATGGACGTTATTGGAGAGACATAAATCAAGTGTGAAAAGGGTGGAAGTGAGTTACTTGAGAAGTGCTTGTGGATAACAGTACATGAAGAGATATACAGACGAATCAGGATGTACGAGAGCGTTGTAGTTTGGATGTGGATGTGCTGGAGAATGTAAACAGGAACACCTTGAGATGGTTCGGTCGTGTGTACAAAGTACAATGGAAATCAAGCAACAACAGGTCTAGTGACCCTTCTAGGCTGCTTGTCCTCCAAAACACTGAGGATCAAGTGTCCAAACAGTGGTTTAGAGTGGGTAAGGGAACATAGGAAAGGGAACTACTGCCCTGGAACTAATGTCCATGGCAGGATTAGGAAGTTACTAGGGGACAGAGGGCTTAGTAACTGAGGGGGGGGAACATATATAGTTATTCATTTACAAACGCACTCAGTCGCGGGTTTGATGCAAGATATTTGTCTAGGCGAAGTTTAAAAGAATCAACGGTGCTGCAGTCTATAACATTTCGGGGAAGCCCATTCCACAAGTTGACAACTCGATTGAAGAAGAAATTCTTAGATTTGTGTGAGTTCAAAGATTTACCAATAATTTTTCAACCGTTTCCCCGCGTGTAATTAGATTGGTCGATAGTGAAGTACTTACTACAGTTCATATTGTCGATGCCTTTGATGATTTTGAACACTTGAATTAAGTCACCTCTTAATCTGCGCTGGGTTAAAGGAAATAGATTTAATTCTCTAAGACGCTCTTTGTATGGTTTGTTCTTTAGGCTAGGTATCATTTTGGTAACTCTACGTTGAACTCGTTCTAGCTTGTCTATATCTTTTTGGTAATAAGGGCACCAGGATTGAACGCAGTATTCCAGAAGAGGGCGGACTAAGGAATTGTAAAGGGTTAGGATAACTTCTTTGGATTTATGCTCAAATAACCTGCCTATCAAGCCAATTATTTTGTTTGCCTTCTTAACAACTTCTGAACATTGTTGACTCGGTTTTAGGTTACTCGATATTGTTACTCCCAGATCGGTTTCTCTGTTTACATTCTTAAGCTGAGTGCCATTCATCGAATAGTTTGCTTTCTCATTTAGGTATCCAATATGTAGTACTTTACATTTATCCGCATTGAAACTCATTTGCCAAATTTGGGCCCAACATGACAACTTATCTAGATTGTGTTGCATATCGTCAACTTGTTTTTTTGAGAGTACGCTATTTGCAATTTTTGTATCGTCAGCAAATTTTGAGATTGTACAGGTGAGACCCTCATCTATATCGTTGATGTAAATTAGAAAGAGAATTGTCCTAGTACCGATCCCTGGGGTACCCTGCTACTTACATTGGTCCATTTAGATGCCTTACCGTTTATGACTACTCTTTGCTTTCTGTCGCTGAGCCAATTTTCTATCCATTTCAACACACCGTCTTGTATTCCATGCGCTTTTAGTTTTACCAGTAAACGTTTGTGGGGAACTTTGTCAAAGGCCTTTTGTAAATCAAGGTATATAATATCTACAGCTTTACTCTCATCGTAGAGGTTGAGGATATCGTGGAAGACGTCTAAGAGTTTTGTTAAACAGGAACATTTTTTACGAAAGCCGTGTTGAGTATCTTTAAGTATGTTTTTTTCCTCTAAGTGATTTACGAGTCTGTCTCTTATGACCATTTCTAGCATTTTACATACAATTGAGGTTAAGCTAATTGGACGATAGTTACTGGGTTGGGATTTGCTGTCTTTTTTTAATATCGGTGTTATGTTGGCTAGCTTCCACTGATCAGGCATAGTTCCAGACTGCAAGGATTTATTGAATAGTAATGTCAGTGGTTTGGAGAGCTCATCCTTAGCTTCCTTTAGAACTCTAGGTGAGATTGTATCAGGTCCAGGCGTTTTATTTACCTTGAGTTTATCTAAACAATTCAATACTTCTCTCTCTGTAACGGTGATATTGCTTAGAACATCTGAATTATCAATCTGAATCGGCAATGGTGTAGAAATATCACTGAGGTCTTCTGTTGTAAAAACTGATGCAAAGAAGGTATTGAGGGCATTACTCATTTGTACTTCGTCTTTGGTGTATTCTCCATTTTCAACGACTAACGGTCCAACAGTTGAAGTAACTACTTTTTTCTTTCTGATATAACTATAGAATTCTTTCGGGTTTGTTTTACTTTGATTCGCAACATGTAACTCCTGGGTCTTTTTACTTTGCTGAATTAACTTTTTGGCTTTGCGTCGTAGCTCTACAAATTTCACCCGTTCTTCGTCATTTTGTGAGGATTTTAATCTATCATAAGCAAATTTTTTAGCAAACAGACAGTTTGAAATATCTTTATTCCACCATTTGGGCTTATTTTTAAGGCCTGGACGCCGTATTTTCGATAGTATGCCATCTTGCACTGCTTTTAGGTAGGTGGTTTCGAATAATTTCCAAGATGTATTTATGTCGTTATTGTTAATTAAAAAGCTCCACTCAGTTTCTTTAAACATAGCTCTAAGTTTATGGAAGTTTGCTTTCTTGAAATTAGGGACTTTTTCGATGCTACTATTTGGTTCGTTACTAGTAAAGTTTAAAGTGAAAGTTATCGTACGATGGTCGCTGTTACTGAATTCATCACCAACATTCAAATTCTCTATTAATTCTTCTTTTGTTGCAAGTACAATGTCAAGAACGTTATAACCACGGGTCGGCGTTCGAACAAATTGATAAAGTGAACTCTCTTGCAAGTTCGTATATAAGTCATGTCCAGAGTGTGAAGTAAGAGTATCGCCCCACTTGGTCACAGGTAAATTAAAGTCGCCAAAAATTACGGTATCTTGTGAGTTACTTACATCTGCAATTTTTTCGTAGATTTCTCGGTCAGTTTGCACTGATTGAGCTGGAGGTCTGTATATTAATGCAAGTATTATTTTTGTACCTTTATTATTCTTTAAATGCACAAAAGATGTGTCGACGTTGACAATTTGAGGTTTTGACAAAACGGTAGGATTAAGACTTTCTTTGATACAAAGTAAAACGCCACCTCCATTTCTATTTATTCGGCTTTTCTCAAACATTACATAACCGGGAAGTGAATACTCTGCTATAAAGTCTCTATCTTCTGTATTGAGCCAAGATTCTGTTATACCAATCACATCATAATTTTCTGTAAACACTAGCTCCTCTAAATCTGAAATTTATTGCGTATGCAACGAGCGTTTGCATAGAAAACCTTTAAATATTGTTATTTTTGAACTCACGGAACGCTCTTTAATAATATTTTTGGTTTTTGTCGGATCTACATTTATGTTCATGGCTGTCCTCGGTCCACGCTGTCTTCGGTCCTTTTCGCTGGTGGTCCTCGGTTGCCTCTGTTTTTTGCTTGGCGTTGGATGATTTATGTCACTGCTGCTTCTTCTCGGATGGCGTTTTTTGATCCATGGCTGCGGACTGCTTCGTGTAGGAGACGACACATCCGTGCTGAACCCACTGGGTTTAGATGAGTGCCATCCTTGCAGAATAGAATAGGCTGGTTATAGAAATGATCCCAGAGGTTGATGAATTCAACTTCTTCCTTCAGACACAAATATTTTAGTCGGCTATTTGTGCTGAAGGCCTTGTCGTAGATTTTGTCATGTGCATCGATCTTGGGGAGAATGCCTGAGATGATGATATTCCTTGACTTGTTTTTGTAGTGCTGGATCATCTTGCGATATTTCTCCATCAACTCTTCGGATCTGGTGCGCATGACGTCATTTGAACCAGCATGGATGACAAAAAGGGTGTTTTCGTTTGCATCCTTTGTGGTATCTTCGAAGGCTTTCACAATGTCGTCCAGTCCAGCTCCTGGGATGCAAAATCTTTTTCGTTGATTTGGGACTCTGTCGCAGAACTCTTCGACCCGTCCTCGTAGGATGGAATCCCCAACGAGCCTGGTCTCTTCTGGTTCGTCTTCCATATCTACCAAGATTTTTAGGCTAGGTATCATTTTGGTAACTCTACGTTGAACTTGTTCTAGCTTGTTTATATCTTTTTGGTAATAAGGGCACCAGGATTGAACGCAGTATTCAAGAAGAGGGCGGACTAAGGAATTGTAAAGAGTTAAGATAACTTCTTTGGATTTATGCTTAAATGACCTGCCTATGAAGCCAATTATTGTGTTTGCCTTCTTAACAACTTCTGATCACTGCTGACTGGTTTTAGGTTACTCGATATTGTTACTCCCAAATCGGTTTCTCTGTCTACACTCTTAAGCTGACTGCCATTCATCGAATAGTTTGCTTTCTCATTTAAGTATCCGATATGTAGTACTTTACATTTATCCGCATTGAATGTGGAATGTATGGGGAGCGAGAGAAAGACTAAGGGATATTTTATTAAACCATGGTAAGAGCTTTCCCTACGACCTTTCCCGACCAGATTGACCCTTATGCAGATAAGTGATACGGGTCAATCTGGTAGGGAAAGCTCTCACCATGGTTTAATAAAATGGCCCTAAGAGAGTGTATGAGAGTAAAGTGGAAGGGCAAAGAAGAAGAGGGAGACTGAAGTGAGGCGGAAGGATGAAGTTGAGAGGTGGTAATGGGTGTGAGGAGGGGCGCCGGCTGACAGAGGCAAGAGGTGTATGGAGGCGATTCATTCGTGGCCACCTTTTTTGGGATCAAGACATCTGGCAATAGATAGATATTAGTTACTTTATGACTCGGATACGGTGGCTCCGATACATCCTTCACTAAAGCCCTCGTGTGATGCCGGCTTTAGCTTAGTGATGATGAGTGAGGGTACTGTTTTTGTGATTGATTGTGATAGACAATTGATGATGATGGTAGTGCTATAATTAATGATAGTAGCAGACAGTTTTATTTTGGTAGATTCAAATTAATGAATTATTGATAAATGGATACAAACACGGTGCATATTATAATGGCAATAATTGACTAAATTAATACATGATTATAATGACATTAATACTTTCATCAGGCATAATTATTTCAACACCAAACGCACTCATTAATTGGAATAATGATGATTTGGATACTGGTGATTATACCGATGGTGAACTTTACAATTACTCTTACAACAGACTGCCATGAATAATTATCTATATATGTAAATAATTATACAGTACACCTACATTAATTATCTCTCTTCAAATTGCAAGCCACTTGTGGAGATTAGAGACCCTATAGAATTTAGATTCAAAGACCAAACTATATATCTATAGCCAGTATTAGCTGATGTTTGTTAAGGACATATATGGGTGTAGAGGGACATACTCTATAATTATGGGGGTAGGGTGAAGAGGGAAGCTAATGGTGTCAATATGGAGAAAGTTGGCTCATCTGTTATCACATTAGGGATTGGTTTAAGGAAATATGGGACGGGGGGAGGGGGGGGGGTTCTTGGCTCCCTAGACATCTATCAAGCTTTAAAAAAAAATGCTAAATGTGTACATTTTTCGGTAGAATTATGTCCCAACCAAAGGCTGCGGTATTTAAATTACTGCCTTGCTATCGCTTGCAAGTCACAGAATGGGCTCCTAAATGGCACGTAAGGTCTAAATATTGGCAAATAAATGGGGCAAAAGGTCTTAAAATTGCCAAACTAATGGGTCGAACATCTTAACATTTCAAAACTAATGGTGCTATACATTAGGGCGAAGGGGCTCCAGAAAATAAAAACCCTTCCATTAAACAGATCCAGTGAATGAATATATGGTTTGTGGTTAGGGATCATCTATCTCCAAAAGAATCCTTGAGGGCCCCTCACACATTCAGGACTTTGGTCCCGACAGACCAGGACCTCGATCTCGGCGTCAGGAATGTAGAGATTGGGGCTGACTTTAATTGTCGACTACGGGGTGTTGCGCAATCGGCGCATGGGCTATACTAGACCGAAGTTGGACGTAGGTCTAAATGTCTTAGGTCTAGTGTAACCCATGCGCCAGCAAAGCGCCGCGGCGCGGTGAATATTATAGGTTTGACTCCTGTAAGGAGATTAGGAAAACCTAATATTTAGTAGTGGCCCCGTAATCATTGACGAACATGCCTATTACATAAGGCATCCTCTTCAAACACTAATCCGCCGTAGTTTGAATCTACCGCGCAGAGCATTTAAAAACTGAGGAGCCTTCATCATGAGCGCACGCGACCTCACTCATGGCTTCAGTCATTATGAATTGGGTTCTCACTACGAAAAAACTTCGTAAAAAATAAAAACAAAAAGAAAATAAGAATAACTATCCAATAAGCTTTCCATCATATCGTGGATGTACTTGTGTGGATTTCTGACCAGACGCTGATTCAGGCGTCATTCCTCCTTCACTGACATATCAAGTAAACCAAAATCCTTAATACATCAACGAATGGGAAGGGGACGGTCGGGAGGGCCCCAGTCGTCAATGATTACGGGGCCACTACTAAATATTAGGTTTTCCTAATCTCCTTACAGGAGTCAAACCTATAATTTATTAGTGGCCCCTCCATCATTGACGAACATGCCTGATATCTAAGACTGGAGGGGGACATTCGTAATCATATCATAACTCTAGAAAAGCAGATAATAAAAACAACCACATAGTATTCTTACTTTTGAAAAATGTATTTAATACGGCGTAGGCCGGAAATATACAAGAAAAAGGGGGTTCAGGCAGGTGCGTGCTTCAAAGAAGCCTGCCTGACAAAAATAGGTAACCCTGAAGATTCTGAACACAGATCTGTAGTTACAAAAGGCACCCCACTCAACGAGTGGTGACAAATAATAAGTTATAAGTTAGTATGTGCACATCATAAACCCCAAAATACATGTGGAGATCAATTGCTAATGAACTCCATTGAACTAATGTTACATTGCTTTCGCAGCTAAAACTACTATAACAACACCGTTGTTTTGTACTAAACTTTGTACTAGCACAAATTCTCTCAGAGAAATTTTCATATCACATTTCAACCTTAAATTGTATCACAGTTCTCATACTCCGGCGGGGTCTAGGGTGTCCTATGTCAACTGACTGCACCCCCCCCCCCCCCCCTTTCCTTGAAAATAAACATAAGTGACTGCAGGGCCACCTAGACCCTCTGCCTTAAAGCTATACATGGTAAGGAAGGTTTGTCTAGAGCAACTGACAAGTATCTAGAGAGAAACGTATGATTAGACGCCCACAACTGTGTGGACGCAATATCTTCAACTGAAAAGTTTTTCAGGAAACGTAAAGAGGCCGCCCACTTGCGTAAATCGTGGGCCCTACCCACAACGCCGGGATTACTCTCTTTAATGACTTCTACTAGAAGAGAGGCTAATCGCCGTTTAAGTAAGCGTTTACCCGTACTCGCTACCCATAAAGCACCTTGGGGGTTATGAGGAGCTATTCTTAATATTTGGTTAGAGCTTGCACTGGACATAAATTATGATGCACCTTTCCCCTTTTTAACGCCGGCACCGTGAATTCAGAAAACACGTGTGCACTATGCTCATTCTTGGCTACAAACGCCGGGGAGGGTGCAATGGAAATTGAATCATTAAGTCTACCAAACCTAAGACAATTAGGTGTGTTGCTCATCGCCGCCAGCTCAGACACTCTGTTTCCGGTGGCCAAAGCCAAAAGGAAAACTGCCTTCTTTAAGATTAAAGCAAAGTCTGCAGTATTTTGATACAGACGAGAATGAAGTAAAGACAAAGCTTTGTCCAGAGACCAAGTAGGCATGAGCTGACGGGGAGGTGGGCGGAGTTTAAAACACGCTCTCATAAATCCTGTTTCCTCCGCCACCGGTATGGATAGACCTGTAAGGTCGAAAAAGGGCACTCTAATCGCAGTTAAGTGATTCTTCAGAGTAACCACAGATAAACGTTTCTGCTCAAACAGATAGTTCAAGTAATTAAAAACCAATGCCACTGAGGGTACAGTTTGTTCCGTTCTAACAATCCAAGAAGTAAAAGCTTTCCAATGAGATTGATATTGTCGCTTAGTAGACTGAGTATATTGATTGAGCAATTTATTGGTCACATCCCTGCCGTATGGTGCTAGCCACTTGGCCTCCTGAATGTCCATAATGCAAAAGTCAGCGAGGTCTCTAGGTTGCCAATCGTGTCTAAGTGGAAGTACCTGACCGGGAGCGATACCGGGTCCGGGCACCACATTATTAACTGCTGGCACCACACCTGCGCCGGCCACAGGGGCGCGATTAGCGAGACTAAGCCTCGATAAACTCGTAGTTTGTTCACTACGTGGCACATTAGTGACGCATCTGGCGGTGGAAACAGATAGATGGAGCTCCATCTGTTCCAGTCTGTCACTAGGGCGTCTGGCCCCCCTGCCGGCGTTATCGTCCGGCGGGTGAGGTATAGAGGGAGCTTGTGAGTCTCCTCGGACGCAAAAAGATCCACTTGTGGATGGGAGAGCTCCGCAATCATTAGGTCGAAAATGGGTTGCTTGAGCTCCCATTCTACTGTCGTGCTCTGTCTCCGGGACAGAGCGTCTGCCCAGACGTTCGCTACGCCTGGGAGATAAGATGCGTGAAGATAAATATCTAGACTGGTGGCTAGAACAAAAATCTCTTCCGCCACGAGTAGCAACTTCCTTGACCTCGTTGACCCTTGTTTCTGAATACAGTGAACTGCATTCAGATTGTCCATTCTGAAGGCCACTGACTTGCCCCGTAACGCCGGCCGTGAGCCTGAAGGAAATACAATGGGACTAGTAACTCTTTGACATTTATGTGAGCGATTTCTAAGTGGGACCAAAGTCCCTGACCCTGGTGCCCCTGATTTGACTGAAATCCCCACCCTATGGTGCCTGACGCATCCGTGTCTACCCATACCGTTGGAGGAGGAGAGGTCCATGACATGATTGAGTGCAATGTTTCCCTCTTCGCCCAGACCGCTAGTAAGGTGTGGATTAATTTTGGTATGGGCCATAATTTTCCCGCCGGTAAGAGTGGGAAATATTTGTTGCCCTCCAATATTAATCGTTTTACTTTCAACCGGCCCAACTTGACAGTTAGCTGAATCCAGTTGAGAGAGCCGACCAGAGACTCCCAGACTCTTCGTGTCGTAGTCAGACTGTGAAGAAACCTGAACAGTTTCCTGCGAAACCTGTTGCGATTGTCCACACTCTGACTCAGAGTGAGAGCGGCGGTGTCCCAGACCAGCCCTATCCACTGAATTACTCTTGAGGGAACAAGGTTTGACTTTACCAGATTTACCTTGAAGCCTAGAGTTTTGACATGATTTAAAATGATATTGACATGTTTTATGCATAATTGTTGTGTCTCTGCCACCACCAGCCAGTCGTCTAGATACCACAACACTCTGATTCCCTGTTTTAACAATGGCATCAGGGCTTGCCTGACTAGTTTTGTGAATAATCGAGGTGCTAGGTTCAAACCGAACGGCATCCTCTGAAAAACAAAATTTTGGTGCCTGATCCTCAAGGCCAGAAACCTTTGAAATCTTTTGTTGACCGACACGTGCCAATAGGCGTCTGTCAGGTCTAGGGAACACATCCAGCCACCCGGCGGAAGTGTTAGCCTGATTTGATGAACTGTTAACATTCTGAAAGACTCGTTGTAAATGTGAAGATTCAGATACGACAGGTCTACGACCGGCCTCATCTGAACACTGTCCCGTTTGGGAACCAAAAACAGTTTTGACGTGAATACAGGGTAATCTGGGGGTACCGGGATGATGACATTCTTGGCAATCATCTCCTGGACCAGCAGCTCCACCTCTAATGAAACACAATTTGCCGTTGTCGGCTGACGTAAGCGAGGTCGCCGGAGCCACTGCCAAGTGATGCCTTTGCGTGCCACCATCCGTGCCCAGGTTTTTTACGGCCATGCTTGGTGACACGTTCGGAACGACCCAGTTAGCAGACAAGGGTTCGCCGGCTGTACTTCCCTCGGTTCCTCCGGCTCTAAGGTAGGCACTGGGAGTGAGAAAGACTTTAGTTTTTTGATGGTGGTTTTGGTGGTGTTGGCCGCTTCGCCGGCTGGCTGGTGTGGGCCGAAGACTGGCCCTGACCCGGCTTATACTGGCCGCGTCCCCTCTGTCCTGAAAACCCTCTCTGTCTATGCCTGAACTGACCCAGGGGGGATTGGGAGGACTTAGGCGGGAGAAAGAACGGCTTAGAACCCCCTGGCTGAGCTTTAGTAGGAGGCTTAGGTTTGGGGAAGTTAAATGCGGGTTTCTTAGCCTGTGCGGGACTGTGCTTCACGGCCTGTGCCATGTTAAACACTGTTCGCCATACATCAGGGGACATTAAAGAAGGTGTAAGTACTGGGGACATAACCACCTGGTTAGCAATGCGATCAGGCAGCTTGCGAACTAATGACATTCTAAGATCCTGTCGTGCTCGCACCGCCTCAAGTAAGGCTGTGCGTATGTCACCTAAGGATTGAATTGACGCCTGAAGAATCAGACGCCGGGATAATTCAACTGATCTTCGAGCATCCGCGTCTGCGATTGCCTGAGTAGACCTGAGTAAAGACTTAGCCACCTGTTGAGAAACTATGTACTGTGAAAACAGGCGGAAAGCTTTTCCCCTAAGCCTAAATTCTCTGTCTAGGTGAGAAGGGGTAGGGGTAATGAATGGTTCCTTTAGTTCACAAAGATTAATCTTAGGGGCAGCTAAAAAGGAAAATAAAGCTGACGGAACTCCGCCGGCAGAACCTACCGGCATTGAGAACCATGAATGTGTATCCTGAGGGATCTGGTGGGAAGATTTAGAAGTGAAAGTGGTTGCAAAGTTCTGAGCCTCTACCTCCCAATCCACCCAAGGTCCTGGTCCTAACTGTCCCACCTTCAACACTGGATTAGCTGTCTCGTCTGTGACGGTCTGTAAATCTAGTTCAGGAGTAATAGCCAACAGAGCCTTAATATCATTAAACCCATCCAGCTTAGACCAGTCTGAAAAAAGTTTTGAAGCTGAGGCAGGGGGTAAAGCAGGCTTAGATGCATAAACAAAATAATCCTGATAATAATAACTAGGTATAGCCTTGATATTTACATCCAAAACATTACCCAAGGCATCCAATGCCCTTAATTTCTTAGACTTATTTCCCTGGATAAACCACTCACGTGGTACCGGGAGTTCTCCTGACAAGGTAGGCTGGGCAAGCTCTGGCTTAGAGGGGTTCAAAGGGACCCATGACTCATCTGGCCCATAAAGCAGGGGCATAGCTACCTTTCTAAGAGGCGCTTTGTCTAGAGGGGGTGGATTAACATCCGTAATGACCCTGACATTTGACGTAGTGAATGCCGCCGTAGCTGGCTTAGAGCTCCCTGCCGGTGACAGAGTAGGAGGGTTAGGAATCTTAGATAAATCGATTGACGTTATCAGAGGCCGTACCGCAGAACCTGTCAAGGGAGCCCCCAAGTCCATTGTGGGGTTTTCTCGTTGTTGATTAAAGAATTTTGATAGAGCATGAGTAAGTAACCCATCAATTTCTTGTGCTGTAACAAACTGGTTAGGTGCAGAACTTTCAGGTGAATTAGTATTATCATGGGCGGCGTCCAGGCCTGAGCCTGACCCTTGTCCTTCCCTATCTGAAATTAATGACACTTCATCTTGTCCTCCCGATCCTCCTGAGAAGACCCCGCCGAGGCAGGGGCACCTTGTTTCCAAGATAAATCAGGGATAGAGGATGGGGTCGCCGCGTCCCTGTGGACATCGGCTACTGTGTGACTCGTATGAGTCGGACGTGGATGGACAGACCCTGGTTGAGCAAAACGCCAAACACCGAGGCTCTGGCCTACGCTCTCTTGAGAGTCTGAAACATTCTCAATTATTGAATATCCTGAACTCTCCATTTCTAGGGTTAAAATATCAATAGGTTAATCTTGTTTAGGGACAGGCGCTTCACTATACTCTGAGGCTGTAACAGAAACATTGTCAGGTGTAGAGGTACGATGAGATGCACTAGACTTAGAAGAATGTCGAGAGGACTTCTTATGGGAATCCTTTTTGGAGGATTTGTGGCTACGGTGTGACCGCGAACTGGACCTAGGTTTGGAAGAATTACCACCATGGTCCCTGGGGGAAGCTTCAGTCTTGCACTTCTTACTAGCCGGGGAAGAGGCCCGACTTGAAGACCGTTGTCTGAGGGGAGACCTTGACCTCGATCTCGCCTGCGACGAGGAGGTGGCTGCCGGGGGAGTAGGCTCTCTCGGGCGTTTAAACGTCTCCACAGACGATACAGAATCCTGGCTAGTCTCTGTCGGCTTAAAACCCCTTACTCTAGAGGTACGTTTAGGGGGAGGGTGCTCTGACAGCAACTTATCCCAAAGTGGGACGTTGTCACATTGAAGTGACTTATGTGCGACAATGGTAGTGTAGGCCGACATTTGTTGTCTGACCTCTCTCAACGCTACCGCCGCGGTCTTGTCATTGTCACACAGGACTTTATTTAATTGGGAGCAAAAAGAACAATTACGTGTAACCCAGAGACCCCTTGAACGGTCTAGACATCTAACACACCTTATGCAAAGGGTATGTGCAAAAATTGGGATACCCGCGCAAGTAGGGGTAATGCACAGGGCAAAAACTGGGGTGACATTAGCCATGACAGAGACTGGTGAGAGGAACTACCGCCGGGTCTGAATTGGTCCGCCGGAGCTCAGCTCTGGAAAAATAAAGAAAATTTCCAGGAATTAATGCTCATAAGGTTAACCCAAGTGTTCGCATACAAGTGTTAATAACCCGCCGGGTAACGGGATGCAAAGACACAGCTAACACATCTCGCCACGCGGCTGGGTATAAAGAGGCTAAACAAGTCTTCTTAGCTAAGAACATGAAGAATACCCTCTGATATAATGGTCCAGTATGGCACTAATAGTCTGTAGGAGGTGGTGACTGTCTCAAGATTCAATTTTGTAACAAAGCCCCCCCTCATAAAGACGCCGGCCCTTGAAATATTTTAGTAGAATAGCCCAGGGCAGGAATATACGAGATCTGATTTTTTAACGAATTGTCCCAAACGATCGTCGTAAAAATAGAAGGCGGCGATACTGAAAGTATCAACCAATTAAGGTTAATCGAAATTGAATTTGTTTATAAATTCCTTAGTTCCTATACTTAGGGACACCCGCCGGGTGTGGAAATCGATTAGGTTAAACCTCACTGATCCTTCAAATGCCGTAAGAGTAAAGGCGGCGATACACAGAGTATCACTCACATGGATTGGTTAACTATAAGAGACCTAAGTCGTTTTATCCCACCCTGCTAAGGTGCACCCGCCGGGTGAGAAGTCTAAAAGTTAACCCCACAAGTTCCTGACCCCACTACTTTGTAAAAGATCGCCGGGGAGGAACGCCTAAACAACAGCTAGGTTTTCCCCGTGGTTTGTCGTAAACCAGGTAGAAAAACCTATAAAAAACGAGTGTTCTCACGAACATCGTTTCTTTATATATAACTAAATATATATGTAAGGATGGGTACAGCCATCCCGCCGGGAATAAAGGAGGCCTGAAACCAGGCACCCACAGATACGCAGTCCTGGAGAGCCACAGACACCTCCCCTCGCCGGGGAACCAGCCAGTGTTAACAACCACGTGTGGCCTAACACTGCTCATCGGTCAGGTTTTTTCACGGTGAAACCGAGAAAAACCCGCCGGAAGGCAAACCCCACCCTGAACAGACACCATCTGAACAATACGACACGAGGAGACACGCACGACTAACCAAGGTCACAACATAATCCGTGGAATTAGCCAATACACAACTAAACCAGGAAACAAATATAGTCCGAGGAATTAGCCAATACACAACTAAAACCCGGATACACATGACACAGTAGGGCATATTTAAAAATAAATAATAACACTAGACATGTGGCAAAGCTACGAGCGGCTGGCTAGGCCTAGGTAGACGGCATGAAAATAGTTGAAATATAAACACACACTGGAATATCACAACAGGAACCACCGCCAACACACCACCGAAGCGATAACTTCCCAACCCCGGGAAGCCTGACACGGACCCAGAAAAAACTTCACTAAGTGAAGAAAAATACGCTGGGAACGTCAGCAAACACAGCTTACCTCATCAGAAGGATAGAAGGCAGCAATAATTAACGCGTAATGAAAGCCACCTGCATCACCAACTAAACCAAACTGTGAAAAGTTCACGTGTCCACAACAGGACCACGAGGGTACATCCGAAATAGATGCCCCATACATACGACCCAAAATACATTGCACTGCGGGCAACCAGCCCAGGACACTCCTGCTACGCCTATCCTAACCTTACTCGATACATCCCAGAGTAAACAAATGAGAAAAAACTCACTAGGGACGCCACGAATGCGGAACCAGCGGAGCCTGAAAGGAACGTCCGGGCAGGCTGAGCGCAGAGCAAAGAAGGAGGAATGACGCCTGAATCAGCGTCTGGTCAGAAATCCACACAAGTACATCCACGATATGATGGAAAGCTTATTGGATAGTTATTCTTATTTTCTTTTTGTTTTTATTTTTTACGAAGTTTTTTCGTAGTGAGAACCCAATTCATAATGACTGAAGCCATGAGTGAGGTCGCGTGCGCTCATGATGAAGGCTCCTCAGTTTTTAAATGCTCTGCGCGGTAGATTCAAACTACGGCGGATTAGTGTTTGAAGAGGATGCCTTATGTAATAGGCATGTTCGTCAATGATGGAGGGGCCACTAATAAATACACTACAGTACAATATATCCGCTGGGCGTTGTCTTACCAACATTAATAGGCGACAGAGGTAGGTACGTCGCCGATGCCAATGTTTCACAAAGGTTCCTTGCAGGGGGGGGGGGGGGGGGTATGGTATAATGTCATATAATGTTTCTGTTTTATGTTCTGTTAATAGACACAAATGTAGGTGAGATTTATGCGATAATCCAACATGATTCTTTTGCTTGACTTAATTTCTGAGGTTCGAGGAAACTCGCATAGTATTATGCGTTATCTATTGTAGCTCTTTATGTTATGTGAAAAGTTTCAGTTCCCTGCACAAGTTTCATTCTTCCCTGATATTTGATTTATGAGAGGTAAAGTATTATTATTGAAGTATGAGAGTTCCTAGCTATGTAGTAGTTAATTCACCTTCTTATGTAACTGTTAAACAAAATTCGATTATACTATTGTTACTTCCATAGATATTTTATTTATCTTAGAAACTAACAGAACAAGTGCAGGAAACTATACATATGTTGATGCAAATATTGCAAAAATATAACAAGCCCCGTTAGCCACCGACAATGCTCTGATGCAACGTCCACTACATCAAGCAGCGCAATTGCCATGATGGTCAACGCCCTGGCAAAGGTAAATCAATCCACGGTGATCAGTTTCTCAAATTATAAGCATGTGTTTGCATGAATAGTAAATAAATGAGCATATTTTCATTTGACCTTGCCCTGTAACCTTGACCTATCAAATGGAATTATAGCTATTGTGACGTTAACCACTCCGTTAGAACCGCATGGCTTGTCCTACAGTGACTCGCTAGGATCGCCAGGGCAGTGGATGTGGCTACAGTTTATGTATTAGGGTGTGCTTTATTTCATATGAAAGCTTGTGTCATGGGCAGTCCAGAAAGGCTCTTTGTTTTCACCCATGCCAAGCCTTTATATATTTAATTGTAAAGTATATGTTTTATCATTAACTAGTAATGATGGGATCTGGGAGAGAGAGAGAGAGTAGAACAGAGTGAGAGGGAGCGCGCAGTGTTTTTGTCCCGCTCGATGACGTCACGGCTAGCTGCCTCGTGGGGGTTGGTTGAGGGAGGTCCTTACCATGTTGCTAGCTTCTTTGCTAGTGGCTAGAGGACTTGTTACCGCTGTACTCTGCGCGGTGCAAACTAGTCCCGGTATATATACAGGTTCCTCGCCACTCTCTCCCTCAGATCTGGTTTCTAGAACGCATCTCTCTTTATCCTTTGATACCTGTCATCCGCTCAGCACCTGAGAATCTTTTCCTCTGCCTACCTCTCTCTTTTTCCATATCTTTCACCACCTTTTATTAATACCATATCCCCTCTGGTTAACTCTGCAAAATCAGCTTCATGCTGGCCAGTTGTATTGTGCGTTAAGGTCTGATATAACCCATGTATGTTAGTTGTTAAGATAAGTTTATCACGAAGCATTGGTTGGCCTTTATATTGTTTAACTACCGCTTCCTATAATTATTAGTGTTCTGCTGGATTAGATAATGCTAGACTAGGGGTCTGATATTATAAGGTATTGTTTCCTATGAGTGCTGGCTTTAGGAAAAAGCTGCACGACATACCTGAGAACTGGAGTTGATTGAGTAAATTCTAGTCTGTGTGCCATTGAGAGTAGAGCATGCACGAATGAGGGCTTTTTGCCTATACCATTCTGCACTGTTCTAAGCTCGTTGTTTGTCTTTGAGGTACACCAGGAGAACGCTTAATACTTCGGTATTAAGGTTTCTCAAGAGAGCTACCCTTCCCTATAACGTAATATTTGACGCACAGACTTGAGATTTGCACTAGGCTATGCGGCATGCCATGCGCAGCAGTATCTCGTATCATTGACTCTAGCTAGACTTTATCAATCATAGTAGACATTAAGTATATTAACCCAATTACTCTTTTTATGCATACCCATTTATGATTACACAAGCATTTCGCAGCCTAGTTTGATGTATGGAGACACAAACGGCTTAGGCTCTTTTTGTTGATAGGAATACTGCATTGTCGTGGCGATTATTATTGTTGTAGCGTTTAGGATATTCTTGGCCCCGACTGCATTATATATTCTGCCTTTTTGTGTGCATAGCCTGCACGAGCATTGTTCCGCTGCCTGCCTTTTTGGGTTCCATTTCCGATACGAGCATCTTGATAGCATCTAACATTTAACCCGTACAGCCCCAGCGACGCGCCTGACGCGTCGGCGATGTATGTAACGCACAGCCCCAGAGACGCGCCTGGAGCGTCACCCTAATTGCGCCGACCGTGACCTCAGGTGTAGCCACTCAAGAGGGCTCAGATTTGTATGGGAACTGTGTACGTATCCCACGCAACCGTGCCGATGGTTGAAAACTCTCAAAGTCCACGTGCGTGCGCGCGAGCGCGCAATAACCTCGTTTTTTGGGATAATTGCCTTCAATTTTTTACTCGTGTAAAATCCATTTTCGGGGGCTCTGTAGGACCATTTTTTAAGCTTTTTGAGCGGTTTTTCGTGGTTTTTCCTTCATTCCTAACCCATTCGCTATTGTTTCTGGAATAAAACCATTTTTTGAAAACCGGCCGGGTTCTGGTGCGCAAACATTACAAAACTAGCCGGGGCTCCACGGGTTAAAGAAGATTCCTTGTTGGTGTTGAAGGACTTTAGTGCACTTTCTTTCATGCAGGAGTGCCTGACATTTATTGATTAAAGTAACGTAATCTGTAACTTCTCTTACCACCTTACTTTGCATACCATAACCAAGCACCTTCGGTTATAGGTAGTAATAGGCTGTTTTCACATAACATTAAGCCTAGAGTAGACGCACATTTATTGAGAGTTTGATAGCCTATTATTGCATATAGAACTCTGTAGAGTATTTGTGTTCTTTGTTCACTGGGAATATACATCAGAGGTTGGATCTAGCACTTTCCGTTGTAGCATTTATGCCATTACTAGTCCAATGAATAAGAGCCCTGATATATTTAAACCTCAGTCGTAACAAATAGCGACCTTACCTAGGATTTGGTGAACCTACATTTATTAGCAGGGAACATTTGTTGTTTTGCGGAATATTTTGCGGTGATCAGCAAGATTTTTTTTTTTTTGCAACATAGTATAGCCCTTGAGTATTTCCGAGAATGTTTGTGTGTATATTGAGGTATAAGAGTTTGGGGTGCTTCTTTTCTGAATATTGAGGTGGGAAATTTTTTGTGAGCATCATGTCTTATACCGGATCAGAGGAGAATGGAGACACAGTACGTAATGTCGAAACTGAGGAACAGCAGTATGGTGAAATGGTTAATCAGGGTGGGTTGCCCCTGGGGGGACCACCGGTAATTTTAAACCGTAACCGTGCTCCTGATCAGTCTGTCTCGCACTTATTGAAACTGGTTCCAGTGTTTGTTGAGAGTGGGGTAACAGAATTTTTCGCACGCTTTGAGAAGAAGTGCCAGGAACACCAGTGGCCAGAGAATAAATGGGCAGCACTTGTATCCTCTAGATTAAGTGGCAAGAGTCTTAAAGCCTACGATGCGTTACCTTGGGAGTCATGTATTGTGTATGAGGATCTCAAGGAGGCTGTCCTGAGGGCTTACGAACTGCAACCAGAAACGTACCGTTTGAAGTTCCGGGGTGTAACTAAGGGAAGAGATAGCACCTTTTTGGAACACGCCCGGGACTTGTCCGATGCTATGGGGAACTGGCTCCGATCTGAGAAGGTCACAACATTTGATGAAATTAAGCAGTTAATGATGCTGGAGCAGTTCTTTAACAGCACGGGCGGTGATCTAACTTTGAACTTAAAGGAGAAAAACCCAAGAACTCTAGTCGAAGCAGCAGAAATGGCTGACCGACGGCTGTCGTTGATTTGGGGTTGCGGGTCCTCACAGAAGTACGATGTAAGTGCTAAGGACCGTTATCCTCCCCCTCCCCGTAACAATGACACATTTAAACAGAAGAGCCATGAAACTAAAACTGAATCCAAACCTTACACCACACCGTATGTGAAAAGTCAGGGGCCTTTTACATCACAGTATAAGCCGAAACCGAAATTTATGTGTTTTAGTTGCCACCAGGAGGGTCATAAGGCAAATGAGTGCCCTAGTCAACCTCCTGCGGCAGCCGTGTCTTTTGCTCACGGCATTGGAGTGTTCAAGAGGACATCGGAGTTTGTTAGAGGCATTTCTTCCGAGGTAAATACACTGCCAGTGCAGAAGGATCCGGAAGGCTTATTCCCTGTCCGTGATGCCTTTAGTGACCACAGGGGACTCGGTTGTGTGGAGTGGGGGGGCAGAAGACATGAGGTGAGAATTTTGCGTGACACTGGGGCATCGCAAACATTGTTGAGAAATTTCACTGGTAAACCTGTCAATACGGCGCGGGTGGTTGTGGTTCAGGGAGTTAATGTGACAAGGTCATACCCGCTTGTAAGAATGAAGATGGAAGTTGATGGTGTGACTCGGGACCTGGATGTAGGAATTGTGGAGAAGTTACCTGTTGGGGTCGTCGACCTCCTTCTCGGCAACGACTTTGCGGGACCTACTTCTGAGGCTCCACCCTTAGTCGTTGCCGAGAAGCTGGCCGACGTGAGTAGGGAGGAGCAGGAGTAGGTTGAGAAGTGTCCGGGGCAGCCTATGGCGTGTGTTGTCACCGGAGATCCTGCATCCAGGAAGTCACATTCTGGTCAACAATCTTTAGATCAGCGGAGGAAGGGTACCGAGAAGGGGTTGAAAGATGATGCGGTTGAGAGTTTAGTATCAACGGACCTTCTCGGGGACTCATTATTAGGACCACATTTCGAGTCTGGAGAAGACCCAGTCACTGTTCCTGAAAAGGCAGAGGATGGGCTTAAAAAGACAAAAGAGTTGAAGGAGGACAGTGATGCACAGTCGGGAGATGTAGCAACAAGGTACCCTGACGCGTACCCTATGAGAAATGGGTCGGCGAAGACGGTGGTCCGAAGCTTGCTAGTGTATTTTTCCCGGTATGGTTACCCGCAGGGGATTCAGTCAGTCCAGGGACCCAACTTCACTTCTAGCCTCTTTGTTCAAGCAATGCCGCAGCATGGGATTGTTGGGGTTGTGTCATCTGCGTACCATCCGGAGAGCCAGGGTGTGTTAGAGCGATGGCACTCAGCCTTGAAATCTGTGCTTCGTTGTTGTTGCTTTGAGAGTGGGAAGGATTGGGATCTGGGCCTGCCATGTGTTTTGTTTGCTGTGCGGGAGGTACAAAGGAGTACAAAGGAAATCAAGCAACAGCAGATCTAGTGACCCTTCTAGGCTGCTTGTCCTCCAAAACACTGAGGATCAAGTGTCCAAACAGTGGTTTAGAGTGGGTAAGGGAACATTGGAAAGGGAACTACTGCCCTGCCACTAACGTGGCAGGACTAGGAAGTTAGTAGGGGACATATGGGTTAGTAACTGAGGGGAGGATAAAATAAAGTTATTCATTTACAAACGCAGTCAGTCGCGAGTTTGATGCGAGATATTTGTCTAGGCGGAATTTAAATGAATCAACGGTGCTGCAGTCTATAACGTCTCGGGGAAGCCCATTCCACAAGTTGACAACTCGATTGAAGAAGAAATTCTTAGATTCGTGTGAGTTAAAAGATTTACCAATAATTTTGCAACCGTTTCCCCGCGCGTAATTAGATTGGTCGATAGTGAAGTACTTACTACAGTTCATATTGTCGATGCCTTTGATGATTTTGAACACTTGAATTAAGTCACCTCTTAATCTGCGCTGGGTTAAAGGAAATAGATTTAATTCTCTAAGACGCTCTTCGTATGGTTTGTTCTTTAGGCTAGGTATCATTTTGGTAACTCTACGTTGAACTCGCTCTAGCTTGTTTATGTCTTTTTGGTAATAAGGGCACCAACATTGAACGCAGTATTCCAGAAGAGGGCGGACTAAGGAATTGTAAAGGGTTAGGATTACGTCTTTGGATTTATCCTCAAATGATCTGCCTATAAAGCCAATTATTTTGTTTGCCTTCTTAACAACTTCTGAACATTGTTGACTCGGTTTTAGGTTACTCGATATTGTTACTCCCAGATCGGTTTCTCTGTTTACATTCTTAAGCTGAGTGCCATTCATCGAATAGTTTGCTTTCTCATTTAGGTATCCGATATGTAGTACTTTACATTTATCCGCATTGAAACTCATTTGCCAAATTTGGGCCCAATGTGACAATTTATCTAGATTGTGTTGCATATCGTCAACTTGATCTTTTGAGAGTACGCTATTTGCAATTTTTGTATCGTCAGCAAATTTTGAGATTGTACAGGTGAGACCCTCATCTATGTCGTTGATGTAAATTAGAAAGAGAATTGGTCCTAGTATCGATCCCTGGGGTACCCCGCTACTTACATTGGTCCATTTAGATGCCTTACCGTTTATGACTACTCTTTGCTTTCTGTCGCTGAACCAATTTTCTATCCATTTCAACACACCGTCTTGTATTCCATGCGCCTTTAGTTTTAGCAGTAAACGTTTGTGGGGAACTTTGTCAAAGGCCTTTTGAAAATCAAAGTATATAATATCTACAGCTTTACTCTCATCGTAGAGGTTGAGGATATCGTGGAAGAAGTCTAAGAGGTTTGTTAAACAGGAACGTTTTTTTACGAAAGCCGTGTTGAGTATCTTTAAGTATGTTATTTTCCTCTAAGTGATTTACGAGTCTGTCTCTTATGACCGTTTCTAGCATTTTACATACAACTGAGGTTAAGCTAATTGGACGATAGTTACTGGGTAGGGATTTGCTGCCTTTTTTAAATATCGGTGTTACGTTGGCTATCTTCCACTGATGAGGCATAGTTCCAGACTGCAAGGATTTATTGAAAAGTAATGTCAGTGGTTTGGAGAGCTCATCCTTAGCTTCCTTTAGAACTCTAGGCGAGATTGTATCAGGTCCAGGCGTTTTATTTACCTTGAGTTTATCTAAACAATTCAATACTTCTCTCTCTGTAACGGTGATATTGCTTAGAACATCTGAATTATCAATCTGAATCGGCGATGGTGTAGGGATATCACTGAGGTCTTCTGTTGTAAAAACTGATGCAAAGAAGGTATTGAGGGCATTACTCATTTGTACTTCGTCTTTGGTGTATTCTCCATTTTCATCGACTAACGGTCCAACAGTTGAAGTAACTACTTTTTTCTTTCTGATATAACTATAGAATTCTTTCGGGTTTGTATTACTTTGATTCGCAATATGTAACTCTAGGGTCTTTTTACTTTCCTTAATTAACTTTTTGGCTTTGCGTCGTAGCTCTACAAATTTCACCCGTTCTTCATCATTTTGTGAGGATTTTAATCTATCATTAGCAAATTTTTTAGCAAGCAGGCAGTTTGAAATATCTTTATTCCACCATTTGGGCTTATTATTATGGCCTGGACGCCGTATTTTCGATGGTATGCAGTCTTGCACTGCTTTTAGGTAAGTGGTTTCGAATAACTTCCAAGATGTATTTATGTCGTTATTGTTAATTAAAAAGCTCCAGTCAGTTTCTTTAAACATAGCTCTATGTTTATGAAAGTTTGCTTTCTTGAAATTAGGGACTTTTTCGGTGCTACTATTTGGTTCGTTACTAGTAAAGTTTAAAGTGAAAGTTATAGTACGATGGTCGCTGTTACTGAATTCATCACCAACATTCAAATTCTCTATTAATTCTTCTTTTGTTGCAAGTACAATGTCAAGAACGTTATTACCACGGGTCGGTGTTCGAACAAATTGATAAAGCGAACTCTCTTGCAAGTTCGTATACAAGTCATGTCCGGAGTGTGAAGTAAGAGTATCGCCCCACTTGGTCACAGGTAAATTAAAGTCGCCAAAAAAATACGGTATCTTGTGAGTTACTTACATCTGCAATTTGTTCATAAATTTCTCGGTCAGTTTCCACTGATTGTACTGAGGTACCTGGGGAGAGTTTGGGATTCAGCCCTAATGAGCTCGTCTTTGGACCTCTCAGAGGGCCTCTCCATATGTTTGAAGAAGTATGGGAGGGCGCAGAAAAACCTTGTTCTATGCTCAAGTGTGTCCTCGACAGTCGAGAACGGATGTTGCGCAGTCTGGAGTTGGCTGGCCGTAATTTGACTAGCTCTCAGGCCCTCAGGAAGGACAGGTACGACCTCAAGGTTGAACTCAGGGAGTTTCACGTGGGTCAGGAGGTGTTGATTCTACTGCCCCTTGTAGGTCACCCCTTATCCGCGAAGTACGCTGGTCCTTATAGGGTGGTTGAGGAGCTATCAGACCTTGATTACTTGGTAGCCACTCCAGACAGCCGGAAGCGCAATCAGTTATGTCATGTTAATCTCGTGAAGGAGTATGGGAGGCACCCCCCTGAGCCTCTCACTGTGCCTGTGATGACGTTTAGCAGTCAAGGTGGAGAAGGAGAACGGGACAGTCAAGCTCAGGTGGAGGATAACTGGAAGGATAAGAAGTTCAAATGGGCGCCTGAGTGTGAGAAGGTGTGTAGAGAAGTAAAACACATGGTGTGCACTCACCCGATCCTCAGGGCCCCTGAGTTTAGCCTACCTTTCCAACTAGCAACGGAGGCTAGTGGTGTGGGGGCTGGTGCCGTCCTTATGGAAAAGGACGATGATGGGCTGGAGCATCCTGTTAGTTTCTGCTCGGAGAAGTACAATTCGGCCCAGGGGAGCTGCTCTGTTGTCGAGGAGGAGTTGCTGGCGGTTGTGCTTGCGCTGGGGCATTTCGAGGTCTATGTTCCAGCCTATGGTCCGGTCGTTGTAGTTTACCCAGATCATCACCCTCTCAAGTTCTTGGACCAGTTTCACAATCGGAATATGAGGCTGACCAGGTGGTCACTAAGGTTACTGGTATATAACCTGGACATACGCCATATTGCCGGTTGTGACAACGTGGTTGCAGATGGTCGTTCAAGGGTATATGATCCTGGGTAGATTGACACACGGGTAGCCTTCTGCTTTAGTTTGAATAGTATTTTGAGCTTGGTGCTTGTTGGCTCGCGGTTGTAGCCCAGCGTATTGGGTCGTAAAGCAGGAGTTGAGCGTTTGGTATAGAAGACAAAATTCGGCTTCCCCTATAGTGCAGCCGAAATAAACAAATTAAAAACATGAAAATCAAATAAAAAAACTCTTTCTATGATAGTTGATTTTTTTCAGTATGTTATAGCAGTAATTCTGAGTTGCACTCCTCTCAGAATGCTGGGCTAGAGAAGCTCGCTCTTCAGGAGCATAACTACATATAATTTAACCTATTGTGTTGGGGAGGGTTATAATTTTGTAAAATGTTTTGTTGAGGAACTGTGCCAGATATTTTACTGCCGCTGGGTGATGGGAAGTAGAGATATAGCATGGGTTCTAACCATCGGATTTTTGTGAGCCTTGGGGCCTCTGAGAAAAATCTTGGGGGGTGTGTGACGTTAACCACTCCGTTAGAACAGCATGGCTTGTCCTACAGTGACTCGCTAGGATCGCCAGGGCAGTGGATGTGGCTACAGTTTATGTATTAGGGTGTGCTTTATTTCATATGAAAGCTCGTGTCATGGGCAGTCCAGAAAGGCTCTTTTTTTTCACCCATGTCAAGGCTTTATATATTTAATTGTAAAGTATATGTTTTATCATTAATTAGTAATGATGGGATCTGGGAGAGAGAGAGAGAGTAGAACAGAGTGAGAAGGAGCGCGCAGTGTTTTTGTCCCGCTCGATGACGTCACGGCTGGCTGCCTCGTGGGGGTTGGTTGAGGGAGGTCCTTACCATGTTGCTAGCTTCTTTGCTAGTGGCTAGAGGACTTGTTACCGCTGTACTCTGCGCGGTGCAAACTAGTCCCGGTATATATACAGGTTCCTCGCCACTCTCTCCCTCAGATCTGGTTTCTAGAACGCATCTCTCTTCATCCTTTGATACCTGTCCCCCGAACTGCACCTGAGAATCTTTTCCTCTGCCTACCTCTCTCTTTTTCCATATCTTTCACCACCTTTTATTAATACCATATCCCCTCTGGTTAACTCTGCAAAATCAGCTTCATGCTGGCCAGTTGTATTGTGCGTTAAGGTCTGATATAACCCATGTATGTTAGTTGTTAAGATAAGTTGATCACGAAGCATTGGTTGGCATTTATATTGTTTAAGTACAGCTTCCTATAATTATTAGTGTTCTGCTGGATTAGATAATGCTAGACTAGGGGTCTGATATTATAAGGTATTGTTTCCTATGAGTGCTGGCTTTAGGAAAAAGCTGCACGACATACCTGAGAACTGGAGTTGATTGAGTAAATTCTAGTCTGTGTGCCATTGAGAGTAGAGCATGCACGAATGAGTGCTTTTTGCCTATACCATTCTGCACTGTTCTAAGCTTGTTGTTTGTCTTTGAGGTACGCCAGGAGAACGCTTAATACTTCGGTATTAAGGTTTCTCAAGAGAGCTACCCTTCCCTATAACGTAATATTTGACGCACAGACTTGAGATTTGCACTAGGCTATGCGGCATGCCATGCGCACCAGTATCTCGTATCATTGACTCTAGCTAGACTTTATCAATCATAGTAGACATTAAGTATATTAACCCAATTACTCTTTTTATGCATACCCATTTATGATTACACAAGCATTTCGCAGCCTAGTTTGATGTATGGAGACACAAACGGCTTAGGCTCTTTTTGTTGATAGGAATACTGCATTGTCGTGGCGATTATTATTGTTGTAGCGTTTAGGATATTCTTGGCTCCGACTGCATTATATATTCTGCCTTTTTGTGTGCATAGCCTGCACGAGCATTGTTCCGATGCCTGCCTTTTTGGGTTCCATTTCCGATACGAGCATCTTGATAGCATCTAACATTTAAAGAAGATTCCTTGTTGGTGTTGAAGGACTTTAGTGCACTTTCTTTCATGCAGGAGTGCCTGACATTTATTGATTAAAGTAACGTAAGCTGTAACTTCTTTTACCACCTTACTTTGCATACCATAACCAAGCACCTTCGGTTATAGGTAGTAATAGGCTGTTTTCACATAACATTAAGCCTATAGTAGACGCACATTTATTGAGAGTTTGATAGCCTATTATTGCATATAGAACTCTGTAGAGTATTTGTGTTCTTTGTTCACTGGGAATATACATCAGAGGTTGGATCTAGCGCTTTCCGTTGTAGCATTTATGCCATTACTAGTCCAATGAATAAGAGCCCTGATATATTTAAACCTCAGTCGTAACACTATTCTTGTATGACCTTGGCTTAGGTATTCTGAATATACATGACATGCCTAGTGAGAATCTTACTGTTAGTATACAATACTGCTAAGTATCTTATTTTGACCTTTGACCATAGAAATTGGAATTCTTATTGAAATATAAGTCAGCATAGCACCAAAATCATGATTAACTAGAGTTGTGAACATGGTGTAATTCGTATATAAACTTATAGATAAGAAATAGTGACCATATACTGTGACCCTGACCTTTGAGCAAAAAAATAATATATATACATATACTTGGATAATCGTAGCATTGCCCAACTGAATTTGCCTTCACAATATGGTGGCACTACATTAAATAGTCTGAGGAGTTTAGGGAAAATGACGAACAGTCTTGTTTTGACCTTTAACCCTTTGACCTTAACTATTACAATATAAACAATATGTTTTTTTAAGTAATAAGCAACTAACACAGCCAGTTTTCTGAAAATGTAATAATCTTTTCGAATCAATAATACAAGTTAACCTTTGACCTTAACCTTTATATAGGAGTACATTATTTGTTGCAATGACGTTGCCCTGGAAAATCAAATAAGCATGCCTAATTCTATTATAACTCATCAGTTAGCTTCATTTATACTAATACAATAGTTGACCTTAACTTTTGACTTTTATCTTGACGTTTATGATGTCTCAAAATTAAATATTTGTATTTTCATTTAATGTGCAACTATCTCACCAAATGTTGTGAAGTGTGTATGAAAAATATAGAAATTAGCATATTGACCTTATATTTGACCTTGACCTGTTACCTTGACCTTCCAAATGGAATTACATAGTGTCGTGTATGACCTTGGCTTAGGTATTCCGAATATACATGATAAGTCTAGTTATAATCTAACAGTTAGAATATGAAATACTAATAAAAACTGTATTTTTACCTTTGATGTTGAACTTTGACCTTATCCCTTAGAATATTTATCTAAAATTTGGTCAATAAAATACCAAGGTTACTAGTAACTTGTACAATGAAAATTAAGAAATTTGAGTAAACACTAAAGAATTTGAAAGATTGACTTAACTTTTAATCTTGACCTTTTTACCTTAACCATTAGGTTAAATAAACAAATTATTTTTGACTGACATTTGCATTGACCAAATGGATATATCTTTGAAGTTTGGTGATAATCCATCGAACGGTCTAGGAGTTTCCGGACGGACGACGGATGACAACAACGGGATATGACAGTCAAGCTGGCTGCTGGTGTACAGTATTTGGGCGGGATCTGTGTGCGCCATACCAATGAAGTAGACGTGCAGTTTTCACATTTACCCCCCCCCCCAAAAAAAAAATTAATAAACACAAAAATTAAACTGCATGCCCATCTTTGCGACCTAGATTTCTAAAATTGGTGCTTACTCTTTTGGTAATAACGGTTTATATATATATATATATATATATATATATATATATATATATATATATATATATATGTATATATAGAGAGAGAGAGAGAGAGAGATTTTTTTTTCTATGTGAGTGAGGGAGACAAAAGGCAGAACTGTCTATATCAAGTGCCTCCCCCAGAGTTGAAAGAGTGACAGGTCCAAAATCAAGGGACGATCGAGAAAAATGCCTGGACACACTGAGTTTGAAGCAATTTAAGTCATAGGAAGAGGGAAAGACTGATTCTGGGAGAGAGTTCCAGAGCTCAGCAGTTGAATAGAAGAAAGTCTGAGAATACCGTTTCTCTCTTGAGTTGGAGAGTTGCACAGAGTAGGGGTGGGATTGTGTTGCAAGACGGGTACTACGTACCCTACGTAGAGGAGGTGGTATACACTGGGAAAGCTCTGAGAAACATTGATTATTATAGTAGCGATAGAATAGCGACAGAGATGCAACATTGCGGCAAAGAGAGATAGATTGCAGAGAGTTGGTGAGTGGGAGGGAGTTAATAATACGAAAGGCTTTCCTTTCTACTTTGTCTAGGTGTGCGGTGTGAGAGGATTCTCCTCACACATGTGAACAATACTCAATACAAGGACGCACTTACGTGCCCCTGTACAGAGTAAGAAGCTGTGAAGGGGTAAAGAACCCCTTGAGGCGGTTGAGCACACCCAGCTTCTAGAAGGCTGCCTTAGCAAAACTGGTAATATGGTCCTTCCTAGTGAGAGCAGAAGAAAGAGAGACACCGAGAATATTGAGAGATAATTAAGGATTGATATTTGTATTCTTGAATTGTAAGGGATAGGCCTCTGGGAGTTCTGAACGGGCAGTAAGATGAAGAAGTTGGGGTTTGGAAGCATTAAAGGCAACAAGGTTTTCTCTGCCCCAATTGGAAATAGTAATTAGATCAGAAGATAATTGTTGCATGGCTTCATCACGTTTGTCTTTGAGGGATTGCTGGCTGGGGCGTTCAAGAAAACTAATCGAGTAGTGTAAGGTAGAGTCGTCTGCGTATGAATGGAAGGGACTAGAGCTACAGTTGAGAAGATCACAACTGCAGCTATGGAACGGCCGGAAAGGAAATAAGAGACAAAGGCACAGATGGAGGGATAGAAACCGAAGGAGGGTAGTTTAGAAATTAATTATTTGTGCAGACTCTATCGAAGGCCTTCGATATGTCTAGTGCAACAGAGAAGGTCTCACCGAAGTCCCGAAAGGAGGATGACCAAGAGTTAGTAAGATATGAAAGAAGATCACCAGTAGGGGAGGTGTGGCAGAGTGGTCTTGCCACTGGACTGGTAATCCAATGGACCCGGGTTCGAATCCCAATATGTCAATGGGAAGATATTATTGGGATGGAATATGTGCTGTACATAGTTTCAGTGCATTACCACAACACACCGAAATGCCAAAACAAAATACCCTCATTGTTCCCTGATTAACCCTTGTCTGGCGGGGGTGGACTTAAGTCGGGCTAGAGAACCAAGGACTATGTGGCGGGGCCCGACTTAAGTCTGTGTGCAATTTTTGAGCAATAATGGCTCTGAGAGAGAGACGAGCGATGGGAGGAGCGTAGGTCGGCTCACGTCCGCTCGGCACAGGTCCCGCGCGCCTACTGACGTCTACTCCACACACACCCACACTCACTGCCTCGCTACACAGGGAATTATGTAAGGAAATTACCGTATTTTAGGGATTTTGCACTCGTCTTGCACGATCGTTGCAAGAGAACGCGTGGTCGTAGAAGGATGGTTCTGGTGTCGTTGGAAAGCTCAATTATTGCCCTTTCAGGGGTACATAATTGTATTACGCTCTGGGTCTTGTTTATTCATGAAAAAGAGCACGGAAACAAGGTCGTTTACGGTAAAACCACCCGCTTGGCGGGCCCGCTCGTAAGGCGTTAAATAGCACTATGATTATTCCCATATTCAAAATATTGTACAGGGGGGCAATGCCTAGTGAGTTAATTGCTCAATAGGTGGCGTTCTGAGAGTGAGGGTCCGAGCCTGGGGAGTGAGACTGTGAAGCGCAGAGGCGAAGCAGCTTCAGAGATGGAACTGGGTTCGAGCCGTGAATAGGTGCTTCGCATGTCTCATTCCCTAGACTGGGACAAGACCTCACGGGCCTCACCGTGTTCAGCGGTAGAGTGTAAAGGCTATCAGCATATACCAGAGAGGGAGTAGTTGGAATATAGAAGAAAACAAAATAGAGCGACCCTTAAGGAAGCCATACTGGCGATCTGAGAGTAGATTATGAGAAGAGAAATGCGTATGACATTTGGAAGCAAGAGTAGTTTCAAAAACTTTAGAGATACAAGAGATGAGATCAATTGGACGATAGTTGGAGGGTTGAGAGCGGTCACCCTTCTTTGGGATAGGTTGAATGAGAGCAAACTTCCAGCAAGAAGGTTTTTGGCTAGATGCCAGAAGGCTTGGGAAGAGCTAGAGTTGGATAGTTCAGTGCATTTATTATTGATGAAAGAGTGTTTGGCAAGTCGAAGAACTGATTTGGCTTGATTCCGGGCAGAAACACAGGAAGTATGAGATTCTTGAGTCTTAAGGCGTCGGTACCTTTTGAATGCTTCCTCGTTGTTCCGGACAACAGTAGAACAAGCGTGAGAAAATCAAGATTTTCTTGCATCAGACTGAGAGAAAGAAAATGGAATGTATGCTTTCATGCCCGATAGGATTACCTCGGTAATGCGTTCAGCACTCTCAGAGGGTCCCTGGCCACGGAAGCAAAAGTCATTCCAAGGGAAATATAAGAACTATTGCCGAAGAGCCTCCCAGTCGGCAGCGCCAAAGTGCGGCACACAAGCGCCGCCGGTTGGGAGGATCGGGTGGCCGTACTGGAGAGATAGGACAGGTGACAGATATTTGTTTATGGTCGGAGGAGCCCAAAGGATAGAAACGATGTACAGTATAAGCAGAAGGGTTAGAGGTTGGATATATGTCAAGAATGTTGGGCCGATCTCCGAACGATCCGGGATACGGGTGGGTTGCTGGACTAACTGCTCTAGGTTGTTTAAGATAGAATAGATGTAGGCTTCTTCACCAGGTTGGTCAGTGGAAACAGAGGAGAGCCATTGGTGGTGGTGAACATTGAAATCTCCTGAGATGGAGATTTCTGCGAAAGGAGAGATGGATAGAGTGTGTTCCACTTTAGAAGTTAGATTGTCAAAGAATTTTGGATAGTCAGTAGAATTAGGAGACAGCTCAGAAATATTTAGTTTGAGAGTGACAAGAAAGCCTTAGCCAGAGAGTTGAGAATTCAGAAGAGTCAAAGTTACGAACACAAGAGCAAGTAAGATTGTTGCATACATACACACAATATCAACCTTTGGTTTTGAATTGAGGATAGAGATAGTACGAGGATACAGAGAAGGGTTTGCTGTCTGTTTCGTTAGACAACTTGGTTTCGCTGAGGAAAAGTAATTCAGGTTTGGTAGAAGTGAGATGGTGTTCTACAAAGGAATACAAAGGAATACAAAGGAGAACAAACTGCAACAGACCTATTGGTGCTTACGGGGCAGTTTGGATATCTAAAACTACTAATCTATTGACTACGAGGTAGAGAAAAGGATAGCAAAGAAGAAGGCTAGGAAGTTAGAGGCAAGGCAACGAATGTTGCAGAAATTGATAGATAGATTAGCAAGAAGAGGTCCAGGGCACTTAGAGGAGTCCATACCAGGGTTTTTTCTGATGGGGGCCCCCATTTTTGTCCCCCCCCCCCCCATCAAAAATAAATAAATAAATAAATAAAACTGGGCGATTTTTCGTCATCATAATCATTAGGTAATTTGGAAGGTAGCGTAGTATGTAATGTGTTTTGGAGGGCACACTTGGGTTACTCTCAATGTTGATGAGGTACAGAATGGATCAGCTAGGGAAGCCAGGTGATGAAACAGGAGTCCCAGCTGTCCTTATCAACCACCTAGCATTCCCCGGGAATACCTCCCTGTTCAGTTGGTGCCAACAGCATCGTCTAATGATAGCCAGAATATACTCTCATATTACGTCATAATCTTCAAAAGGTTAACGAAATGTAATATCCAGCCTAATACCGTATTATTGAATACGGTTTTCGATAGTGATCATGGTATTGTCTTCTTATATTCATCCCTTGAGGATTATGACGCACTTTAGCTCTTTATTCCGATAATAATTAAACGATTTTGTACAATTTAGGAAGTACTTGTGCCAGCTATCCTTCGAAAAATTAGAGGAGATCGTTTAATACTAGCCAAAATATACAGTCAAACTTCGTCACAGTCTTGAAGGGGTTAATTCTTACGGCTATTTCTAACAGTGTAGGTACAGTTGATTCTACTAACTGCAACACTAATCAGAGGTATCCTAATCAAGATGTAATCAGGTGAGCTAAGGACGAACACCTTTAATTAGAGGGGAAAAGGAAGGTTAAATGGAAGAGATACAATCAAGAAAATAATGATCTCTTCCCGTCCGTGTTTGTTATGTAGTATTTAACCTTTTCTGTTTATTTAGGACGTCTATTCACTTCTTTCCGGGTATCATTAGACGAATTATAAAGTTCAAGTAGAATTTGTTGGAGTCGATAACTTAATTGAGGGAGTTTGTAACTCTTTGATTCATAGAGATTATTCCTAAGCTGTACAAAATCGTCAAATATTAGCCAGAATATAATGAAGACCCGAGTCCTCGAATACATAAGGGGTTAACTCCATGAGGAATATGACCCGTTTTAACAACATATTCTGGTTCTGGTTACTATTAGACTGCTTTAATCAGGCATGGAAGGCCCCCTAGCAATCAAAGCGGTAAAATGTATCTCAAATATACCACTGACTCCCACAATTCCTTCCTAAGCTGAATAAAACTGTCTATTAACACCAGCTAAAATGAAAATAAAGACAGGCGCCTTCGTATCAGGACAAGTTATAGGTTTCTGCGTGCATGATTTTTTTTTTTTTTTTTTTTTAATAAGGTATTATACAATCGTTGGATATATTTATAGTGATTTACTTTCCTGTCCTTCGGTCCCATGTGATCTGTCCCATAAAATATTATTTATTTTCACTTAAGCATTATGGTATTCATACTGCAGTTGGGTGCAGTACATGATTATATTAATATCCAGTATTCGATGAATGGATATCAATCGTGGTTATGTGCTGTACTTATAACTGTCTTGATGGTGTAATGGTTAGAATGTTTTAAGATCTATATGTGGTAACCCAAGTTTGAATCCCGGTAGGATCACATGCTTTTTATTAATTTCACTGGGAGGTGTTTGGTGTTGTTAGTGAAATTTATATAAATTAGATTAGATGGGGTTATTAGTACCAATGTACCTTATAAGGGTATATCTTTTTGAACAATTTAATTACTCTTTCCATACCCATAATATATTATTTTAGAGTGTATTCTTGATTAACAAGGGGTATGGAAAAGGTATTTATAATAATTGGGTATATTGATAGTGATTTACCTTTATATCCTTGTATTAGATAGGCTTAACACTATCAATATACCATTAAAAGGGTAGACGACAGCCTGCAATACCTTTCACTCTCTTCTTTTGTTATTTAAGTTACAGTAGTCTTTGAGAACACTCGTTTTTCTCTTTATGTTCCACCCCAGATCTATGTGTTTCAAGCTATACCCTGTTGCAAGTAAGTAGGCACGAAATCGTAAAGCCTAACCTCTGTAACTCAAAAAGGGCTAGAGCAAATGGGATGTAACCTTCCACACCTATTCCCTGGTATACCCTTCCCAAATAGTAGAACTATTAGCTGGATTACTCTAGTCGTTTGAGAGTTTTAGAGGTTAATGTTCAAGAGTTTTGGCCTACATATTTGGAACAGGGTATACCAAGATAATAGTCTCAGAGATAAAGCTACACTGCAAACATGAACACTGAAGGGGGAGGTAGAGGATTTTACTGAACCCCCTTCTCTCTCATATTTAGCTCCATTAATTCTGAGATTTTAAGACGTTCGTTCCAGTTGTTTGGCGATTTTAGAACCTTTTGCCCAATATCTTTGTCAATATTAAGACCTTTCGTGTCATTTAGGTGTCGATATTTTTCTAGTGAGCGATAGAGAGGCTGTAATTTTGGAGGAACTGCCCTTTGGCCGGGACATTTTTCTACTGAACAATGTGCACATATATCTGGACAGGGGATATTGAGGACAATTTATGTGATTGATGGAAGTCTAGGGAGAAAACTGAAGCACAAATTAATACATATAAAATATACTAATAAATAAACCCTACCACTGTAACTGCAACAAAAGTGGTACACGTAAACAGTGTGCTAACCATGTATGTGTTCAAATATGAATTGATAAACCAAAGAACACTGTTGATGTGTACCATTATTGATGTGTACCGTTTTTGTTAACATTAGGTGTTCACATACAGTATATCAAGTGTACAGTAATTGTTTGGTTGACTGTACGACACACTTTAGTTTTAACGTTGACATTTCAAGTCAAAGTAGGACACAATCATTTCATAACACCGTGAAGTTTGCTGATAAGTAATGTATAAAGACGATATTCTTACTTAGTATGGAGGGTGTCCATTTTCCCGCAGCCAGAAGATATTTGCATTATAACGGTTTTTAATGTTATGTGTATCATTTTGTGGTATTTTGGTTTGCATAATATTGCTCACTAGTCTCCATCTTAGCTTAGGACTTTATATATGTATGAAGAAATACTGGTTGTTGCGTAACTAACTATAAAACAACAACAATGGTGATCAGTGAAGAGTTTGGTTGCAAGCCTTTACATTACTGTATATGGTACTGTACATATAACACGTGCACTTTCCTCTCTCCTCACATGTACAACAACAATGGTGATCAGTGAAGAGTTTGGTTGCAAGCCTTTACATTACTGTATATGGTACTGTACATATAACACGTGCACTTTCCTCTCTCCTCACATGTACAACAACTATGGTGATCAGTGAAGAGTTTGGTTGCAAGCCTTTACATTACTGTATATGGTACTGTACATATAACACGTGCACTTTCCTCTCTCCTCACATGTACAACAACAATGGTGATCAGTGAAGAGTTTGGTTGCAAGCCTTTACATTACTGTATATGGTACTGTACATATAACACGTGCACTTTCCTCTCTCCTCACATGTACAACAACAATGGTGATCAGTGAAGAGTTTGGTTGCAAGCCTTTACATTACTGTATATGGTACTGTACATATAACACGTGCACTTTCCTCTCTCCTCACATGTACAACAACAATGGTGATCAGTGAAGAGTTTGGTTGCAAGCCTTTACATTACTGTATATGGTACTGTACATATAACACGTGCACTTTCCTCTCTCCTCACATGTACAACAACAATGGTGATCAGTGAAGAGTTTGGTTGCAAGCCTTTACATTACTGTATATGGTACTGTACATATAACACGTGCACTTTCCTCTCTCCTCACATGTACAACAACAATGGTGATCAGTGAAGAGTTTGGTTGCAAGCCTTTACATTACTGTATATGGTACTGTACATATAACACGTGCACTTTCCTCTCTCCTCACATGTACACATTCTGCACTCTTCAGGCGCCTGTGGTTGAAGGATACTAGCCTATAATATAATATCAAGAGGTGAATGCCGAATTAAAGTGGGCAACGTGGGTTACAATATTTGAACGTGACTGTACACTACATACTTTAAAGCTTTACAGATCAGCCAACCTCCGCCATATTGGTGACACTGGTGTAGTTAACTTGTCCTTACGCTCAAATATGCCCAAAAATATTATAATCATTTACGTTCTTTACGCTCAAATATGCCCATACATATTATAAGTATTTACACTCTTTACGCTCAAATACATATTATAAGTATTTGATAACCCAAGAACTGGTTACATAGTTTGTTTTTTGGATCTAAATTTTACATGGTAAAAAAATAAATATCACTCCGTTTCCTCTTCTACCAATAAATATACACTTTTGAGCATGAAGGAAGTCGGAGGGACGGGAGGGAGGGAGGGGGGGGGGGGGGGGGGGGAATTTTTAAGTTTGAAGGGGGTCTGGGGAGGCGCTATACTCCGTCTAGGGAGCAAACTATAAACACATTGGTCGAAAATTTCAAACAAAAAATAATCCTCAATGATAATTTAAGGAGGGTCACCGGCTTTTTTGTTTACCTTTCTCTCTAATTCTCTCTTTCTCTGGCTTGTATCCATTCGGCCCCATTCAGCCAACTGTTTTAAGACGTTTATCCCCATCCAGGTGTCGATTTCTTCCTAGCGAGCGATAGCGAGCCATCACTGTATGGAGAAATCCGGCTTCGGAGACATTTTTCTATTGAATAATTTACAAATTTACATTGCTGTCAAAACAAAAATATGTATATGCTGGCTCGCTACCGCTCGCCAGGAAAATATTGACAGCTGGACGGGGATAAACGTCTTAAAACAGTAGGCTGAGTGGGGCCGAATGGATAAAAGCCAACGCGAGAGGGAGAGAAGGAGAACAAAAACAAGGTGGGGTCCCTTAACAAAATCCTAGTAGTGCCCAAGATGTCGCACCAGATAGTGTTAACCCCTTCAGTATATGATGATGCGTTTTGTTTATATTATTCTGGATAACATTAGATGATGTCACACAACTTAGAAATGACCTCCATCAACCAATGAAGAAAATCTATCTCAATTAACCGTTTTGATGCAACTGTGTTTTTCCTGGCATAATTTTGAGATAATTTTGAGAAAATGTTGCCCTGGTATCGACCACTAGACTGCCGGTTGAGTATTGTAGGTTAAAGAAAGTTGTACACGTATAATATATAAGAATGTAGCGGATGGAAGGTGCATTTATTTGCTTATCTATTTATTTATGTATTTATTTATTGAAATGACGGGGTTGGTGAAGCCAAGTACAAAAGACAGTTGTAGAATTGCCAGCCTGCAACTGGATAAACAGGAGAAACCAGCAGCACGGAAGCAAAGGAGGGACACGAGAATACAGGAGCCACCCCTGCCTTCCGGAGCTTCTCCGGAGGTTCTATGGGACCAAACAACAGTCACGAGCATGGGAAATGCCAACAGCCAATCACAGCCCTGGTTTCAAACCATACCAGCCAACCACAAGACAGCATTTCCTCCATCCCCGGATCTGCAATACGATGAAGGCGTGTTTATGCAAATTGCACATCAGCGACCAGAAGCCTACATGTACATATGGACCTGAGCAGGAGTACCAGTTGTGACGGACCTGGAGATGTTATAACCCCAAGAAAAGAACCACTAATAGGCAAACAATAACCAAGTTTGTCTAGGAGTCTGGATGATGATGTAATCCTTACAAGTAGGATTTCTCCATGAACAAGTTAAATAAATACAATGTAAGCCTTAAATTTACTACCTATTATATAAGTAAACATATAAATATTACCCACCTATGTCTACGATAAGTATTAAACCTCACAACGAATTCACAATACCCCTATTTCCGCGAGTTCATGTAAAAGAGAGTCAAGAATTAAGTCAGATATCACCTCAAAGATTTAGTAGAAAGTATGAAAACATCCACTGCGGTACTGTACTAAACCCTGAAAAGGAACAGGACAGCCAACCACAGTGGGAGCTTGTACCAACCTACCCCTGCCGGAGAGAGTGCAATACCTGTAGTGCCCCTTCAAGTCTGGAACCTGAAGTCCTGCTGGAGTGACGCCCTACCCCCCTGAAGTGCTGATCAACGAACCTACGATCTACGTCGGCCAGACTTGCTCTCTCTCTACCCTCCAACATTACCCTAAGTGTCTCTGTATATCTTACGTTGTGTTAATTGTTGTCGAGGTATAGGTAAAATATGTGAATTGTGTAAGCGTGTAATTCTGTTTAGATCTGTGCTCAAAATCCTTATTTTGCGTATGTGTTAATCCTTCTGAATCTTACATTAATTCGTATCTAGATCTGTGTCCAACATCTAATCTTCATCTTGTTTAATATCCTCTAGAACGTCCTACGCATACGTTATATACTTGTGTTAATTGATTCACCTCGCCACACACTCACAGATTTTCCTAGTATATGTATTCTGTTATGTATGTTACAAGTTGAGGTCGAAGTGTATTTCGTGTTTTAATTCCCCTTCTTAATTCATAACTTATTACCTAGAACCTACGCTCATTTTTATAATTAATTTATATAAAGTAACCTCGTTGAGAAGTTATATTATTCACTAATTATATTTACTTCCCGAGTCCCCCATCTTACGTTCGATTACTTAATCGTTATTGTAAATATTTGATGAACTAGTATTAACGTTCATTTGATTTCTGATGTAGATAATTCTGATTCTTCCTGTCTAGGAATTCTAGCATTGCATAGAGTCTGTTATCTAATAATTCATCATATCGAATACACCGCTTATTAACCCGTGGAGCCCCGGCTAGTTTTGTAATGTTTGTTCACCAGAACCCGGCCGGTTTTCAAAAAATGGTTTTATTCCAGAAACAATAGCGAATGGGTTAGGAATGAAGGAAAAACCACGAAAAACCGCTCAAAAAGCTTAAAGAATGGTCCTACAGAGCCCCAGAAAACGTATTTTACAAGAGTAAAACATTGAAGGCAATTACCCCAAAAAACCAGGTTATTGCGCTCTTACACGCACGCACGTGGACTTTGAGAGTTTTCAACCATCGGCACGGTTGCGTGGGATACGTACACAGTTCCCATACAAATCTGAGCCCTCTCGAGTGGCTACACCTGAGGTTACGGTCGGAGCAATTAGGGTGACTCGTCAGACGCGTCGCTGGGGCTGTGCGTTACATACATCGCCGACGCGTCAGACGCGTCGCTGGGGCTGTACGGGTTAAGGTGAATTCTTATTAAGACTCTGTTAACCTGTTCAGTCATTTTGTTATTACCAGTTTGAGTATTTCCGTAGTACAATTTCGTCTTGTACGTTACTCTTTCATTATAATTAATATTGTGTTAATTATTACTTACGCTATTACCATACAAGAGTTTCTAGGACATCTGTTAACGAAGTTCATTTTGGTTAACTAGACTTTGTCTTTAAATACAATCAATAGATATTCCTCTATAGTTGATTCATAATTGTATAATAAATTTTAAATCTGAATTCCTCGACCGAGTTTGTTATTATTGCATATGTTCGATTGAAGTGAAGAGTTCAAATCTTAATCTAAATAAATTAAGTTACGTGTATAAGAAATTGTGATAATAGTACATTGCCACTAATTTCATTGTAATACCTCCGATATTAAGTTGATAGTTATACAAACTAGAATTGTATTTTCCAACATCACAGTAAAGTATATGACCTGACCAGCTACCTGTCCAAAAGTCACACTACCCGTAGCCAGCCTACCTGGTTTACGCGCGTGCCTTCCCTCCGTGAGCGTGGCTTGAACCTCCCCGTGTACCTGGGCCGGTATTTATAAAATAATTTAAAAATTTCCCTAAAAGTAATTTTAACTAAAAGAAAATCCTTAAAAGTTATTCATAAAACATTTAAAAGCAGTTTTTAGTGGAAGCGTTAAGAAGGCTGCCACAACCGCTATTTCGCTACATCTAGCAAGATTACAATCGATGAATAACGTTTAATAGGTAAGTATAGGCTTCTAATTGCATATACTAATTACTAAAAAACATTAAGGTAATTATGCAATATTTTGTTATTGTGAAATCTATTATATATTGCTAAATTAAAAGGTTAATATATTTACCATACCAAAACTATTGCATACTCCGGTGTGGCAGCATCTGAGATAGTTGCCAAATTTGCGAGTTTTCACAATTCGTAAAGTGGGGTCATTTCGGACATTTTTCGAGTTTGTTTTTTACAATTTCTCATGACTGTAAACACATTGTAGAGATTTAACTAGGTCAAGTGATGTATAGTGATAATGCGCCGTGCGCCGTAATCCAGGAAGCCTCCTAAAATTATCCCCCATAATATCCTTATCCTTATCCTAAATGATGTCCGAAGTATTCTTGAAAAGTGGAAAACTTCAGACTTGTATGGTAAAAGCGTTTCCATTATATAATGACAATGGCAAATTACTTATTATTGCCAAAGTCCGAAGTTATGACCGCATTCCGAAATCACCCCAGTTTACGGTAATTTGCGAAAAAAATAGGGTGCAAATAGGCTACTTGTTCTCGGATGTTATGAAATAGGCCTATCTTGTGACAATCGAATATTATATCTTAGTCCTTCTACACTCCTTTAATTTGGTCTATTTGTTAGTGTTCTTCCAACAAGTACAGTATAGGCTTTTGTCAACGAGGACGCTGGAACTGTCGAGGTTGTGGGCGGAGGAGGAGGATTTGCCCATCTAAAAATAAAGAGACCGACCACGGCAAAAAATGTAGTCGGACATATATACAGTATGAATCGAAATGTTTAAAGTAGGTTGATATATAAGGTGGTAGGTAGGTTACTTTCTAATATAGCTTATTCGTTGGAGAACACACAGTGGATCACCTTTGAGTAGTATGATGTGTGGGGTGGTATATGGATAGAATCAAGAGTTACCTAACATACTGCACTTGATAATATATCTAACCTACAATTATACCACCATGAGTTACTCAGTCAGTTACATTTTGACCGTTGACAAATAACGTAGGGTACTAGGCCTACACACTTTCATCTCTGGGTTAAGAGCTTTGTTCCTCTGTCTCCTTCATATCATGGTGTAAATGGTGTACTTCGATTAACTCGCTATAGGCCTATTAATCCAATTAATCTTTCTAACATGAACATTCCTTGGCAGGGGGTGGCGGATTTGTTATTCAATCATCTTCATCGTCCTCTAAAAGTAACTTTTAAGCGCTAACAGTCCCAATGGGAGCTTTTAGTTTTCGCTGGGTTTAAAAGCTTCTTTTAGCCGCTAAAAGTTTTTTTGCCCAACTTTTAAGTTTTAAAAGTTGGCGCCATCTTTAAAAGCTACTTTTAGGCCTAAAAGTGTTTTATAAATACCGGCCCTGTATGTTAACTCTCAACTCATTCATCCTCTCTTACATCGAAATTGTAACTAAGTATCGTTATTGTTGATTTATTCACGGAAGACACTCGACCTGCATCATTATTATTATTAAGGGTTGATACTATAGGTCACATGTTTATTTAATTGCATACTTCCTGCTTTGTCTATTACCACAATTGTAGTATTGTTGATCTCACTTTGATTTATTCTATTTGTAAGTATTCTCTTCATTGCCTTATAGTTCTCATAATATCAAGGTAATGCTACATCCTGAATTGCAGACATATATTCATGAATTGAATATTGAAATGATTATGTTACGGTATCCTAAAACTAAATCAACTAACTAAGATACTATTCCCATGCCTTTGAATAAACTTGTGTATATCATTCACATATGGGTTGTTGCTGATTTCTGTAGTACCTAGTTGAATACTTATTTGTGATATTAAGAACGTGTTCAGTGAGTCCCTGTTGGGATTATTTACGGTCTATAAGTCCAGATCTGGATTTTAGTAAAGACTATATCGCGAGCTTTAACTATTATAGCCCGACATAACAAATATTTATATGTTTTTTCCATATGCTTACCTAGACCTCTATCAAGCTTAAACAAAATACTCCTAAGATCCCCTTTCAAAATATATTTGTGTACTTTCGATAGAAAAGTGCCCCGGCCAAAGGCTGGTTTCTCCTAAATTGCCGGTTCGCTATCGCTCGCCAAGCAAAAATTAACACGTAAATGGTAGAAAAGGTTATACATTCACAAAATCAATAGTGCATATATCTCAAACGAATGAGGATAAACTTGAGGGAGAAGGGGAATCGGAATCACAATCCCCCCCCCCCCCCCCCACACACACACACCTTAATTGTAAAAACAATGTTACACATAAATACCGGTAGTGTTTCTAGGTTTATAACATCTATAAAAATTAAAAAAACATTTATGTACACCGTTTCCTTTTTTACAATTAACCCGGCAAGTGAGGGAAGACTCTTAAGAGTTTCCCCGGGCAACTGCGGGAAGACTCTTAAGATCCTGGGCCTAAAGAAATACATTTAAAACACCCCAAAAAAACTTGAACCCTTTTTTTTTTTTTTTTGCCCCTGGGCCATGCCAAATATCACTCCTCCACATCCCCTCCTTCCCCACTTCCCCCCCCCCCCCCTCCTTCAGTTATTACCTATTTTCCCTGTTATTCCCTTATTCTGTGGTCTATTTTCGTGCTAACATTAGCGAGTTGCAAGCAGGGCGTTGTCATCACTGTTACCAAGCGAGTGCAAGAGAGAGAGAGAGAGTATCGATCGACAATCTCTCTCCAGACGTGGGGAGGAGTGGAGGGGAGGGAGGTTGCCTCAGCCATAAATTATGTAACTCCCGGCCTGTATCGCCGATTTTGACCATCCAAACGCTGTTTCCACTTGTTTTATTGCTGTAACAGGTTAATACCTTTATAATCAACCTATAATAGGTGCATATGGATAAGTATTAATGCTATTTATGGTAAAATAACGATGTTAGTGATGGGAACAGCTCAAATACGTGCGCACAGGCGTGTGGTGTCTCATACCCCCCATGCGCACGTCTTAGGTTAAGTGTTAATTTGTACAGTGCCTTAAAGCAAGATAATAGTAAAGTTGGAGTTATAGTAGTGCTGATGGAGTTTTGTTGATTGATTACACACACACACTCACACAGCTACACATAAACATTCACCAAACATACACACACACATGCACATAGGCACACACATACACACTCAGACAAACACCCACACATACACTCATACAAACAGACACTCACACACACACACACATAAACACACACAATAACTCACAAACACACACACTCATGTAAACTCACACACACTCACACATTCATTAACGACCTTCTCAACTGCACCTCCAGCTCAATTCACTCATATGCCGACGACTCTACATTACACTAGTCCACTAGACTTCCATAACATAATTCACACCTGGAACTCCAAAACTCCCGTAAGGAGGCCATGAAACACCTATCTTCTGATCTCTCTACTATCTATAAGTGGGGCAGAGAAAACCTTGTTACTTTCAATGCTTCCAAAACTCAATTTCTCCATATGTCTACTTGTCACCCCCTTCCAGAAAACTGTGACTTACTCTTCAACAACCTTTAAATTATCCCTTCATCTTCTCTAAATATTTTCGGTGTCTCTTTTTCTTCTGCTCTCTCTTGGAAAGGTCATAATACCACTTTTGCTAAAACAGCTTCCTTGAAGCTGGGTGTGCTCAACCGCCTCCGGGGTTTCTTTATCCCTGCGCAGCTTCTTATTTTGTACAGGGGCACAGTGCGCCCATGTATGGAGCATTGTTGACACGTGTGGGGAGGATTCTCTTACACAGCACTCCTAGACAAAGTAGAAAGGAAAGCCTTCTGTCTCATTAACTTGCGTCCGTCTCTGCAATCTCTCTCTCTTCGCCGCAGTGTTGCATCTCCCTTACTATTTTACCGCTATTACAATAATCAATGTTCCTCAGAGAGATCACATTGTAAACCACCCCCTCTTCGTAGAGCACGTAGCACCCGTCTTGCAACAAAATCCCACCTCTACTCTGTGCAACTCTCCAACCCATGACTGAAACGATATTCTCAATCTTTATTATATATAACAGCTGAGATCTGGAACTCTCCCCCAGAATCAATCTTTCCCTCTTACTATGACTTATATTGCTTCAAAATCCATCTGTCCAGGCCCCCCTGCCACTCTGTGAACTCTGGGGGAGGCACTCGCTACAGGCAGTTCTGCCTATTGTCTCCCTCAGTCACATAACATACAAAAAAAACACACACAGACACACTCACACACACACACCCACACACTCTTTCATATACAAAGATACAGCCACATCTTTTGATTGAGGCCCCTCTCTCTCTCTTGCTCTCTCTCTCTCTCTCTCTCTCTCTCTCTCTCTCTCTCTCTCTCTCTCTCTCTCTCTCTCTCTCTCTCTCTCTCTCTCTCTCACACACACACACACACTGTAGTAAGAAAAGGATCATAATTATACTGGAAGGGTTAAATATATAGTTGTTATATCCAGCTTAGCCTTGTGTGTCCATAAAAAAAAAAAAAAAAAAAATATATATATATATATATATATATATATATATATATGTACAGGGGCACATATATATATAAATATATATATGAGATGACAGGGTTGAAAGCAAACCCCGCAGAGGTCCTAACAATACAAGGAAGTGAACAGCCTACAAGAGCAAACATACCTACAGTAAAGGAGAGCAAAACACGAGGAAGAAGATGCAGCAGAGGATGGAAAGTGAAGCCACACAGTTTCCCCGAGTTTCCCGTGCTCTAATACCTGCAGCTATAACACAGTCTACCCAGCAAGGAAGACATACCCATGCTCTAATCCCTGCAGGTATAGGACAGTCTGCCCGCCAAAGGTCACCACATCCGGGACCTACCAGAAGTTCGAACCCGGACCAATCAAGGAGATACCTGTCCAGCCAATTGCAGAGCCTGGGACAAACACAAAAGGCAAATACTTAACAACAGCCGGATATGTTATACGACGAACAAGAGTTGATGCAAATGCAGCATAAAGATCCAGTGAAATACCTCTACAGATGGGACCAAGAGAATCACCTCTACAGTACCTCACTTGAGGAGTGGAAATAGTAGAAAAAGAATTGGGAGGAACAAAAGCATGGCCTGCAATATAGAAAAAGTCAGGAATAGTGAATAAAAGAAAAGTATTTATCATGCAGCCATGCAAGCCTTTTATATAAAGAGTATAACCTTAAGAGATAGAGAATAACCTTATACATGTATTATTAGGGTAAGTATATTTTTAGAATAATGATTGCCTTCACAATAAGAGAAAGAATGAAATTACCATGTCCCTACTATTCCGAGATAGGTCTAATTGAGTTCAAATTATCATCCAAATATAGCCTGACTGAAATTGAGGGAATGTATGCAAACACGGGTAATACCTTCCACTAGTTCAGCTTGTAGTGGGTAGAGAACAGTGTTGGCTATACTTTTCTGTAGGACAAGCCTGTCTCTATAGTAAAGTCCAACTAGGGTGGTGAAAGAGAGTGTGTTAGAGGAGCCAGGAGCAACCTTCTCTAGTGTCCATGAGAGAGGCAGCTCCCTTTGACGTCCAGTCGGAGGAAGACCTACGAGTCCTACGTCATCCAGATTCTCCCTCATGGAAATTACTTCTCCTCTACACCCGTACCCTAAGTGTCTCGTCTTTATGTGTTATAAGTTTTGGGAATTATTGTGAAGGTAATATAAAATATGAGAGTGTTCAACTTACCTTTTTCATAGAGATCCGCTTCTAGGACTCCCCTTGTCAATTTAGTACGCGTGTGATATTTATCAAACTTTGATCCGTGCAGTGATTTTATATAAGTACAGTGTATTGTTTATGTAATACGTGTTCAAGCATTTGTTGACTTATTTTTACCTACGTTACATAATCGATCTTATACGTGATACTTAGTGAATGCTCTCAGATTTTATTCTATTGTTTTATTATTCAATGCGTGTCCAAGTTGAAGTGAAGTGTATAACGAGGGCTATTTTCCTTCTAAATATTTAAAAACCCAAACTTAACTCCTAAACTCAGGACCATATTACGTCCAATTTTAACAAGAGACTACTTAATGTATAAAGTCGCCACCGCTGAAAGTAAAGAACCCGTCCGTTGAGTTAGAATTAATCTCTATTCAAGATATCTAATTTGTTTTAGTTCTTGTGAATAATCTAATCATATACGTTACTCGGGCTATGTAATTCTTTCGCCACCGTTTTAGGAATTCAGATTTTACAGTCCTATATTCATCAAGCCTGTATTTTTGGCTATCGATATGTTACTACTTTGTTCTTTAATTAAATCATTATAACGATTATAAAAGTTATAGTAGAGCACTACTTATTTCTGCGTTCCATTCAGCAGTTTGTTAATGTATTCAAACACCTTCTGATGCCATCATTTTTGTCTATTTATTAAATACTACTTTGTTCTGTACCTAACTCATTATAGCTCTTATTAAAGCTATAATAAAGCGCTACTCCGTTCTGCGTTGCTTTCAGTAGTTTGTTAATTCATTCAAACATACTTGTCTATAGCTATTGTACTGCCATAATTTATTCACTATATTTACTGTGAATCTGATTTCCTTACTCATGTAATTTTAACTCATTTACGATTGAATTTATTTTTTGTGTATCGTGTGAAAGATTATTCACAATAATCCTTTGATAGTTAAATTCAGATTTAAATTATCATTCCCCCTATGATAAAGCGAAGTTCACATCTTCCAAACTCGATTTAACATTGCACTAAATCGAAACTATATTTAACCTGACCTCAGTCCGACTGACCTGTACCCCCGTGAGTGGTACCTTTGAGTGTACACCTGAGCGCGACATTATTTGAATTTCACGCCGAGCATACCTATGCGCAGCTGAGTAGTTGACCTCAGTTGCCATACCTTGTAATTATTATATCTCGCATTATACACTTGATCCGTATAAATATTGTCATCAATGTTTATATTTGTGTATGTATTTTATGAAATTGTGTATTTCATATTTTGATGTTTTACAAGTGACTACATTATTTCATTAAAGAGTAACCAACTCTTTACAAGTCACATTATATTAATATTAGAATCCTACTCATTATAGTAGAGGTTTTAATACCCCATTTCCTGTACCTATGTTTAACTAATAAATATGAGTGTAATTTATTCTGTGTGTTTATTGTGTTTTTATGAGAGTGACTGAGTTATCTAAAAGTAATATTCATGAAGTGGGATATGTTCCTGTTGAGCATTATCTAATTCTACATATCCGAAACCCGGATTGATACAGAATACATAATAAAGCGAGTTGGATTACAACCCGGCATAATAATATATATATATATATAGGACCTAGTCTTGCAAATTCTATGTTATCATACCACGAAAGGTGTGGGGCTCTGCAGACCCCGTTTTTCTGACCTCTGACCGTCTCGGTGAGGTCAGTCCTAATGGTGTTTTTAAGCTGGGCTTATAATTAGGGTTGGGTGTGACAGGGATCTGCCTTGTGTAGGCCAATCGGCTTCCTGCAGACTGCCATTTTCTTATGTTCTTATGTTCTTATGAAAGTAAATGGTTAAATGACTGTCCACTAGCATGCAAGCCCCTTTTCTATCGAAGGTATGTTGATGATACCTGTCATTTTTAAATCTCAAGAGCATGTTTTGCAATTTCTAGATTACCTTAATTCAAAACACCAGAACATAAAATTCACATAACATTTCTTGTTATTAACATCACGAAACATACTGTCATTTTCCACTTTCATATACAGGAAACCAACTTTCACTGGCTTTATGACTAAATTTTATTCCAGTATTCCCATTCAATTTAAAATTAATCTTATTTTGACTCTGGTAACACGAGCATACAGATTATGTTCTTCATAGTTTGCCTTACACACTTAATTAGAAAAAAACTAAGAAATATTCTGAGACTTAACAGCTTCCCTGTTCATTTCACTGATACCTATATTGGCAGACAACTGTCTAAACTTCATTCACCTTCTCCTCCCGTTCAAACAGTCAAAACAGCTATAATTCGTTGTTCTATTCCTTTTTTATGGTAGCAAATCCTATGCAATTCGTAATAAGCTAAATAAATTAACCCAAGATTGTTACCCTCAAGTCTCTCTGAAAGTTATATTTAAACCAGCATTCACTCTGTCTCGCTGCTTCAGGTTCAAGTACCGAATACCTGACTCTCTGCAATCCTCGGTGGTTTACCAATATAAGTGCGGTAGCTGTAATGCGACCTATATTGGCCAAACAAAGCGCCATCTATCAACCAGGATTGCGGAGCATAGGGGTAGGTCGTTTAGGACGGGTTTGTCACTCTCAAAACCATCATATTCGGCTATTCGGGACCACTCTGAAGCAGCAGACCATTTCATTAACTCAGAACATTTCCCCATTCTACACTCAGTCACTGACGATGTCACACGCCATCTAGCCAAGTCCCTTATAACCCAGTGTCATAAATCCACTCTGGGTACTCAAGACTCCTCCATTCCACTACTATGTTATTAATGGTATGTTATGTTTTTGTATTTGTCTCTCCTAGTCATTAAGCTAGGGTTGTTAGGTTAAGTTCCAGTATTAGTTACTAAAGTTATTGTATATTATATCAAATATAAACCTTAGCTATTAATATTTTGTTTTTACTTCATTTTAGGCTTGACAATGACTCTCTGTATGGGGTCGACACGTTGCCCAATAGAGATGTTCGCCACCGCGTTGGTTTTGCTGCTCATTATTCGCTTTCCTAAGGACAAGAGTATTGCTGATATATGATATACTGTGTATACACATTATACAGTATATATATATATATATATATATATATATATATATACTGTATATATATATATATATATATATATATATATATATATATATATATAATAATAATAAGTGAGCCCTTTCAGTACTTGCGTCGTAGTTTTTTGCTTTATTCTGGCTACTAGTACACAATTTTATTATGTATAAAAAGGGCCTCCAGCAGTTAACAGGCTTCAAATTATCTCACTTTAACGCTCTTAACTACGACAGATCCTTCCTAATCTGCATAAAGTTGTATACATATAAATATAATATTATTATGAAGACGTCTCAGGTACAGTAAGGGTTAAAACAGGGCGGGTGCCCAACCCCGAAAGGGGTTGAAATAGGGGAGCTATCCCCCCGCCAAAGGCAGCTTTCTAGGGCCTTTTCTAGCTGATGCTGAGAGGATTAGGTTCTAGTCATGTGGTGATGGGCTGGTCTATCAGAGTGAGAGCTGAGCAATTTCTGCCATACCCATACCTTACTCTGACTTTTCCTTTAACTTATATATTTTCTAGATCTCAAGTGACGGCGTCTCTTCCGTGGATTGACCTCCCAATCTACCAAGATTGGAAGCCAAAGCGTCACAGTTTTCCCTTGCCCCTCAACTTTCTCTTCATAATTGCTGAGGGGCACAGGGCCCTGGGTGGGGCTTTGGTTTCCCGGGCGTTTCCGCACCCTCCTCAGCCCCCCGCCATGGAGTGGCATCGGTCACCCAGGCTTTATTGTGGTCGGCGGGGAGGGTTCTGTGGGGGCACTCGGTTATGGCCTTGGAATTGCTCGGGGCCTTGGGGCTGTTCGGCCAGGCAGCTTGGGGAACAACAACAACAACAACAATAACAACAACAGGCGTTGAAAGTCAAAGTCAAAGTTTATTTGCTAAAGTTACAACATACGTGGAAGAGTACATGACAGTTGTCATGGCGAGGTTTGTTGAGCCAAAGCTTGCTTACAAACCTATATATTTAGAAGTGTAAGATGTGGTAACAATATACCATATTTGTTCTAATTAAAATTGTGCACATATTTTGAAGGAAAAAACAAACAAAAAACAAATGTTATCATTATTAAATGTTAAAGTTGTATATTAGCTTAATATTAAATACTGACACATATTAACAAATTGTATTCAATAGATGCGTCTTTAGCTTGAACTTAAAATACTGTACAGTATCACAGGTTTTGAGTGAATTTGGTAGTGAGTTTCAAAATGTGGGTCTTGAGTAAAAAATGGTTCTCTGAATGAACGAAGAGTGAGCTAAAGGTACGGTAAGGTTTAGGTGTTGACCTCTAGTGTGATGGAAGCCTTGCTGGTTGAAGTAAAATCCTTTGATAAACTTGAACATAAATAGGGTGGCAAAATATTTATATATTTGGCTATTGCTTAGTAATTTCAACTCTAAAAAATACATATGTAGTGGACTATTTTTCTTCATAAAAGTGATAGTCCGTATAATTATATTTTGGGTGACTGTTTAAGATTTTATATATAATGCATTGGCATTTCCCCAGAATATGATACCATAAACAATATGAAGGTAAACCAAGGAATAATACATACAACATAAAGCATCAGGAGTAAGAACGTTACGTGTTCTGTATATGATACCACATAGTTTGGAAAGTTTTACATATAAATCACAAATATGTTTTTTCCAGGAAATTTTTTCGTCAATAGTTATACCAAGGAATTTTGTAACAGAAACACGAGGCATCACTTTATTTGCCATAAGTAAATGAGGTAAGTTATGGGTAGATCTCTGACGAGTAAAATATATATATAATGTGATTTCTTAATATTAATCACTAATTTGTTTGCATTTACCCATTTGTTGATTTAATCTATTTCCAGGCCTAAAGCATGATACAGCTGTTTTAGATTTGTGTTCGATAATACATTTGTATCATCAGCGAATAATATAAAATATAATTACCTACGGACATTAACAATGTAATTTATGTATATATAAAACCGCACATGGCTCAATATTGAGCCCTGTGGCACACCTGTAGTTGCACATTTAAGGGAAAAAGTAGGACCATCATGAACAACTAATTGCTTCCTACTTTCAATATAAGAACTAAACAGTTTTAACGGAAGACCTCTAATACCCATGTTTACTAATTTGCTTATCAAAATATTATGGTTAAGTGAGTCAAATGCCTTAGACAGGTGCCCTTATATGTTAATGTTAGCCAAGGGGACGAACTTAAATACATTGCTCGAAATGGCAAAACCAAGCAAAATCCTCAAAACTAATCAAGCCAAATATCATAATTACCCACAAGACGTCGGATCAGATAGTGTTAAGCTAGTTGTGGTAATCTATAGTCTATTCACTATCTTTAGGGCAGATATCTTGACCCATAACCTCTTATAACTCAAAATGGACTAGAATGATCGAGTTGATAATTCTACCATTTGGGAAGAGTCGGCCAGACAATAGGTGTGACAATTTACAGCCCCTATGCTCTAGCCATTTTGAAGTTACACGAGGTTAATACTTAGTATTACTGGATTAATGTAAGTGAATATATTACAGAGAGGGCTACACCTCTCTAAAACCCAGTGCACATCTTGTCTTACTAATCTAAATCTAATCGTCTAATAGTAGCCAGAAAACAGTAAAGAAATGCGCCATAGTATCTTCTAAGGGTCCACAGGCTAAATAATTAAAGAACATTTTGGAATTGTACTTCAGTTACCGAACAAAAAGTTGGGTAGAAATGGACCTTGGGCACACCTTCCGTCGCTAAAAGTTGCATGTGAGCCAGTAGTTATGTTAGCGTAAGTATCGAACTGTATCTAGTCTGAGGAACTCCGTAGATGGTACATCGTCAGGGCAACAATGTGTATTGATATTGTATATCTGCTTACTCTACGTTCATAAAACACACACATATACACACAATCCGTCCCCCCCCCCCTCTCTCTCTCTCTCTCTCTCTACACAATAATATTACCCTGTCATATATATATATATATATATATATATATATATATATATATATATATATATATACACTATATATATACTGTATATAATGATTTATAAAGATAAATAGATAAGTAAAAATGATATACGCACAATTATTTACAATTTGTCATACAACATGCCAACTACACTGCTATATCAATGGGTATGAAAAGGTTATATAAAGTGACCATAACAATATACCCCTGTGGAGGTGTATAAGTGGTAATAAATCAATATTACACAAGGATAGAAAAGTAAGCCATCATCAACATACCTAGTGATCTTATAATACAATTTTCATAGCATTGATTTGTTACATTGTACTCGGGGTATAATGAAAATGGCCTCATCGTACTGAAGGGGATAACACTCGCAGAATGGCCACTGCTTCAAAATTCTCTTGCATAGACCATTCATAAAATCAGCGCTTGACATAAAATGTGAGCAAGTTTATCGACTAGTGTATCGGAAGCTTGAATCCACTACAAGTTATCGTATTATGCTGTTTGATTGTGTATGTATACTCGTAGATTTAATTAGATTGTATATAATTAGGAGCTAAACAAAAGTCAGAGTAAGAGATAACATTTTCAGGTAGTAGACTCGATGTTAGGTAATTTTGGACTCAGCTACTGCGGCTGTGATACATCTGCCGCTAAAGTGTTCGCGTGACACGGGCTTAAAACATTCACAAAATCAGTGCTTGTCATAAAAGATGGCATGTTTTAAATCCATAAAGGTTATACACCCACATTCCTGCCATTCCACACATAATTTATTCATATTTTTTGTATTAAATTTGTCGTAACTTTCTAACATACTAGGACCAAAGAGAAGTATTGTTAACCCTTTGAAGATTATGACACATTTTGTCAGTTACTCTGGCTATCATTAGACGATTCTGTACAGTTTAAAGGTGGGTGTGCATGCTATTATTTTCCTCCACAATCATTACCGGCAGTGTGCACTATAGCTTTTGGTGCAATATTTTCTGCTACAATGGCTTAATTATTTATATAATGGCCAAAATAGGATATGGGTGACACTTTCTAGATTCGGAGTTTAAGCGCTCTGATGACGTATGCCCAGCAACACAACAAGCTCTTCTGACAGGTGGAAATGGAGGATAGTGACAGTAGTTCCGATTCGTTTGCCAATACTAAGGGTGATAACCGTGATTATGGCGAAGAACCTCAAGTGATGAATATTGGTGGTGTCCAGGCTTATATGTATGAACCTGTAGGACGAGATCCAGCAGCAGGAGAGGAGGGAGAAGCAGCTGTGATTACCGCCCGCCTTGTTTACACTACTCGGAGCCGCGGCGGACGCTAGCGATCATGTCGCTGTCTATTTTGACTGCATTTGGATACAATAATGAAAGCCCGCCCCTCACGCCTCCATGACTTATTGTCATCATCATATACATTGCCAACAGGGTGCACACAACAGAAAAACTCGACGTAAAAATAGACGGGAACTTAACCGCGGACTTATGTAAACATGATGACCGTAGGCCTGGTTACTACATATCCTTCCCAATAATGTTTGCGCCACTCATTGTTTTTTTTTGTTTTTTGTTAGCCTAGTTGCTAGTAGTTGAATTTCAGCCAATACATTTCTTTAGACTAGGTTAGGCCTACATCCATCGACGCTGACTGTATAATTTGGGCTAGGCTTAAGTTAGCCCATATTATCCACTCTCCTGACTCCTGAAATTGGCAAGCACGTATGGGTCGGAGGGTGGTTTGGGGGATGGTGGGGGGAAGGTAGAAGGGTAATTGACTCGTGTTACAAATATGGAGCCGATTGGTGAGGTAGTTTCGCCACCACGGATTTTCATTTTTGTATGTGATGATCTACGGATAGGCTGGAAGTGGGTGGTGGGAGAAAGTTGGGCTTGTGGTGGGGGGAAGACAGAAGGGTAGGGGACTTGTCACACAAATATGGAACCAATTGGTGCAGTCGTTTCGCCGCCACATATTTTCCTTTTTTTCCTTTGTGATGGCCTGATGCGGCGAGTGGATTGGGGGAGGGGGTTGGGGTGGTGGTGGCAAGAAGCCAGAAGGGTAAGGTACAGTAAGTACTATTGTGGACATAAGTCCTGCTACACCTGCCAGGCAGAGAATCGCGAATTATGTTGGTAACATTGATACCCCCCCCCCCCCTACTCCTTCCCCACTCTACCACCCTCTCTCAGCCAAACCTTCCCTTCTTCTTTCTTTCCTGTTTCACGTCTGTAAGCCCCTCCCCCTGGATTGGTTCCACCACTGTGACTATAACAAGGACCCTGACTAAAACTATAGGATGATAAATATCACGATAACCTCCTTCCTCTCTCTCATTTCTCCCTCTATCATCGTTCTATGTATTTTTATGCATGCTTTCCGAATCTTCTTCCTAAAATGAAATAACATATCGTTAAAATAGCAATAATTGGTTACGTAGCTCATGTTCATATTTGCCAATTATTATAAACCTAGCTCAATATTAAGTTTAATGATCCATTCGAATATGTAAATATATTAACAATATAATGTTGTTGTTGTTGTTGTTGTTGTTGTTCCCTAAGCTGCCTGGCCGAACAGCCCCGAGTCCCTGAGAAAGGCCATGGCCACGATCGGGCTTTCCCACAGAGCTCTCATTGAGTGTAGATTGTGTTGTTGGCGTAAGTGGTTGTGTGAAATGCAGTCTTCTATGATGTGTTTAATGGTATGGGGTGCTGTGTTACATCCCGGGCAGGCGTCGACAACGGAGTCATCCAGTCTCTTCTGATAGCTCAGGAGAGCTGGATGGTGTCCGCATCTCAGCCTGGCCAGGTGGACTCTGTCCTCGCGAGGAAGGGAGGATTCGGAAGGATGGATTTCGGGAGGTCGTGCATGCAGCTGTGTGTTGTCTGTGAGTGAGTGGATGGATCGGTGAGAGATATGAGTATGGATGTGCTTCTGGAAGTTGGTTCGGGGTGGGCAGGGAGGGAGAGAGGACAATAATTGTGTGTGATACCGTGTGCTGGGTGTTGTTTTGATATTTCTTGGTGTCTGTGGGTGTGTTGCCATGTAGTTTAGTGGGTGGTCTTGGTTCGTGGAGGCTGCTGCCAGGAATTGAGTGCCTCTCATGTCCAGATGGTCTTTGACTTTGAGGATTTTGGTTTCTTGATGTAGGTGATCTGTGGGTGCAGTAGCTGTGCAGCCTGTAATGATCTTCAGGGCTTTGTTTTGAATAGTCTGTAAGGTCTTATGATGTGTTTCAGCTAGGTTAGAAGCCCAGGCTGGGCTTGCGTATTCCATCACTGATCTTATGTATTGTTTATATACTGTGGTGGTAGTTTCTTTGTTGTGTCCAAATTTTGTGTGAGCAAGTGACCTGAGGGCGTTAAGTCTGGGTGTCAGTTTCTTTTTAATGTTTGTGGTGTGCTGTTTGAATGTCATATGAGTATCATATGTTACTCCTAGGATTTTGGGTGTGTGTGTATGTGTTAGGGGTGTGTTGTTTATGGTGAGTTGAGGGATGTATTCGTGTTCTCCTGTCCAACTTGTGAGCAGGGTTGCGGTGGATTTGGCTGGGGCTAGATTAAGTCTGTTTGTAGTGCACCAGCCATGTAGTGTGTTGAGATAGGGTTGAAGGAGATCTGTTGCTCTTTTTGGGTCATGGTGTGTGCATGTGAGTGTTATGTCATCTGCATAGGAGGCTAAGTTTATTTGGGGCGTATTGGGTGTAGTTATATCGTGCATGTACAGATTGAAGAGTGCGGGCGATAGGACGGATCCTTGTGGGACTCCGTTTGGAAAGTTTCTGATTTTAGATGACTGACCGGCAAAAGATACGTGTGCACATCTGCCTGCTAGGAAGTTGGCCAGCCATCGTTTTGTGTTGTTGTGCATGTTTGTGTTGTAGATTTTGTTTGTTAGGTTGTGGCGGGGGATGGCATCGAAGGCTTTACTAATGTCGAGTGTGGCTAATAGTGATCTGTGTGGTGGTCTAGCTGAATTGATGCCGTCGAAAGCTCTTTGTGTAAGGTCTGTGAGAAGAGTGTTTGTGGAGTGCAGTGGCCTAAAGCCATGTTGTGTTGGAGCTAGGGGTAGGTCAGGTGTAATTAGTTGTAATACTAGGCGTTCCATGACTTTGGAGGGGGAGCAAAGGAGTGTGATGGGGCGGTGCGAGGAGGGTAGCGTGGGGTCTTTGTTGGGTTTGGGGAAAGTGATGATGATACCATGCTTCCAAATGTCTGGTATTGTGTTGTGTGAATAGCTGTAGTTTGATATGTTAGTGAGTGCTTGTATGCCTTGTGGTCCCAGGTGTCTGAGGTGTATGTTGCTTATGTTGTCTAGGCCACAGGCGGGTGAGTGCTTGAGATTGTTGATGATATGCTTTGTCTGGTGATTGGTGAAGGGTGTATAGTCAGGGTCTGTGGGGAATTGTCTCTTACGTCGGATGACACGTCGGTCGTCTTTGTGAGGTTTTAGGTGGCTGACATGTGAAAAGTGATTGATGAGAGTGTTTGCTTGTTGTTTACATGAAGGAGTAGAGTCTGTTGTTGTGATTGCAGCATGTGATTGTGTTGTGTTGCTGTTGGAAAGTGTGATGCTGTTTAGTGTTTTGTATAGTTTTTTGGGGTTTGTTTTGTGATCAAGTGTTTGTAGGAAGTTATTCCAATTTAGATTTTGTTGTTCTTGTATTTTGTTGTTAGTTTGGGTGTTGAGTGCTTGAATTTGTTGTGTGATGTCTTGTGTGTGGGGTGCTGGGGAGTGTTTCAGTATGTCGCGTTGTCTGATGAGGTTTTGAATTTCTGGTGTGAAGTTGGGGTTGTGTCTTTTTCTGTTACCTCTTGGAATGTGTTTCTTGTCAGCGTTTTGGATAGTTATTGAGTATGTGTACAGCATTGTTGATGTTAGTGATGGGTGTACTGTTTAGAGTTGTGAAGTGTTGTTCTGTCTCATTTGTGAATGCTTCCCAGTTAGCTCTTTTATAATTGGTGTATGTGTGTTTGTGGCTAGCTGGGGTGAGTCTGGTTTTGGTGGTGATAATGATCGGGAGGTGGTCAGAGCCTAAGGTTCTGACCACCCTCCAGGATGTTGTGGGGGCGAGTTCTGGGGAGCAAAAGGTGATGTCTGGAGATGATGGGTTATAGAGGGCTTGGTGAGGAATATGGGTATGTTGATGGATGTCGTTAAGGATGATGAGGTTATCGGTTTGGTTTTGTAGTACCAGCCCTCTGTCTGTGTCGGGGTTGTCGACAAACCAGGCCGACGTCTTGGCGTTGAAGTCACCACCCAGGATGATGTGTGGGTGTGTGGGGTGTTTGTGATGTGTTGTAAGTGTGGTCTGTATTCATTTGGTACTGTAGGGGATGTTTGGGGAGGGATGTATGTGTTTATGATGGTTATGTTGGAGTTGTTGCCAGTGCGTATTTTAATTGACTGTATTTCTGTTGTGTTATCATTTGGGGGGAGGAGTGATTTGGTTTGTACACTGGTTACTATGTATGATATTTCTTTGTGTACCAGGGTGATGAGTCCACCGCCCCCGCCGACAGCCCGGTCTTGTCTGATGGTGGTGAAATTATGAAATGTGGGTGTTTTTTGTGTTGTGCGGAGTTTTGTTTCTTGTAAGATGGCAATGTGTATGTTGTGTTGTTTGATGAAGTGTGAGAGTTCGTGTTTCTTTGTGTTGATGCCATCTATGTTCAGTTGAAGAATGTTAATGTTATGTGCACGATGTATGTTGGGTGCTGCTGCACGAGGATGGGGTGGGGGTGGGGGTGATGGGGGGGGTGGGGGTGAGGGAGGGGCTGGGGTTGGGATGGGTGAGGTGGGGGTGGGGATTGGGGAGCAGGAGATGGGGGTTGGAATGGATTAGGATGGGGTGTGGTGTGTTGAGTTGAGGATGTGGATGGTATGGGAAGGTTAGGTGGGTTAGGGAGGAGAGGTGGACGGGTTTTAGGGGGGGGAGTGGATGATATGGGAAGGTTAGGTGGGTTGGGGAGGAGAGGTGGACGGGTTTTAGGCGAGGGATTTGACTGGGAGAGGGAGGGGCATGAGGAACAGGTCCAGGTGTTTGTGTAGTGTTTCTTGGAGGCAAGTGTTGTGCAGGTGAAGTGGGTCCAGTTCCCACATGAATTGCAGAGAACTGAACCCTTAGTATGGCGACTCGAAGTGATGGTTTTGAGCAAGTTGGACATATGTATGTGAACGTGGGTCCTGGGTTGCTCTCAATGTCTCCGGCTAGAAGAAGTCTTCGAGAAATGACAGCCGGAGAGTCATTTCTCGGTGTAGGAAAAACTGTGTGATGTGTGTGTGTGGTGTGAGAGGTGTGGAAATTCCCGGCGCGACCGAAGCCGCTCCAAGGACCCGTGCCCCCAGGGAGGGGGCAGGGGATGGTTGTGACGGTTTGGCTCCCGAAACTGCTCCCCGCGGCCGGCATCCGGTTTTCCTCCACTGGTCGTTGATTTTGTCTTCGGCTGTGGAGGGTCGGCAGCCATCCGCGGTTGGCAGCCTCGGGAGGTGGCCCCACGGCGTAGACGCCGCCACATCAGGACCTAACAATATAATGTTATCTAAGTCAGATACAATTGAGACTTGAATATACTTTTACATTCTCATATTTCAATTAAGTTATGATTAATTAAGCCCATATATCCCAATATCTGGAGTAAGCATGTATTTTACTGTTAAAGTATAAAATAATACAATACTATTAAAACAGATCATTGACCCACACCTAAGATGGGTACCTTGATTCAATGCATTGCATATTAAAAGTTAAAAGTATATGGTTACGTGTGTATTCTCAATACAGTATTCGCCTGTCAACCCACCTCTCCCTTAACTACGGTAGCTCACACTAATCTATTCTTATTTCGTAACTAGTCAACGCAAACACACGGCCATACACATTAATATAACATTACACATAGTTGCATGTTATTTTCTTACTTGAGGAGATTTGGCGTCTTTCAACTGCCTCGGCGAGCGCTGCTCCCTCCGATATTAACCCCTTCCATACTAGGGTTCCGTTTATTTTTTATTTAGTTATATTTAAGCAATTGTATGCAGCTAATGAAGGATCTGTGGTATTATGAAGGGTTAATTGATGGTATAAAGACGTTTAACTGTTACACTTCCTTCTTTTACTGAATAATAATGTTAATAAATAACTACTGTATATTCCATTCACTGGAGAGGGTGAGATTAAAGTGTTGGGAGAGGCCACCTGTAAGTGGCGAAGGGAGTACTGCGGTTCTCCCTCCTTCCGAGTGGATAGATGGACCCACGAAAGTGGGTCTGGTTCTTCTTGTCCCTTCGATTAACGTAAACAAATACAGAAATGCAGTTCAGTCAAATATAATATTGGATTGCATGTATGTAAATTTACACAAAATTAATTTCGACTCTGTTTCATCATAACGTTGAGGCAAAATGCCATTTCTATATCATAGAGCAGAGGACCTTGGTGAATCTTAGCTAGGCCACAAATAGAGACATTTTAGTAACCCTTTTGGTACCGGGGACATCTCATATATAATTCACTATGGCTATATTCAGACTATTATATGTAGATAAGAAAGGGGTCTGTGTTAGCTCAGGTGTTATTTGCGATAATATGTATCATTTAAAATAGTAGACGCCCTTCTTTAGCTGAATACAATCGTCTAATATTTGCCAGAATAATATTATGATGAAAACAATATCACCGGTACTGAATGAGTTAACCTCATAATCGTAGCGTTAATTGGATTGGGAGATTCATGCCCATACCATTATAATAAAACACCAACCAAGTAGACTAATAAAAAAACCCAACAACCTTATGATTCATGAAGTAGGATATAAATGTAATGGTTAAGGAATCTTGTAAATACTAAAACAGTGGGAATTCACCAACTGTAAATAAGATTATTGTTGTCCCTTTATTACTTTAAATATGTAATGTCCAATTATGTAATAGGTGTTTCAACATAATTGCTATTGGGTCAAACAGATCATACAATAAAACATTGAATTATTATTTATTGTAATTATAATACAATTAGGCTGTCCTCCAAAGATATTAGATTTACACTGGAGTGGTAGAGGTATTGTTAAAAACGCAGCGGAAATGTTTTGCGTTTGATTATCGTCTTGTCTAACAATAAGAGTACCGGTAAAGTTTTTGGTTTCCCATGCAACACGTCATTAAACTAAGAGCACTATTGATAAAGCCTTATTTATATGCGGTGGCTTTTATTTATAAATTTTGTATAACCTAAATATTATATTTGTTGGTAGCTATTAGCTGTATACACCATCAAGTTGCTGAATATATGTTTCAATAGAATATTTCTCAAATTCATGCTGTAAAAAGAAAATGCGAGGGTTGGTTACATATTATAAAATACCGGTACCATTGTATTTCTTCCATGTGCAATTAATAGATATAGATAGATATATACACACTTTTCACGTGTTCGTATATAGCTTATACGCGAAGAGTGTCCATGTAGGGCCGAACCTAGTCTATACCAGAATAAAAAATAAACAAATATACAAATAAAAGAAAAGTAAATTATATAAAATATATCAAATATATACAATAACTTCTTCGCTCTGGGCTTTATTTACGGTACTTAGGAGAGAGAGAGAAAAAAAAAAAAAACGTTTTAGAGAGTCCTTCACCATATACTAAGTTCCCCAGGCTGTTTGTTTCAAAATTGATTATTATAATAATATGATGGAGTGTAGATATTGTTTATTTGAATTATAGGTTATTTGTTAACAAATGACGGACGTGCACTTCATTAAAACACATAATTGGAAGTAATCTATGAACAATTACAACCGAAACAATGTTACGTAACCTTGTGTCACCATTATAACTAATGGAGGTGATGGCGTGAGTGAAAACAAATGTGTGTGTGAAATGGTAGTAAATGAAGAAATATAAAGATGACAGATTCTACTTGTCAATTTATTATAAGTATTTGTGTCTGTGACTATTATAATAATACATTTGCTAGCTTGTCCTGCATAATTTAAGCTACTTCAATCGTGATTAATATACTGTAGATATAGAAATATTTCTAAAATTTAATCACTGTTAACAAATTATAGTTTACATCCCAAAGGTTCTTCTTACGCTGTATAAAATCATCGAAAAAGAGCCACAATAAACTGTCAAAATGCGTCATGAATCTCAAGGGGTAAATAGTGTTGTAAGGAAAACCAAAGAATATCCTCCTTCTGCCGGAGGCAATATTCAAACTCGAAACATTTTAACTCTGTGTTCAACACTTAACACCTTAAGAGTGGCCTAGGCGGTATATAATATGTAGCCACCAGCGGGGTGTTTTTACCCAAAATAGGGCTGTTTATGTGATCATTTTCATGCCTAAATAAGACCCAGAGTGTAAAACAAGTATATATCCCTGAAAGGGCATAAACAGAGCTTTCCAATGACACCACAACGATCCTTGTATGACGGCTAGTTTTCTTGCAACAACCGCGCAACACGAGTGCAAAAAACATGTAATTCGGTACTTTCCCCATACATTTCACTATGTAGCGAGTGTGAGAGGGTGGAGGAGGGTGGGATTCATGTCAGTTGGTCCGCCGCGGTGGTCTGGAGCAGTCATACACTCGCTATTCTCCTGCCACCACTTGTCTCTCTCTCTCTTTTTTTTTTTTTTTTTTTTTTTCTATATTCCAACTTACTTCCTCTCGGGCATAGGCTGAGAGCCTTAACATTCACCGCTTTACAACATTCTCAGCAACATTACGTGCTGAAATTGCCACACGACCTATGTCGAGCGCCGCCACATAGTCCAAATTGATTTCACCCGACTTATGTTGCGCGCCGCCAATAAGGGGTTAATACCTCTACCACGCATTTACACATTTAAATAGGCAGTGACGGCGGCGTTTCCTGTTTTTACTGTATGATATCTTTATTATATATGTGTTCTATGTGATATTTTATAGCTCTTAAGGTTTGGATATAACTTATCAGTCATTATCATTCTAATTCTAATTACTAAGACTTATCTAGTGTATTGAACAAATATGGAATAATAAGGATAAGTTAAATTAATTCCAATAATAATGTGATACTCTAGAGTGATATCCAAACCTTAAGAGCAATGAACTATTACAGGGAACACATAAATAACGCAGATAATACCGTAAACACAAGCAAGATATGAAATGTCGTCGCTGCCTTTCTTATTATTATTGTGAGTAATAAGTGATTGGCTCTAAGCCACGTGGGCCAAGTCAGTCAGTATTCATCACTTGCTTACGTTTTGGGTTTATAATTTCTTTATTTCGCTTGTGTATACTGTATGTTATATATGTGATAAATGTGTATTAATGTAATATATCATGACTTAAGATTTGGATATCACTGTAGATTGTTAAGTAATCATTAAAATTATTAAAGCGTGTATTATAATGAATGAATACAGAATAATACAGATAATAATACAGAAATGATCAGTTCTGCGACTCTTCTGGGCCAGTGAGCTACGGTATTGATAAGATGGAAAATCATGAACGTCGATACAAACACCACCTGGCAGCCAGATGTATGGTTCGAGTGAATGGAGAATAGCTAAATTTATAAGTTTTTATTCAATTAAGGAAGGAAATGTAACAATTAAAATGCTTCATACTAGCTCAATTAATTCGTGTAAACGCCACAGATCCTTCCTTATCTGCACAACATTGCGTAAATATAGCTGTAATAAAACAAAACACAACCCCGATACAGAAGGGGTTAATCTCGGAAGGAGCCGTATTCGCTGAGGCAGTTGAAAGACGCCAATTATCCTTAAGTATGGAAATAACATGCAAGTGTGTGTAATGTAATGTCACATTAATGTGTGTGGCCGTGTGTCTGAGTTGACTAGTTACGAAATATGAATATATTAGTGTGAGCTACCGTAGTTAAGGGGGAGGTGGATTGACAGGCGAGTATTGAGAAAACACACGTGATATTTATAACTTTTAATATTCAATGAATTTAATATAGGAACCCATTTTATGTGTGTCAATTATTTCATTCAATAATTTATAAACTTTGACAGCGAAATCCATGCTTAATCCAAACAGTGGGATATAGTGGTTTAGATACTTATAACTGAATTGAAATATGATAATGCAAAAGTAAATTAAAGTCTCAGTTGTATTAGACTTAAATAACATATATTGTTAATAAACTTCCATATTCGAATGGATTATCAAACTTTATATTCTGCTAGGGTTGTATACAATGGCAAATATTCAATATATATGAAGTATGTAACGATATAATATTTAATTATAGGAAGAACATTTGGAAAACATTCATAAACATACAATGATTCGATGAGAGAGGGATAAATACAGAACGGCTTATAGACGTGAACAAGAACGAAAGTAGAGGAGGAAGGGAGGGCTTGGCTGAGAGAGGGTGGTATAGTGGGTATGGGGTGGGGGACGGGGGGTTACCAATGTTACCAACACAATTCGCGGATCCCTCTCAGGCAGGTGTAGCAGGACTTTTGGCCACAATAGTACATGTGGTAGAAATATGAAAGCTATAGGTGCAGTCGTTTCGCTGCTACGATTTTGTTTCGGCGAGTCCGTATATATACGGACCTGGCACTGGACGTGACAAGACCCCAGTCCGTATAGGCAATCAGCGGGTGCATCTAGCCATACCCATACTCCACCGCACTTTATTGTCAAAGCATTCATCACGAAAATATCCATTGCATATGAAGGTTGTTTTGGGGGCCGAACAGCCCCAAGGCCCCGAGCAAGGCCAAGGCCATAACCGAGCGCCCCCACAGAACCCTCCCCGCCGACCACAATAAAGCCTGGGTGACCGAAGCCACTCCATGGCGGGGAGCTGAGTAGGGTGCGGAAATGCCCGGGAAACCAAAGCCCCACCCAGGGCCCTGTGTCCCTCAGCAATTATGAAGAGAAAGTTGAGGGGCAAGGGAAAAATGTGACGCTTTGCCTTCCAATCTTGGTAGATTGGGAGGTCAATCCACGTTAGAGACGCCGTCACTTGAGATCTAGAAAATATATAAGTAAAAGGAACAGTCAGAGTAAGCTATGGGTATGGCAGAGATTGCTCAGTTCTCAATCTGATAGACCTGCCCATCACCACACTCTGGATCTTTGTATAAACTTCACCCATTTGTTACAATGGTATGGATCACTTGGAAACTTGTGTAGTGCTATGTTTGGTCCAGGGATGTTGCTACACCCGAAAACAGCACACCTATTCACCATTTTTGCTATACTTGCTGATGTTTACTTCCCAAATGTTTGCCTGTGGCCTACGTCACATCCTCACGTGAGTACTAGTTGCAAGGGGTCGCAATTCAATATATATTTTTGATTTGTTCTCTAATATTGAAGATTAGTTTTGACAAAGGAGTAGTCAGGTTGATTACTGGGGATCTAAACATCTCTTTAAATACATTATAAATTAATTTTTATTTTGCATGACCCACCACCTTTAAGAAGGATCTGTAGGAACAATAAGGGTAAAATTAACCCTCTGACTTCCATATACGCTTCCTAATCAGAATCAAATCGTCTAATAATAACCAGAAAACAGAACATAATCCCGTAATCCGATCTTGAAAGGGTTAACGTCACGAAAACCATAATTTCTCAGCATGTTCTGTAAAAGATAAAACAGCGGAATCAATGCAATTCAATAATAAGCTCCCTGAAAGAAGAAACTAACACATTGTAAGCAAATACAAAGGTATAATAAAAGTATATAAGATAATTGCGTATATCAATGTTGACATATTGTTGTATCTTTACATTAAATGTGTATGTTATTGCTAATATGCCTAATTGATAGGGGTACTTTATTATGGACACTTTTATATACGCTTTTCATACCCCTATTTGTTCAAGTGTATTTTCATTGCTCGTGATTCTTCGAGCATTATGAAGGCATGCTGCGTCTTTAAATTTGTTTGTACTTCCTAATCGTAAGGCACTATAGGCTATTAATTGTAAGTAGGCCAGAAATTAAGACTTATGTTCTCTGTACTCAAAAATGCGCTGTTAATTTCCACACCTATTCTCTGTCTGACATTTCCCAGAAAGTAGCAATATTAGGTCGATAACTCTTGACTTTATATTTTAGTTATAGAGGTTAGTGGTCACGATATTTGGCCTACCTATAATTAATGGAATATAGATATTTTTTTCGATACCGACTAGTAATATTCATCCTATTCCAGTTGAATTGGTTTTGGGAGCTAATCTACGTCATCAATATATGGTATGACATTGTATTTCGTCATGTTTTCCCGAATGTTACACTCGGCAGTTTCCATCTTAACACTATACGAACTGAGGGAGTCTTTTTTTTGGATCTACTCAGTTTCGCCCCACTAGTTTGGATATTGGTATACGTTTCATCCCAACAGTTTGGCTATACTGAGACGCTTCACCCTGTTCAGATGTCGATTTTGTGTGGGCGAGCGATAGCAATCCTGTAACTGAGAAGGAATTGCCTGTAATTTTTGTATTGGAAAATGTACAAAATGTAGCTTGAGGGGGGTCAAGGTGGGCATAATTTTATTTGAAGGAAGTCTGGGAAGGCATTCGTGTTAGCCAAGGGGACAAACTTAAATACATTGGTCGAAAATGTTAATAAACATGGAAAATCCTCAATAATAATTATTTAACAAAATCCTCAATAATAATAATTTAACACAATATCATAATAACCCACAAAATGTCAACTCAGTGTTAAATAATTATCCTAATAACGGTCAAAGCTCGTTATAATCCTCAAGGGGTTAATTCATTCATTTATAGTTCACTGTTTATAGGGGTACGAGAACCAGACACCCTAAAATGGGATTCAGGTCAAATGTGTGTAAGACTTAGCAAATAGTAACTGATCTCACGGAGCTACCAATTAAGAGATAGAAAACGAGATCCATACAGGGAGACCGTAATCTCTTGCATGTTATACCTTGTTCGAAGTAGGTAGGTCAGAAATCGTGAAGCCTAACCTCTATAACTCAATAGGGCTAGAGCAAATGGACTATAAATTTCCACACCTATTCCCTGGCTGACTCTTTCCCAATTTGGTAGATATATTATCTTAGTAACTCTTGTAGTTTGTGAGTTATATAAGTTACGTTCCACAGTTTTGGTCTACTTACTTGGAACAAAGTATAGGATGCATATACTTACACATAAACACACACTTGCGCTCACCTCTACAGACACACAAATGTAGAAAATAAAACATTACTTTTAGGGAGAAAGTTAGATGTGTCCGTTTTTTATAAGCACCGGCATATTTATTTTATATGTGTATGAAGGAGACATAAGGCAAAGTAGCATGTACAAAGGAGTACAAAGGAGTATAAAAGAAATCAAGCAACAACATATCTAGTGACCCTTCTAGGTTGCTTGTCCTCCAAAACACTGAGGATCAAGTGTCCAAACAGTGGTTTAGAGTGGGTAAGGGAACATTGGAAAGGGAATTACTGCCCTGGAACTAATGTCCGTGGCAGGATTAGGAAGTTAGTAGGGGACAGATGGGTTAGTAACTGAGGGGTGGATAAAATTAAGTTATTCATTTACAAACGCAGTCAGTCGCGGGTTTGATGCGAGATATTTGTCTACGCGGAGTTTAAATGAATCAACGGTTATGCAGTCTATAACGTTTCGGGGAAGCCCATTCCACAAGTTGACAACTCGATTGAAGAAGAAATACTTAGATTCGTGTGAGTTAAAAGATTTACCAATCATTTTGCAACCGTTTCCCCGCGTGTAATTAGATTGGTCGATAGTGAAGTACTTACTACAGTTCATATTGTCGATGCCTTTGATGATTTTGAACACATGAATTAAGTCACCTCTTAATCTGCGCTGGGTTAAAGGAAATAGATTTAATTCTCTAAGACGCTCTTCGTATGGTTTGTTCTTTAGGCTAGGTATCATTTTGGTAACTCTACGTTGAACTCGTTCTAGCTTGTTTATATCTTTTTGGTAATAAGGGCACCAGGATTGAACGCAGTATTCCAGAAGAGGGCGGACTAAGGAATTGTAAAGGGGTTAGGATAACTTCTTTGGATTTATGCTCAAATGACCTGCCTATAAAGCCAATTATTTTGTTTGCCTTCTTAACAACTTCTGAACATTGTTGACTCGGTTTTAGGTTACTCGATATTGTTACTCCCAGATCGGTTTCTCTGTTTACATTCTTAAGGTGAGTGCCATTCATCGAATAGTTTGCTTTCTCATTTAGGTATCCGATATGTAGTACTTTACATTTATCCGCATTGAAACTCATTTGCCAAATTTGGACATTGCTTAAAATATCTGAATTATCAATCTGAATCGGCGATGGTGTAGGGATATCACTGAGGTCTTCTGTTGTAAAAACTGATGCAAAAAAGGTATTCAGGGCATTACTCATTTGTACTTCGTCTTTGGTGTATTCTCCATTTTCATCGACTAACGGTCCAACAGTTGAAGTAACTACTTTTTTCTTTCTGATATAACTATAGAATTCTTTCGGGTTTGTTTTACTTTGATTCGCAATATGTAACTCTAAGGTCTTTTTACTTTGCTTAATTAACTTTTTGGCTTTGCGTCGTAGCTCTACAAATTTCACCCGTTCTTCGTCATTTTGTGAGGATTTTAATCTATCATTAGCAAATTGTTTAGCAAGCAGGCAGTTTGAAATATCTTTATTCCACCATTTGGGCTTATTATTATGGCCTGGACGCCGTATTTTCGATGGTATGCAGTCTTGCACTGCTTTTAGGTAAGTGGTTTCGAATAACTTCCAAGATGTATTTATGTCGTTATTGTTAATTAAAAAGCTCCAGTCAGTTTCTTTAAACATAGCTCTAAGTTTATGGAAGTTTGCTTTCTTGAAATTAGGGACTTTGTCAATGCTACTATTTGGTTCGTTACTAGTAAACTTTAAAGTAAAATTTATCGTACGATGGTCGCTGTTACTGAATTCATCACCAACATTCAAATTCTCTATTAATTCTTCTTTTGTTGCAAGTACAATGTCAAGAACGTTATTACCACGGGTTGGCGTTCGAACAAATTGATAAAGCGAACTCTCTTGCAAGTTCGTATACAAGCTATGTCCGGAGTGTGAAGTAAGAGTATCGCCCCACTTGGTCACAGGTAAATTAAAGTCGCCAAAAATTACGGTATCTTGTGAGTTACTTACATCTGCAATTTGTTCGTAAATTTCTCGGTCAGTTTGCACTGATTGAGCTGGAGGTCTGTATATTAATGCAAGTATTATTTTTGTACCTTTATTATTCTTTATTAGCACAAAAGATGCGTCGACGTTCACAATTTGAGGTTTTGACAAGAGGGTAGGGTTAAGACTTTCTTTGATATAAAGTAAAACGCCACCTCCATTTCGATTTATTCGGCTTTTCTCAAACATTACATAACCGGGAAGTGAATACTCTGCTAAAAAGTCTCTATCTTCTATATTGAGCCAAGATTCTGTTATGCCAATCACATCATAATTTTCTGTAAACACTAGCTCCTCTAAATCTGAAAATTTATTGCGTATGCTACGAGCGTTTGCATAGAAAACCTTTAAATTTGTTATTTTAGAACTCACGGAACGCTCTTTAATAATATTTTTGGTTCTTGTCGGATCTACATTTATGTTCATGGCTGTCCTCGGTCCTCGCTGTCTTCGGTCCTTATCGCTGGTGGTCCTCGGTTGCCTCTGTTTTTTTCTTGGCGTTGGATGATTTATGTCACTGCTGCTTCTTCTCGGATGGCGTTTTTTGATCCATGGCTGCGGACTGCTTCGTGTAGGAGACGACCCATGCGTGCTGCACCCACAGGGTTTAGATGAGTGCCATCCTTGCGGAACAGAGTAGGCTGGTTGTAGAAGTTGTCCCAGAGGTTGATGAAATCAACTTCTTCCTCAGACACAAATATCTTAGTCGGCTATTTGTGCTGAAGGCCTTGTCGTAGAATTTGTCAGGTGCGTCGATCTTGGGGAGAATGCCTGAGATGATGATATTCCTTGACTTGTTTTTGTAGTGCTGGATCATCTTGCGATATTTCTCCATCAACTCTTCGGATCTGGTGCGCATGACGTCATTTGAACCAGCATGGATGACAAAAAGGGTATTTTCATTTGCATCCTTTGTGGTATCTTCGAAGGCTTCTACAATGTCGTCCAGTCCAGCTCCTGGGATGCAAAATCTTTTTCGTTGATTTGGGACTCTGTCGCAGAACTCTTCGACCTGTCCTCGTAGGATGGAATCCCCAATGAGCCTGGTCTCTTCTGGTTCATCTTCCATCTCTACCAATATCTCAAATCTGTTTGACATTGTGACTGGTAGATGAGACCTTTTCTGCGTTGGCCGTGCACCGTTCCTCACTGGTGTAAATCCGGAAACCTGTGGTGGCGGGACTCTACGTACAGGTCGGGGAGAGGAGTGGTTAGAACGGGGGCGAGGGGTTGGTACTGTTCGTGCTAGCAGGCTTCTTGCACGAGGAGTGGGGGAGAGACTATGGTGAACAGGGCGGCTGTCCTGGTTTGATGTCGGCTCAGGTTCGTCAGAAGCATCTGCTGCAGTGTCTACTGCAGGTGTTGGATTGTTGGCAGATGACGTTGGGGCGGTGGAGGATGCTGGAGTTGAAACAATTGGAGTTAGTGATACTCCAACGTTGAGTGTTACAAACTCTTGGAGTGATTCCAGCTTCCTGGTGAGGGCGTTGATCTTGTTGTGGGCTTCATCCAATTTTGCTGTCAAATCCTCTCGTTGCTGGCAGAGTCGGCAGACTTGTGGATCGGCAGGAGCAAACATGGAAGCACCAAACCTACCGGCGCAGTTCGTACAGGCACGAGGCATGGTGACGATCACTTTCTTCAGATCACTTCACTCACTTAAAAAACACTTAACTCACTTTAAAAACACTAAACTCACTTTAAAAACACTTCACTCCCTTCAGGTCGCTTCACTTACTTAAATAGGCCTAACCGAAAACAAAAATGTTGAAATACACACAAATAGGTTATCAGCGGTGATAGCCTAACCGAAAATTAAAACAAAACAAAATTAAATTTGAATACGCAGTGATAGCCGAACCAAAAACAATTTTATGTTTATTTAAACAGAAATAGGCCACCAGGGGTTATAGCCTAAACTAAACGAAAAAAAAAATTATGAAATACCGGTACGCAGAAATAGGCCACCAGCGGTGATAGCCTAACTGAAAATTTAAAAATTGAAGTACGCAGAAATAGGCCACCAGGGATGATAGCCTAGACTAACCGAAAACAAAAATAACCGAAAACAAAAATTATGAAATACCGGTACGCAGAAATAGGCCACCAGCGGTGATAGCCTAGACTAACCGAAAACAAAAATAACCGAAAACAAAAATTATGAAATACCGGTACGCAGAAATAGGCCACCAGCGGTGATAGCCTAACTGAAAATTTAAAAATTGAAGTACGCAGAAATAGGCCACCAGGGATGATAGCCTAGACCAACCGAAAACAAAAATAACCGAAAACAAAAATTACGAAATACCGCTACGCAAAAATAGGCCACCAGCGGTGATAGCCTAACTGAAAATTTAAAATTTGAAGTACCGTACTCAGAAATAGGCCACCAGGGATGATAGCCCAGACTAACCGAAAACAAAATTAACCAAAAATAAAAAAAGTATGAAATATGCAGAAGTAGGCTACCAGGGGTGATAACCTACCTAAAAAAGCAAAACAAATATATATATATAATAGAATATGTAACTAAATATACAATTCACCAAATAGAGATTATATAAGAATAAAGTGTAACTGCACACAAGGGGTTAATATACTGTATCAACACATGGCGCTGGATGTCACTGTAGGCTAGTCAAGCAGGATTATATTTAGATAAACAAAGTTATCAGTCAAAAGATACTACAAGATCATGCAAGCAACAACTTAAATTACAGATATATATAGCTACAGTAGGATACTGAATACGATAACTACTAGAGTTAATAAGAAAATACAAAGCTAGGTCGATTAGAGGTGCGCGTGCGTCGTCTGCTACAAGCTAGGATAACAAATGTAAACAACAATGTTTATCAGTCAGAAAAGCAATAAAATAACATGCACAGCAACTACAGAACTATGTGGAGGTTAAACAAGCACTTAACTACTGTTCATGCAATGAATAAAGGGAATTGGGATATGAAATACTCAAATTAGGATCGAGTTTTCTCAGTGGCGATGCGGAGCTGTTGGCGATGCTAAAGCCGGCGGGCTGTGTGACCTTTTGTGCCATATAAGTGTCATATTTTTCCTGGCGAGCGATAGCGAGCCTGTGATTTTGGAGGAAGTGGCCTTTGGCTGGAACCTTTTCTATCGAATAATGTACACAATTCATCTCAAAGGGTGATCTTGGGGATATGTTTTAAGCTTGGTGGAGGTCTAAGAAGGAAAGTAAAATACTACTACTACTAAAACTTTTAAAAATAAATATGTATATCTACCCCCCTTAACAAACCAACAACACAGATTGTGTCTACACCATCACCTCTAACAACCCTACTGTCAACCACTCTCCACAACAACAACTCCTTGGGTGAAGGCTGGTCCTATCCAGTGTAATGTTTGGCACTATCCACCCAACCTTAGCCGATTATGTCTATCTCTTTTACTTTATTAATTTTCCTTCTTGGTGCTGGCGAGAACGCCCGATTGGGTGGCACTGCAAAGGTGGGCTGCGGACGGTGGGGGCGTTGGCCTGGGTGTGCAAGCCAGTGGGCTGAAGGCCCCCTTCCCCGCTGCCCTCTCTGAGACAGATCTCATCTCACCCTGGACCTTTCGGGGACCCTGAGTATCTGGAGAAACAACCATAACACCTGTACCCCTCCACCTTCACCACCAACAGCCATTATGTCAACCACTCTCAACAACCATAACACATATACCCCTCCACCATCACCACCAACAACCATTATGACAACCACTCTCAACAACCATAACACCTATACCCCTCCACCATCACCACCAACAACCATTATGACAACCACTCTCAACAACCATAACACCTATACCCCTCCACCATCACCACCAACAACCATTATGACAACCACTCTCAACAACCATAACACCTATACCCCTCCACCATCACCTCCAACAACCATAATGTCAACCACTCTCAACAACCATAACACCTATACCCCTCCACCATCACCACCAACAACCATTATGTCAACCACTCTCAACAACCATAACACCTATACCCCTCCACCATCACCACCAACAACCATTATGTCAACCACTCTCAACAACCATAACACCTATACCCCTCCACCATCACCACCAACAATCACTATGTCAACCACTCCACAACCATAACACCTATACTCCTCCACCATCACCTCCAACAACCATTATGTCAACCACTCCACAACCATAACACCTATACTCCTCCACCATCACCTCCAACAACCATTATGTCAACCACTCCACAACCATAACACCTATACCCCTCCACCATCACACCTTCAACAACCATAATGTCAACCACTCCACAACCATAACACCTATAGCCCTCCACCATCACACCTCCAACAACCATTATGTCAACCACTCCACAACCATAACACCTATACCCCTCCACCATCACACCTTCAACAACCATAATGTCAACCACTCCACAACCATAACACATATACCCCTCTACCATCACCACTCCACAACCATAACACCTATACCCCTCCACCATCACCTTCAACAACCATTATGTCAACCACTCCACAACCATAACAACTATACCCCTCCACCATCACACCTTCAACAACCATAATGTCAACCACTCCACAACCATAACACCTGTAGCCTACTCCTCCGCCACACCATGACGTAACCTCAATATGGTTTAGGTGATGCTGATTGGATATTGTTTTACTTGTACTTTCGATACCAAGAGATCATAATTTATACGGCTTATACTCGTTCACTGTAAATAAAAACTGTTCACATTAACCAGATTATATTATATTCTCGGCAGTGCTTAAAATGTGTGGAAGTGTCCTGTCAGTGTGACTTTATATTCAGACAGTAAGGCGATAATGTGTGGAAGTGTCCTGTCAGTGTGACTTTATATTCAGACAGTAAGGATATAATGTAATCAACACAATAACTCTACACCGTCTTTCAATTTAAGATGATATATAATCATGTTAACCTGAAATTAATTCTTATATTCTAGACACCTGTGAAGTCTGGTCTGGATAATATGTGTATGTTTTCAGTGAGTATGTATTTGTTCATGTTTTTATTTATATATTTATTTATTATTTTTAGTTTCCTTCCAAGACTTCCATCAAGCTTAAAAAAATACCCCCAAGACCACTCCTCGAGATAAATGTGTACATGTTTCGGTATATGTTTTGTTCATTGTCCAGACCGAAGGCCGGTTCCTCCTAAATTACAGGCTCGCTATCGCTCACCCGGACAAATCGACACCTAAATGGCACAAAAGGTTTTATAATCGCCAAACTATTGGTGCTAAACCGGAGGGCAAAGGGGGTCCAGAGAAAGCAACTAGCTTCCCCTTAACCCAGACATCGGGGAAGATATACGCTTAATGTATTATAACTGATTGTGTAACTATAGTGGGGCCACGTGTTAAAGGAAATTCATTGTTTTGTGAAACGCATGTCAGCATTATTCCCTTAGGGAGCATGACGCGTTATAACAATATATTTTGGATATCATTAGACGATTTCAATTCAGATTAGTATGGATCTGTGGGAGTCAGAGGCATAAGTGAGTTGGTTTTGAACCCTTAGATTCCTAGAGGTCCTTCCTAAACTGCATATCATCGTCTAACGATAGCCACAATAAACTGCTAAATAGCATCTTAATCCTCAATTAGTAAAATCTGTATATCATGGGCGCATATCCTAAATTTAATAATCCTGCAATTAATGTAGGTATTGAAAGCCCTGTGTATATAATACAGTAACTATCAGTTTATTATTAGGTCAGTACGGTCACTGCCATCTTCCGACCCTTCAATGCCTGGCTTTGGACCCGGTCACCTCGTTTACTGTATGTCCTGCCAGTCACTAAGGGGTGGAGGGAGGGAATAGTGTGGAGGTGGAGTTGGATAGGTGGAGTGTTGTGTGGAGGTAGTGGTGACGAAGAGGGGAAGGAGGGAAGGGTGTGGAGGATGAGTGGAGTGTTGTGTGGCTGTCTAGGTGACGAGTAGGGGAAGGACGGAAGGGTGTGGAGGATGGGTGGAGTGTTGTGTGGAGGTGGAGGTGACGAAGAGGTGAGGGAGGGAAGGGTGTGAAGGTGGTGGAGATAGAGGCAACAAGAAGGAGAGGGAGATTAAAGTGGGTGGCGCTTAGGTTACTCCCTAAAACTCTATAAAAAAGAACATAATAAATACATACTAATAATGATAATAATAATAACCCAAAACCCCCTTTGAGATTAATTTGTACATTTTTCGGTAGAAACAATGGTTTTGGTTTCTCCTTAATTGCAGGCTCTCTATCGTTCGCCAGGAAAAAATAGGCACCTACAGTAAATGGCACGAATGGTCTTAATATTGGCAAATAAAAGGGGCGAAATATCTTTAAATTGACAAACTAATGGAACAAACGTCTTGGAATCTCAAAACTAAAAGGGGCTAAACATGAGGAAGAAGGGAGTCCAGAAATAAATAAAAAAACTACCCTTAACGACGGGAAAGTTTAGAGAGAAACTGTAATTGAAACTGTAATAACTCTAATTTCCCCTTAGTTAACATTATAACGAACAGTTATGTTTTGGCAGACAGCTACGTACAGTTGCATACTATTTGACACAATTATTAACATATTCATAAGATAAATAAATTAAATGACTCTCTTGACTTGCTGGTTTACCATTACAAAATAAAGTAACTACATGGTGATTGTAAATGAATACAAGAAGTGATCGAAAATTACTTTTGATTTTTTTTTTTTTTTATGTGAGTGAGGGAGACAAAAGACAGAACTGCCTGTGACGAGTGTCTCCCCCAGGAATTGAAAGAGTGATAGTCCCAAACTCGAGGGACGTTCGATCCAAAATGCCTGGACACACAGAGTTTGAAGCATTTTAAGTCATAGGAAGTGGGAAAGACTGATTCTGGGAGAGAGTTCCAGAGCTCGGCACTCTCCGAGGGTACCCGGCCACGGAACCTGTAATCATTCCATGAGAAATCAAAGAAGTACTGCTGAATAGCCTCCCAGTCGGCAGTGCCAAAGTGCCACAAACGCCGCCGGCTGGGAGGATCGGGTGGCTGTACCTGAGAGATAGGACAAGTAACAGGGATAAGTTTATGGTCGGAGGAGCCCAAAGGAGAGAAAAGATTTAAAGAATAAGCAGAAGGGTTAGAGGTTAGAAATATGTCAACAATGTTGGGCTGATCTACGAAACCATCAGGGATACGGGTGGGTTGTTGATTTAACTGCTCTAGGTCATTTAGGATAGAAAATATAAAGGCTTGTTCACCAGGTTGGTCAGTGGAAAGAGAGGGGAGCCATTGGCGGTGGTGAACGTTGAAATCTCCTAGGATGGAGATTTCTGTGAAAGAAGAGATAGATAGAATGTGTCCCACTTTATAAGTTAAATAGTCAAAGAATTTTGGATAGTCGGTAGAATTAGGGGAGAGATAAACAGAGCAGAAATATTTAGTTTCAGAGTGACAAGAAAGCTTTACCAAGAGAGTTGAGAAGTTGGAAGAATCAAAGTTGGGAACGCGAGAGAAAGCGAGATTGTTGTGAACATATACGCAACATTGGCTTGAAACTGAGAGTAGAGATAGTAGGAGGATACAGAGAAGGGTTTGCTGTCATTGGTCCCAGACAACTTTGTTTCGGTGAGAAAGAGAAGATCAAGGTGGGCAGAGAAGAGGCGGTGTTCCACTGAGTGGAAGTTAGAGGAAAGGCCACGAATGTTACACAAATATATAGTAAGAGTAGAAGGTAGTGATCCAGAGCATTTTGGCGAGTCATTGCCAGGGGTAGGCCAATGGGGGCATTTCTGGTCCCCCCCCCTCTATCCTCAGTTTCGAGCCATAGGTGGATGTTGCGTCTATGTACGCAACAATTTTGTTATCTCTTGTGTTCCCAACTTAGATTTTTCTGAATTCTCAACTCTCTGGCTAATGCTTTCTTGTCACTCTCAAACTAAATATGTATGCGCTGTATATCTCTCCCCTAATTCTACTGACTAACCAAAATTCTTTGACTATCTAACTTCTAAACTGGAACACATTCTATCCATCTCTCCTTTCGCACAAATCTCCATCTTAGGAGATTTCAACGTTCACCACTGCCAATGGCTCTCCTCTCTTTCCACTGATCAACCTGGTGATCAAGCCTTCATCTTTTCTATCTTAAACGACTTAGATCAGTTAGTCCAGCACAACCCACCCGTATCCCGGATCGCTTCGGAGATCGACCCAACATTCTTGACTTATTTCTAACCTCTAACCCTACTGCATATACTATAAATCTTTTCTCTCCTTTAGGCTCCTCCGCCCATAAACTCATATCTGTCACCTGTCCTATCTCTCCGGTACCGCCACCCGATCCTCCCAACTGGCGGCGCATTTGGCACTTTGGTGATCCCGACTGGGAGGCTCTTCGGCAGTACTTATTTGATTTCCCTTGGAATTACTTTTGCTTCCATGGACAGGGACCCTCGGAGAGAATTGAACGCATTACCAAGGTAATCCTCTCGGGCATGGAAGCATACATTCCATTTTCTTTCTCTCAGTCTAATGCAAAACAAATCTTGGTTTACTCACGCTTGTTCTACTGCTGTCCGTAACAATGAGGAAGCATTTAAACGGAATCGATGCCTTAAAACTCAAGAATGTCATTCTTCCTATGTTTCTACACAAAATCAAACCAAACTGTTCTTCGACTTGCCAAGCACTCTTTCTTCAATAATAAATTCACTGAACTATCCAACTCTAGCTCTTCCCAAGCTTTCTGGCATCTAGCCAAAAACCTCTCCAACAATTTTTCTTCCTCGTCTTTCCCTCCCCTTTTCCACACTGATGGCACAACCATCACTTCTTCCTCTGACAAAGCTGAACTCTTCACTCAAACTTTTGCTAGAAACTCCACCTGTAATGATTCCGGTGCTATTCCTCCCTCTCCACCCCCCTCTCTCCTACTTATGCCTAATATCCTAATATCTTCTAAGGATATATTTTCTACCCTCTCTGGGCTTATTTCTAAGAAGGAGTACACTCCGGATGGTGTTCCTTCTGTTGTTCTCAAAAACTGTGCTTCCGTGCTGACTCCCTGCCTAGGCAAACTCTTTCGTCTCTGTCTCTCCTCTAACGTCTTTCTTTCTTGCTGGAAGTTTGCTCTCATTCAACCTGTCCCAAAGATGGGTGACCGCTCTCAACCCTCCAACAATCGTCCAATTGCTCTCATCTGTTGTATCTCTAAAGTTTTTGAAATTATTCTTGCTTCCAAATTTCTTAAGCATTTCTCTTCTCGTAATCTACTCTGAGATCGCCTCTATGGCTTCCTTAAGGGTCGCTGGTGATCTTCTTTCATATCTTACTAACTCTTGGTCATCCTCCTTTCGGGACTTCGGTGAGACCTTTTCTATTGCACTAGACATATCGAAGGTCTTCGATAGAGTCTGGCACAAATCTTTAATTTCTAAACTACCCTCCTTCGGTTTCTATCCCTCCATCTGTGCCTTTGTTTCTAATTTCCTTTCCGGCCGTTCCATAACTGCGGTTGTGGATGGCCATCGCTCACTTCCTCATCCCATCAACTCCGGTATTCCTCAGGGCTCTGTCCTATCTCCCATTCTCTTTTTTATTTTCATAAATGATCTTCTCAACTCTACCTCCAGTCCCATCCATTCATACTAAGATGACTCTACCTTACACTACTCAATTAGTTTTCCAGAAAGCCCCAGCCAGCAATCCCTCAAAAATAAACGTAATGATGCCATAGAACACTTATCATCTGATCTAACTACTATTTCCAGAGAAAACCTTGTTGCCTGTAATGCTTCCAAAACCCAATTTGTCCATCTATCTACCCGTCTGGAACTCCCAGATGACTTTCCCTTATAGCCTACTTTAACAATGCAAGGATCAATCCTTCATCTTCTCTCAATATTCTTGGTATCTCTTTTTCTTCTGCTCTCACTTGGAGAGACCATATTACCAGTCTTGCTAAGGCAGCCTCCCAGAAGCTGGGTGTGCTCAACCGCCTCAAGGGGTTCTTTACCCCTGCACAGCTTCTTGCTCTTTACAGGGGCACGGTGCTTCCTTGTTTTGAGTATTGTTCACATGTGTGGGGGGGATCCTCTCATACCGCACTCCTAGACAAAGTAGAAAGGAAGGCCTTTCGTATCATTAACTCCCGTCCACTCACCAACTCTCTGCAATCTCTCCCTCTCCGCCACAATGTTCCATCTCTCTCGCTATTCTATCGCGACTATAATAATCAGTGTTCCTCAGAACTCTTTCAGTGTATACCACCTCTTCTACGTAGGGCACATGGTACCCGTCTTGCAACACAATGCCACCCATACTCTGTGCAACTCTCCAACACAGGAGTGAAATATTACTCTCAGACTTTCTACTATTCAATAGCTTTCGAGCTATGGAACTCTCTCCCAGAATCAGTTTTTCCCTCTTCCTATGACTTAAATTGCTTCAAGCTCCGTGTGTCCAGGCATTTTGGCTCGAACTCCCCTTGATTTTGGCCCTGTCACTCTTTCAACTATGGGGGAGGCACTTGCTACAGGCAGTTCTGCCTTTTGCCTCCCTCACTCACATAGAACAAATATATACTGTGCCTTTAATGTGCCATATACTGTGCCTTATACTATGCCTTATACTGTACCCTTACTGTGCCTTATACTGTGCCTTTACTGTGCCTTATACTGTGCCTTTACTGTGCCTTAGACTGTGCCTTACACTGTGCCTTTACTGTACCTTATGCTGTGCCATTTATTGTGCCTTTACCGTGTCATATAGTGTGCCTTTACTGTGTCATATACTGTGCCTTTACTGTGCTTTATACTGTGACTTTACTGTGCCTTATACTATGTCATATACTGTGCCTTATACTGTGCCTTTACTGTGTCATATGCTGTGCCTTTACTGTGCTTTAGACTGTGCCTTTACTGTGCCTTATACTATGTCATATACGGTGCCATATGCTGTGCCATATACTGTGCCTTATACTGTCCCTTTACTGTGCCTTTATTGTGTCATATATTGTGCCTATACTGTGCAATATAATGTGCCTTTACTGTGTCATATAATGTGCCTTTACTGTGCAATATATTGTGCCTTTACTGTGCCATGTACTGTGCCTTTACTGTGTCATATACTGTGCCTTTACTGTGCCAAATATTGTGCCTTTACTGTGTCATATAGTGTGCCTTTACTGTGTCATATACTGTGCCTTTACTGTGCTTTATACTGTGCCTTTACTGTGCCATATACTGTGCCTTTACGGTGCCATATACTGTGCCTTTACTGTGCCATATACTGTGCCTTTACTGTGTCATATACTGTGCCTTTACTGTGCCATATAGTGTGCCTTTACTGTGCCATGTAATGTGCCTTTACTGTGTCATATACTGTGCCTTTACTGTGCCATATACTGTGCCTTTACTGTGTCATATAGTGTGCCTTTACTGTCCCATATACTGTGCCTTTACTGTGCTTTATACTGTGCCTTTACTGTGCCGTATACTGTGCCTTTACTGTGTCATATACTGTTCCTTTACTGTGCCATATACTGTGCCTTATACTGTGCCTTATAATGTGCCTTTACTGTGCCATATAGTGTGCCTTTACTGTGCCTTATACTGTGCCTTATACTGTGCCTTTACTGTACCATATACTGTGCCTTATACTGTGCCTTTACTGTGCCTTATACTGTGCCTTTACTGTGCCATATACTGTGCCTTTACTGTACCTTTACTGTGCCATATACTGTGCCTTTTCTGTGCCTTGTACTGTGCCATATAGAGTGCCTTTACTGTGCCATATACTGTGCCTTATACTGTGCCTTTACTGTGCCATATACTGTGCCTTATACTGTGCGTTTACTATGCCATATACTGTGCCTTTACTGTGCCATATATTGTGCCTTTACTGTGCCTTATACTGTGCCTATTGTGTCATATACTGTGCCTTTAATTTGCTTAATATATTAAGGTGACAGTTACAAAGTGGTGTACAATCTATCTTATTCTAGTTACATTGTAGTTTATCTTATTGTACCAGTACCTCCCTACAATCAACCTAGTTGTTCCCCATTTATTAATACTGTGACTTTCCTGTGCCTTATACTATGTCAAATACTGTGCCTTTACTGTGCCTTATACTGTGCCTTTTTTGTCCGTTCCCTATTCCGTCTGCAATCACCTTTAACACTTGCAAAATCACCTTTAACACTTGCATAATCGCCTTTAACACTTCCACAACCACCTTTAACACTTGCACAATCACCTTTAACACTTGCACAATCACCTTTAACACTTGCACAATCACCTTTAACACTTGCACAATCGCCTTTAACACTTGCACAATCACCTTTAACACTTGCACAATCACCATTAACTTCCACAATCCCCTTTAACACTTGCACAATCACCTTTAACACTTACACAATCACCTTTAACACTTCCACAATCACCTTTAACACTTGCACAATCACCTTTAACAATTCCACAATCACCTATAGCACTTCCACAATCACATTTAGCACTTCAACAATTACATTTAACACTTCCACAATCACCTGTAACACTTCCACTATCACCTTTATCACTTCAACAATCACATTTAACACTTCCACAATCACATTTAACACTTCCAAATATCACTTTTAACACTTTCACAATCACCTTTAACACTTCCACAATCACCTTTAACACTTCCACTATCACATTTAACACTTCCACAATCACCTTTAACACTTCCACAATCACCTATAACACTTCCACAATCACCATAACACTTCCACGATCACATTTAACACTTCCACAATCACCTTTAACACTTCCACAATCACCTTTTACATTTCCACAATCACCCTTAACACTTCCACAATTCCTTTGAACACTTCCACAATCACCTTGATCCCTTGCCTTACTCTTGACGTTCATCCTTTACATTTACAATATATTGGTTGATCTTCATTTCGTTTGTTATTTTGCTACTAAAAGACATGCTTATGATTAGTTTGCCTTGTTAATTACGAGGTTTCCTTCCTAAGTTGAATACGGTTATATGATTTGATATAAATAATATTAAAATACCCAAATTAAGAATCACCGCCATGCCAGCCCGACAGGATAAATGAAGAGGAACAAATGGAGAGGAAACTAAAACAGCGGAAACAAAGAACCAAGGAATACAGCAGACACAACAAGGAAAATGAAGAAGGATGAACGAAGGAGAAACTAAGATAGAAAGAACAGAGTCGAGGAATGCAACCAGTCAACACACATTCAATAGACAAGGACGAAACCAGAACAAGAAGACACCACAAGAGTAAGAAAATTCACCACCTCAGAAGAAATCAACAACAACATCAAAACCTTAGAAGACAAATTAAACCAAGACAAAAGCCCCACAAAATGGCCGCACCAATTCTGAATGCACTCCACTACGCCTGATTACCCGGGACGCCAGAATTACCACCATTAATCCTCCTCTACCACCCACACCAGGAAAGATGATCAAGATCACGTTTGATAACACCGAAGCTCAGAAGAAAAAGATTATATATAGTCAAACAAAACAAGACCAACATAGACAAATATCCACTGGACAGTTGCGCCGCTCATCCGCGCAGAGGACTCACCATCAGCCCGCAAACTTTTAGGGGGTCCACCTACAGTAATCCCCCCCGGAATACTACCCCGGTACTTATGACCATCTGACCTTCACACACCTGACCTGGAACATAGCAGCCAAAGTCGTCACTACCCCGACGAGAACCAAGGTAAAGCAAGCAATTCTAGGGCTTGAATTACCTTACATGTAAGCATTTGAGTCCTAGGATTAAACCTCCCGTTCAGGAAAGGATTGAAACCATTGTGGAAACACTTCAAGGTCTGAGGAGTTCTTTTCCCTACTAGGTGAACTGATATTATCACATGCCATTGTATAGTGTTTAATATTAGGCTCTCTAATAGGCTGCACCTTTGGTATTAGAAGCATAACCGCAAGGACATGTCCACACCTTACTTCTTTTGCCAAAACCGCACTCTCAAACTATTGAAGTGATTCTTACCATCGTAAGGTCACTCAAGTAGTTCCGGGCTTTGTGAGATACCGTCTGGATAATGGCACTCGACATATAGCAGTCCATACTGTATCTGTCCAACACCATGGTCAAGAACATATGTAGTAGAATGGCTTAACCACCGAACTTTGGTTCTTTGAACACTCTTATAACGGTCAGTGGCAGATCGAAAGAAATGAGTAAGTTCATGATCTTACTATCTCCTCGCATTAGCCCGATACCTTGTCACTGTGTCATGACACTAGCGACGCTGTATTAAAGACCCTAAATCAAGAGTACTGGAATAGAACTTCATCACCGATTAGTAAAAAGGTCAGGACAGACGAGCAGTAGTAACTCAGGACATATCCTCGTTCATGCTCGCGTTAGTCCGATGTTTTGTTTTTTTTATTTATTTTTTTATATATATTCCAACTACTCCCTCTAGGGCATAGGCTGAGAGTCTACACACTCAACCGCTGAACACAATGAGGCCCGTGAGGTCTTGTTCCAGTTTAGGGAGTGAGACTTACAAAGCACCCCGGCTCGAAGCAACTCCATCTCTGAAGCTGCTCCGCCTCCGCGCTTCACCGTCTCATTCCCCAGACTCGGACCCTCACTCTCAGAACGCCACCTATTGAGCAATTAACTCACTAGGCATTGCCCCCCTGTAGCATATTTTGAGTATGGGAATATTCATACAGTGCTATTTAATCATAAACAATGAGGGTATTTTGGGGGGGCATTTCGGTGTGCTGTGGTATTGCACTGAAACTAGGTACAGCACAAATTCCATCCCAATAATATCTTCCCATTGACATATTGCGATTCGAACCCAGGTCCATTGGATTACCAGTCCAGTGGCCAGACCACTCTGCCACACCTCCCCTTGCACCCTATGTCATAACATTAAGGAACTACCATTCAAGTCCCAAAACCAACTAATCCATCCGTATCCCTATCCACGCCATCCACACGGCAGGACCACCTAAGCGGCTCGACGGAACATAGACGAAAGGACTTGACCACTCTCAACTCTACCCCTACTGTACCAGCAGCTCCAGATCTCCAGAGTGTTAGATTAGGAGTGCTACAGTTATTAACTTTAACTTTTACACCAGTGCGACCCAGGTGTAATACTTAGGATAATAGATTAATTCACATAACTGTTCAACTTCGACACCAGTGCGACCCAGGTGTAATACTTAGGTACCACAGAGTAACTCACCTAACTCTGTTTTATTTCTACACCAGTGCGACCAGGTGTATCGTGTCTATTTTATGCAAAGACGATAAAAGTGATAACTACATATTATACTAAAAATCCTAAGTGTATCTCTTCCAATAATAAGAGGTAAAAGATAAGACGTACAGTAGAAGATTAAAAGTGAAACTAATAACCCTAAACCAGTGTTTCAAGGTGTATCATCGTATCTGAGTTAGAGAGAAAGAGTCAAGTGTATTCCTAGTTCCCTCGTGGATTTTCGCCCGTGCCAGATCCAATATATATGTGTATCCAGTGTACTTGTGTACTTCAGTATTGTTGTTCTACGTATTAAGCTATTAATTAAAGTTGTTTGATAAGATGTATTCAGTGTTATATTTTACCCTTTACTCCTTTTGTGCATGTGTTGTATGATTTTAACTTCTCCAGTAAAGTAGAACCTACCAAACACCAATTCAAACCCAGTAAAAACCCTGGCATAACAAATATAGATAAAAGAAGATGCCAATCAAACACAATAATTATTTGATAACTATTGTTAATCTTTTATACTATGTTATATTTATGTTCATGACAACATTGTTTAATGATAGCATGTAATTATGCGATAATGTAGTTGAGCATCTTATCTTATCCCTACATTACAATCATGTTCTAACCTAGCTAGACAAGGTTAATAATAACAAACTTAACTTTTCCTAACCTATCTTAGCCTAAAATTAACGTGGGCAACTAATCTAACGAAACATATTTTAAGTTATTATATCCAATGTATGCCAAAGTATACCATTACACTATTAATGTAATTGATACATAATTGAATTATATACAGTACAGACTATACAGCATGAGGAATGCACAATACATCAGTATTCAATAGGCGAGTTTACAAATGGGATTTTGTATTCGATTCAAGTGATGAGTGGCCATCCGAAATCAACCGGTAGAAACAGTAATTATTTTAATATGACATTGATGGGCTCTTACATTATCATTGGTTTGTCCAATATATGACTCATTTCTAGTTATAAATCATATGAATCGGACAAATAATGTCGGACATGCAGCTCCTGGGAACGTGCACGTCTATTAGTCGAGAATGTCACAGCAGCATTATGTTCTCTAACAACAACCTCAGACTCCATAGACCAGTGGTTTGAGGCACTGGAACACTTCGTGGTCTTGCTGTACGACCGCACCACCAGTCTCGCTCAAGTGAACGAGGCCAGAAAGGCATTGTTTACTCGGGGAAGAGATGATGAACAAATTCCTCCTACTCGAGCAGCTCTTTTGCAGCATGTCAAGAGGGCGGTGTACCATGCAAATTGCTGGACCCAGATGTTTGTCCCTACACCAACATTACCATCACCAAACGAATGGGGGTGAGAGCAAAGTTCCACTGGCAACTGGGATCCAATCTGGACGACACTGACTGAGGCTACTGATGCCTGTCGAGAACTCCTCCGAAAGCCAAAAAGGCTGTGGAGGACACTGCAACTGCCGCAAAGCTGCCCTCAAGTGCACTTCTCTCTGCCACTGTGATGGACAGTGTGGCCAGGAGTAACTTATTTTGAGAGAGAGAGAGAGAGAAAAAGAGAGAGAGAGAGAGTCAATAGTAACTAATAAGGTTTATTTAATGCAAACTTTAGGCTTTTCTACCACAACAGAGGACATGGGCTACCATTAATGAGGATTAAATCAGTTGATGGTGGAAATCTTACAATAATGGCCGCCAATTTTGACACGGGAAATCTGAGATACCCCTATAGCCAAATATCTTCCTAAGGGCATGCCCTAGCGGTGTGCCCAATTTCATAATTTTATGATTAAAGGCACAGTTCTTACACATATCTGCTCTACTATATTGGGCACCGAGGACAATTCCACTAGACATCTTTACTATGAAGAACAAACTGTCCTAGGAGCATTACGTCAACGGGGATTTTGTCCTGACTAACATTACTACTGATACGACATGTTTTCACTGTTACGTATTTTATAGATTGAAAATTATGGGCAGTCAATAAAAAAACTTCCTATTTTCAACCTTTTTGCAACTAGAAACCTGTGCTTAGCTTATTAAGTCGTTGAGTCGTTCGAGAAATTTGGAATATCGTTTTTGGTCATTAGTTGCTTGAGAAATTTAGAATATCGCTTTACTGAAACCGTTCCTAAGTTATCAAAAATCCCTTGATGTTAAGAATAATAAAAACCCTGAAAATGGTCATTGTATTGCAGGTGTATTATACTTAGACCTTCACATTGAAAGAGCCTCCTTAAATGTATAAGGGGGATTCTTTACATTACTGTATATTATAGGATATACTCTGTGTAAACATCTAATGGCTTAGGTTCAACTTAGTGTAGGAAAACATTAGCATAACAAAAAAAGGGTTGATTACAGAAGGTTTGAAATGCTGTTTGCATTATATGTAGGGTTATAATAACACCTGGTCTTATCTTTAATTTTGGGTTGATAGTGAATATGCCGCATTTAATACAAAACAATATACACTATACACTGTAATATGTAGTATTAATTGCAATGATGGAAATATTGTCTTGAAGTAAATTCAAATATAGAATTTTTGCAGCCCAGTCCATCCCTCGGAATCGCTACCTCCATAACCATACAACCCCTCACTACCTCCATGACCACCCAACCCCTCGCTACCTCCATCATCACCCAACCCTCACTACTCCATCACCCACCCAACCCCTCGCTACCTCCATCATCACCCAACCCCTCGCTACCTCCATCACCACCCAACCCCACACTACCTCCATCACCACCCAACCCCTCGCTACCTCCATCACCACCCAACCCCTCACTACCTCCATCACCACCCAACCCCTCGCTACCTCCATCATCACCCAACCCCTCGCTATCTCCATCACCACCCAACCCCTCACTACCTCCATCACCACCCAACCCCTCACTACCTCCATCACCACCCAACCCCTCACTACCTCCATCACCACCCAACCCCTCGCTACCTCCATCATCACCCAACCCCTCACTACCTCCATCACCACCCAACCCCTCGCTACCTCCATCATCACCCAACCCCTCCCTACCTCCATCACCACCCAACCCCTCACTACCTCCATCACCCCCCCACCCCTCCCTACCTCCATCCTCCCCCCACCCCTCGCTACCTCCATCACCACCCAACCCCTCACTACCTCCATCACCACCCAACCCCTCGCTACCTCCATCATCACCCAACCCCTCACTAACTCCATCACCACCCAACCCCTCGCTACCTCCATCATCACCCAACCCCTCGCTATCTCCATCACCACCCAACCCCTCACTACCTCCATCACCACCCAACCCCTCACTACCTCCATCACCACCCAACCCCTCACTGCCTCCATCACCACCCAACACCTCGCTACCTCCATCATCACCCAACCCCTCGCTACCTCCATCACAACCCAACCCCTCGCTACCTCCATCACCACCCAACCCCTCACTACCTCCATCACCACCCAACACCTCGCTACCTCCATCATCACCCAACCCCTCGCTACCTCCATCAACACCCAACCCCTCACTACCTCCATCACCACCCAACCCCTCACTACCTCCATCATCACGCAACCCCTCGCTACCTCCATCACCACCCAACCCCTCACTACCTCCATCACCACCCAACCCCTCGCTACCTCCATCATCACCCAACCCCTCGCTACCTCCATCACCACCCAACCCCTCGCTACCTCCATCATCACCCAACCCCTCACTACCTCCATCACCACCCAACCCCTCACTACCTCCATCACCACCCAACCCCTCACTACCTCCTTCACCACCCAACCCCTCGCTACCTCCATCATCACCCAACCCCTCGCTACCTCCATCACCACCCAACCCCTTACTACCTCCATCACCACCCAACCCCTCGCTACCTCCATCACCACCCAACCCCTCACTACCTCCATTAACACCCAACCCCTCGCTACCTCCATCACCACCCAACCTCTCGATACCTCCATCACCACCCAACCCCTCACTATCTCCATCACCACCCAACCCCTCACTACCTCCATCATCACCCAACCCCTCACTACCTCCATCAACACCCAACCCCTTGCTACCTCCATCACTACCCAACCCCTCGCTACCTCCATCACCACCCAACCCCTCACTACCTCCATCACCACCCAACCCCTCACTATCTCCATCACCACCCAACCCCTCACTACCTCCATCATCACCCAACCCCTCACTACCTCCATCAACACCCAACCCCTTGCTACCTCCATTACCACCCAACCCCTCGCTACCTCCATCACCAACCAACCCCTCACTACTTCCTTCACCACCCAACCCCTCCATCACCACCCAACCCCTCACTACCTCCATCACCACCCAACCCCTCGATCACCACCCAACCCCTCACTACCTTCATCACCACCCAATCCCTGACTACCTCCATCACCACTCTACCCCTCCATCGCCACCCAACCCTTCACTACCTACATCACCACCCAATCCCTCACGACCTCCATCACCAACCAACCCCTCACTACCTCCATCACCACCCAATCCCTCACAACCTCCATCGCCACCCAACCCCTCCATCACCACCCAACCCCTCATTACCTCCATCACCACCCAACCCCTCCATCACCACCCAACCCTTCACTACCTCCATCACCACCCAACCCCTCACTACCTCCATCACCACCCAATCCCTCACTACCTCCATCACCACCCAATCCTTCACTACCTCCATCACCACCCAACCCCTCACTACCTCCATCACCATCCAACCCCTCACTACCTCCATCACCACCCAACCCCTCCATCACCACCCAACCCTTCACTACCTCCATCACCACCCAACCCCTCACTACCTCCATCACCACCCAACCCCTCCATCACCACCCAACCCTTCACTACCTACATCACGACCCAACCCCTCACTACCTCCATCACCACCCAACCCCTCCATCACCACCCAACTCCTCACTACCTCCATCACCACTCAACCCCTCGCCACCTCCATCACCACCCAACCCCTCACTACCTCCATCACCACCCAACCCCTCGCTACCTCCATCATCATCCAACCCCTCGCTACCTCCATCACCACCCAACCCCTCGCTACCTCCATCATCACCCAACCCATCACTACCTCCATCACCACCCAACCCCTCACTACCTCCATCACCATCCAACCCCTCACTACCTCCATCACCACCCAACCCCTCCATCACCACCCAACCCTTCACTACCTCCATCACCACCCAACCCCTCACTACCTCCATCACCACCCAATCCCTCACTACCTCCATCACCACCCAATCCTTCACTACCTCCATCACCACCCAACCCCTCACTACCTCCATCACCACCCAACCCCTCACTACCTCCATCACCACCCAACCCCTCGCTACCTCCATCATCATCCAACCCCTCGCTACCTCCATCACCACCCAACCCCTCACTACCTCCATCACCACCCAACCCCTCACTACCTCCATCAACACCCAATCCCTCACTACCTCCATCACCACCCAATCCCTTACTACCTCCATCACCACCCAACCCCTCACTACCTCCATCACCATTCAACCCCTCACTACCTCCATCACCATTCAACCCCTCACTACCTCCATCACCATTCAACCCCTCACTACCTGCATCACCACCCAACCCCTCGCCACCTCCATCACCACCCAACCCCTCACTACCTCCATCACCACCCAACCCCTGGCTACCTCCATCATCATCCAACCCCTCGCTACCTCCATCACCACCCAACCCCTCGCTACCTCCATCATCACCCAACCCATCACTACCTCCATCATCACCCAATCCCTCACTACCTCCATCACCACCCAATCCCTCACTACCTCTATCACCACCCAATCCCTCACTACCTCCATCACCACTCAATCCCTCACTACCTCCATCACCACCCAATCCCTCACTACCTCCATCACCACCCAACCCCTCACTACCTCCATCACCATTCAACCCCTCACTACCTCCATCACCACCCAACCCCTCGCCACCTCCATCACCACCCAACCCCTCACTACCTCCATCACCACCCAACCCCTCGCTACCTCCATCATCATCCAACCCCTCGCTACCACCCTCACCACCCAACCCCTCACTACCTATATCACCACCCAACCCCTCACTACCTCCATCACCACCCAATCCCTCACTACCTCCATCACCACCCAATCCCTCACTACCTCCATCACCACCCAACCTCTCACTACCTCCATCACCACCCAAACCCTGGCTACCTCCATCACCACCCAATCCCTCCATCAACCACTCAACCCCTCACTACCTCCATCACCACCCAACCCCTCCATCACCACTCATCCCCTCACTACCTCCATTACCATCCAACCCTTCACTACCTCCATCACCACCCAACCCCTCCATCACCACTCATCCCCTCACTACCTCCATCACCATCCAACCCCTCACTACCTCCATCACCATCCAACCCCTCACTACCTCCATCACCACCCAACCCTTCACTACTTCCATCACCACCCAATCCCTTACTACCTCCATCACCACCCAACCCCTCACTACCTCCATCAACACCCAATCCCTCACTACCTCCATCACCACCCAATCCCTTACTACCTCCATCACCACCCAACCCCTCACTACCTCCATCACCACCCAACCCCTCACTACCTCCATCACCACCCAATCCCTCACTATCTCCATCACCACTCAACCCCTCACTACCTCCATCACCACCCAACCCTCACTACCTCCATCACCACCCAATCCCTCACTACCTCCATCACCACCCAATCCCTCACTACCTCCATCACCACACAACCCCTTCATCACCACCCAATCCCTCACTATCTCCATCACCACTCAACCCCTCACTACCTCCATCACCACCCAACCCCTCCATCATCACCCAACCCCTCGCTACCTCCATCACCACCCAACACCTCACTACCTCCATCACCACCCAATCCCTCACTACCTCCATCACCACCCAACCCCTCACTACCTCCATCACCACCCAATCCCTCACTACCTCCATCATCACCCAACCCCTCACTACCTCCATCACCACCCAATCCCTCACTACCTCCATCACCACCCAACCCCTCACTACCTCCATCACCACCCAATCCCTCACTACCTCCATCACCACCCAATCCCTCACTACCTCCATCACCACACAACCCCTTCATCACCACCCAATCCCTCACTATCTCCATCACCACTCAACTCCTCACTACCTCCATCACCACCCAACCCCTCCATCATCACCCAACCCCTCGCTACCTCCATCACCACCCAACCCCTCGCTACCTCCATCACCACCCAATCCCTCACTACCTCCATCACCACCCAACCCCTCACTACCTCTATCACCACCCAACCCCTCGCTACTTCCATCACCACCCAACCCCTCACTACCTCCATCATCACCCAACCCCTCACTACCTCCATCACCACCAAACCCTTCACTACCTCCATCACCAGCCCTCGTCCGCCACCTCCATCACCACCAAACCCTTCACTACCTCCATCACCACCCCTCCTCCGCCACCTCCATCACCAACCCTCCTCCACCACCCCTCCTCCGCCACCTCCATCACCACCCCTCCTCCTCCACCTCCATCACCACCCCTCCTCCACCATCTCCATAACCACCCCTCCTCCATCACCACCTTTCCTCCGCCACCTCCATCACCACCCCTCCTCCACCATCCCTCCTCCACCACCACCATCACCACCCCTCCTCCACTACCTCCATCACCACCCCACCTCCATCACCACCCCTCCTCCATCACCAACCCTCCTCCGCCACCTCCATCACCACCTCTCCTTCACCATCTCCATCACCACCCCTCCTCCATCACCAACCCTCCTCTGCCACCTCCATCACCACCTCTCCTCCATCACCACCCCTCCTCCACCACCTCCATCACCATCCCTACTCCACCACCTCCATCGCCACCCCTCCTACACCACCAGTCCCACACCACCTCCATCACCATCCCTCCTCCACCACCTCTATCACCACCCCTCCTACACCAACTCCATCAACACCCCTCCTCCACCACCTCCATCACCATCCCTCCTCCAACACCTCCATCAGCACCCCTCCTCCAACACCAACTTCATCACCATCCTTCCTACACCACCCCTCCTCCACCACCCCTCCTACACCACCTCCATCACCACCCCTCCTAAACCACCTCCATCACCATCCCTCCTACACCACCCCTCCTACACCACCTCCATCACCACCCCTCCTACACCACCTCCATCACCACCCCTTCTTAACGACCTCCATCACCATCCCTCCTACACCACCCTTCCTCCACCACCTCTATCACCACCCCTCCTACACCACCTCCATCACCATCCCTCAAACACCACCTCCATCCCTCCTACACCACCTCCATCACCATCCCTCATACACCACCTCCATCACCACCCCTCCTACACCATCTCCATCACCACCCCGCAAACACCACCTCCATCACCATCCCTCCTACACCACCTCCATCACCATCCCTCATACACCAACTCCATCACCACCCCTCCTACACCACCTCCATCACCATCCCTCAAACACCACCTCCATCACCATCTCTCCTACACCACCTCCATCACCATCCCTCATACACCACCTCCATCACCACCCCTCCTACACCACCTCCATCACCATCCCTCCTACACCACCTCCATCACCATCCCTCCTACACCACCTCCATCACCACCCATCCTACACCACCTCCATCACCATCCCTCCTACACCAACTCCATCACCACCCCTCCTCCACCACCTCCATCACCATCCCTCCTACACCACCTCCATCACCATCCATCCTACACCAACTCCATCACCACCCCTCCTACACCAACTCCATCACCATCCCTCCTACACCACCTCCATCACCACCCCTCCTGCTACACCACCTCCATCACCGTCCCTCAAACACTACCTCCATCACCATCCCTCCTACACCACCTCCATCACCATCCCTCATACACCACCTCCATCACCACCGCTCCTACACCACCTCCATCACCATCCCTCCTACACCACCTCCATCACCACCCCACCTCCATCACCATCCCTCCTACACCACCTCCATCACCATCCCTCCTACACCACCTCCATCACCATCCCTCCTACACCTACTCCATCACCACCCCTCCTCCACCACTTCCATCACCATCCATCCTACACCACCTCCATCACCATCCCTCCTACACCAACTCCATCACCACCCCTCCTACACCAACTCCATCACCATCCCTCCTACACCACCTCCATCACCACCCCTCCTCCACCACCTCCATCACCACCCCTCCTCCACCACCTCCATCACCACCCCTCCTACACCACCTTTGATTAAAGAACGTTCTGTGAGTTCTAAAACCGCAACATTAAAGGTTTTCTATGCAAACGCTCGTAGCTAGCATACGCAATCATTTTTCAGATTTAGAGGAACTAGTGTTTACTGAAAATTATGATGTGATTGGTATAACAGAATCTTGGCTCAATACAGTAGATAGAGACTTTTTAGCAGAGTATTCACTTCCCGGTTATGTATTGTTTGAGAAAAGCCGAATAAATAAAAATGGAGGTGGCGTTTAATTTTATATCAAAGAAAGGCTTAACCCGTCCCTCTTGTCAAAACCTCAAATTGTGAACGTCGACACATCTTTTGTGCTAATAAAGAAAAATAAAGGTACAAAAATAATACTTGCATTAATATGCAGACCTCCAGCTCAATCAGTGCAAACTGACCGAGAAATTTATGAACAAATTGCAGATGTAAGTAACTCACAAGATACCGTATTTTTTGGCGACTTTAATTTACTTGTGACCAAGTGGGGCGATACTCTTACTTCACACTCCGGACATGACTTGTATATGAACTTGCAAGAGAGTTCGCTTTATCAATTTGTTCGAACACCGACCCGTGGTAATAACGTTCTTGACATTGTACTTGCAACAAAACAAGAATTAAGAAGAATTAATAGAGAATTTGAATGTTGGTGATGAATTCAGTAACAGCGACCATCGTACGATAACTTTCACTTTAAACTTTACTAGTAACGAACCAAATAGTAGCATCGAAAAAGTCCCTAATTTCAAGAAAGCAAACTTTCATAAACTTAGAGCTATGTTTAAAGAAACTGACTGGAGCTTTTTAATTAACAATAACGACATCAATACATCTTGGAAGTTATTCGAAACCACTAACCTAAAAGCAGTGCAAGACTGCATACCATCGAAAATACAGCGTCCAGGCCATAATAATAAGCCCAAATGGTGAAATAAAGATATTTCAAACTGCCTGCTTGCTAAAAAATTTGCTAATGATAGATTAAAATCCTCACAAAATGACGAAGAACGGGTAAAATTTGTAGAGCTACGACGCAAAGCCAAAAAGTTAATTAAGCAAAGTAAAAAGACCTTAGAGTTACATATTGCGAATCAAAGTAAAACAAACCCGAAAGAATTCTATAGTTATATCAGAAAGAAAAAAGTAGTTACTTCAACTGTTGGACCGCTAGTCGATGAAAATGGAGAATACACCAAAGACGAAGTACAAATGAGTAATGCCCTCAATACCTTCTTTGCATCAGTTTTTACATCAGAAGACCTCAGTGATATCCCTACATCATCGCCGATTCAGATTGATAATTCAGATGTTCTAAGCAATATCACCGTTACAGAGAGAGAAGTATTGAATTGTTTAGATAAACTCAAGGTAAATAAAACGCCTGGACCTGATACAATCTCGCCTAGAGTTCTAAAGGAAGCTAAGGATGAGCTCTCCAAACCACTGACATTACTATTCAATAAATCCTTGCAGTCTGGAACTATGCCTGATCAGTGGAAGATAGCCAACGTAACACCGATATTCAAAAAAGGCAGCAAATCCCTACCCAGTAACTATCGTCCAATTAGCTTAACCTCAGTTGTATGTAAAATGCTAGAAACGGTCATAAGAGACAGACTCGTAAATCACTTAGAGGAAAATAACATACTTAAAGATACTCAACACGGCTTTCGTAAAAAACGTTCCTGTTTAAGAAACCTCTTAGACTTCTTCCACGATATCCTCAACCTCTACGATGAGAGTAAAGCTGTAGATATTATATACCTTGATTTTCAAAAGGCCTTTGACAAAGTTCCCCACAAACGTTTACTGCTAAAACTAAAAGCGCATGGAATACAAGACGGTGTGTTGAAATGGATAGAAAATTGGCTCAGCGTCAGAAAGCAAAGAGTATTCATAAACGGTAAGGCATCTAAATGGACCAATGAAAGTAGCGGGGTACCCCAGGGATCGGTACTAGGACCAATTCTCTTTCTAATTTACATCAACGACATAGATGAGGGTCTCACCTGTACAATCTCAAAATTTGCTGACGATACAAAAATTTCAAATAGCGTACTCTCAAAAGATCAAGTTGACGATATGCAACACAATCTAGATAAATTGTCACATTGGGCCCAAATTTGGCAAATGAGTTTCAATGCGGATAAATGTAAAGTACTACATATCGGATACCTAAATGAGAAAGCAAACTATTCGATGAATGGCACTCAGCTTTAGAATGTAAACAGAGAAACCGATCTGGGAGTAACAATATCGAGTAACCTAAAACCGAGTCAACAATGTTCAGAAGTTGTTAAGAAGGCAAACAAAATAATTGGCTTTATAGGCAGGTCATTTGAGCATAAATCCAAAGACGTTATCCTAACCCTTTACAATTCCTTAGTTCGCCCTCTTCTGGAATACTGCGTTCAATGCTGGTGCCCTTATTACCAAAAAGACATAAACAAGCTAGAACGAGTTCAACGTAGAGATACCAAAATGATACCTAGCCTAAAGAACAAACCATACGAAGAGCAAAGAGCGTCTTAGAGAATTAAATCTATTTCCTTTAGCCCAGCGCAGATTAAGAGGTGACTTAATTCAAGTGTTCAAAATCATCAAAGGCATCGACAATATGAACTGTAGTAAGTACTTCACTATCAACCAATCTAAATACACGCGGGGAAACGGTTGCAAAATTATTGGTAAATCCTTTAACTCGCACGAATCTAAGAATTTCTTCTTCAATCGAGTTGTCAACTTGTGGAATGGGCTTCCCCGAGACGTTATAGACTGCAGCACCGTTGATTCATTTAAACTCCGCCTAGACAAATATCTCGCATCAAACCCGCGACTGACTGCGTTTGTAAATGAATAACTTTATTTTATCCTCCCCTCAGTTACTAAAACATATGTCCCCTACTAACTTCCTAGTCCTGCGACGGACATTAGTTCCAGGGCAGTAGTTCCCTTTCCAATGTTCCCTTACCCCCTCTAAACCACTGTTTGGACACTTGATCATCAGTGTTTTGGAGGACAACCAGCCTAGAAGGGTCATTAGACCTGTTGTTGCTTGATTTCCTTTGTACTCCTTTGTACCTCCACAACCTCCATCACCACCCCTCCTCCGCCACCTCCATCACCACCCCTCCTACACCACCTCCATCACCATCCCTCCTACACCACCTCCATCACCATCCCTCCTACACCACCTCCATCACCATCCCTCCTACACCACCTCCATCACCACCCCTCGTACACCACCTCCATCACCATCCCTCCTACACCAACTCCATCCTTCCTACACCAACTCCATCACCATCCCTCCTACACCACCTCCATCACCACCCCTCCTCCACCACCTCCATCACCACCCCTCCTCCACCACCTCTATCACCACCCCTCCTACACCATCCCTCCTCCACCACCTCTATCACCACCCCTCCTAGCTGTGGAAATAAATATTATTATTATTATTATTATTATGATTATGATTATTGTTATTATTATTATTATTATTATTATTATTATTATCCTCCACCACTTCCATCACCACCCCTCCTCCACCACCTCCATCACCATCCCTCCTCCACCACCTCTATCACCACCCCTCCTAGCTGTGGAAATAAATATTATTATTATTATTATGATTATTTTTATTATTATTATTATCCTCCACCACCTCCATCACCACCCCTCCTCCACCACCTCCATCACCACCCCTCCTACGCCACCTCCATCACCACCCCTCCTCCGCAACCTCCATCACCACCCCTCATTTGCCACCTCCATCACCACCCCTCCTCCACCACCTCCATCACCACCCCTCCTCCATCACCACCCCTCCTACACCACCTCCATCACCACCCCTCCTCCACCACATCCATCACCACCCCTCGTACACCACCTCCATCACCACCAGTCCTCCACCACATCCATCACCACCCCTTCTACACCACCCCTCCTACACCTCCTCCATCACCACCCCTCCTCCACCACCACCACTCCTACAACACCTCCATCACCACCCCTCCTCCACCACCTCCATCACCACCCCTCCTCCATCACCACCCCTCCTCCACTATCTCCATCACCACCCCTCCTACACCACCTCCATCACCACCCCTTCCATCACCACCCCTCCTACACCACCTCCATCACCACCCCTCCTCCACCACCTCCATCACGATCCCTCCTCCACCACCTCCATCGCCACCCCTCCTACACCACTTCTGTTACCACCCCTCCTACACCACCTCCATCAATACCCCTCCTCCACCACCACCCTTCCTACACCACCTCCATCACCATCCCTCCTCCACCACCTCCATCGCCACCCCTCCTCCAACAACTCCATCACCATCCCTCATACACCACTCCTCCTCCACCACCTCAATCACCACCCCTCCTACACCACCTCCATCACCATCCCTCCTACACCACCTCCATCACCACCCCTCCTACACCACCTCCATCACCATCCCTCCTACACCACCTCCGTCACCATCCCTCCTACACCACCTCCATCACCATCCCTCCTACACCACTTCCATCACCACCCCTCCTACACTACCTCCATCACCATCCCTCCTCCACCACCATCCCTCCTACACCACTTCCATCACCACCCCTCCTACACTACCTCCATCACCATCCCTCCTCCACCACCTCCATCAGCATCCCTCCTACACCACCTCCGTCACCATCCCTCCTACACCACCTCCTACACCAACTCCATCACCATCCCTCCTACACCACCCCTCCTACACCCCCTCTATCACCACCCCTCCTACACCCCTCCTCCACCACCTCTATCACCACCCCTCCTACACCACCTCTATCACCACCCCTCCTACACCACCTCTATCACCACCCCTCCTCCACCACCTCTATCACCACCCCTCCTGTGGAAAAAAATATTATTATTATTATTATTATTATTATCCTCCACCATCTCCATCACCATTCCTCCTCCATCACCACCCCTCCTACACCACCTCCATTACCACTCCTCATCCATCACCATCATCATCACCCTTCCTACATCACCGCCCCTCCTACACCATCTCCATCACCACCCCGCTTCCATCATCACCCCTCCTCCATCACAACTCCTCCTCCACCACCTCCATCACCACCCCTCCTCCACCACCACCACTCCATCACCACCCCTCCTACACCACCTCCATCACTACCCCTCCTACACCACCTCCATCATCACCCCTCCTACACCACCTCCCCTCCTCCATCACCACCTACATCAACACCCCTCCTCCATCACCACCCCTCCTACACCACATCCATCACCACCCCTCCTATATCACCACCCCTGCTACTCCACCTCCATCACCACCCCTCCTACACTACCTCTCCTACACCACCTTCATCACCACCCTCCTCCACCACCACCCCTCCTCCAACACCTCCATCACCACCCCTCCTCCAACACCACCCCTCCTCCATCACCACCCCTCCTCCAACACCTCCATCACCACCTCTCCAACACCACCTCACTCACCTCACTCACGGTACTCACCTCGCTACCGCCAGATGCTGCAGACGCTCTGTCAACGCTCTCACGATATCGATCATAATTTGAGTATTAACTACTCATCCTCTTCATTCTTGTGCATGAAAGGTGGTTAAGAGCACGTTTAACCATCCTGTAGCTTAGTAAGTAACACTGCACGATATTTTGCTGTGTATTGACTGATAAACTTTGTGTTTATCACAAGACTCCTGCTCGGACAGGGCGCCACTAGCGCCATCTGTTGTTCTTTGTTTGTTTTGTTTGTAAACAAACGCTCTCTTCTTATTTGATATAAAATCGTAGCCCCTAATTTTACCCATTACCTACTGTAGTAAGTATCAATTTAACTGCCTTGTATGTAAGTAAAGCTTTGCATATTAATTTGCTAATAAACACTATTGTGTACCAACTAACCTGCCTACAGGAACGAACGCCGACGCCATTTTGTAAAAAACATTTTTTGGGGGGATTATACATAAATTCCAGCCAATTTTGTAGTAAATTTAAGTGCATTCATTTATCTTTTTCCCCAAGATATATTCCTGACCTTTTCTCCTCAGAGTGATTTTACTTTAAGCTAAGAGTGGTATTTGTACAAACTAACCTAGCCTAACCCAACCTGCCAAGCTTTTAACCTAATCCAAACCTAGCCTAGCCTATAGCCAGCCAATCTGTTGTTCTTATTAACTCTAGTAGATATTGTATTTAGTATCCTACTGTAGCTACCGTATATATATCTGTAATTTTAGTTGTTGCTTGCACGATCTTGTAGTAACCTTTGACTGATACACTTTTTTTGTTTTATCTAAAAAGAGTAAGCTACTGCTTTACTATGCTACAGTGACACCAGGGCCATCTGTTGATACAGTATATTAACCCCTTGTGTGCAGTCACACTTTATTTTTATATAATCTCTATTTGGTGAATTGTATATTTAGTTACATATTCTGTTATATATATATATTTGTTTAAGGTTAGGTTATCACACCGGGTAGCCTATTTCTGCGTATTTCAATTATATTATTTTCGGTTAGGCTATTCAACGCTGGTAGCCTATTGGTGCGTATTTAAATTTTTTTAAAACTTTTGGTTAGGCTATCGCCCCTGGAAGCCTAATTCTGCGTATCACAATTTTTTTGTTTTCGGTTAGGCTATCACCCCTGATAACCTATTGTTGTGTATTTCAACATATTTGTTTTCGGTTGAAGTGATTGAAGTGTTTCTAAAGTGAGTGAAGTGTTTTAAAGTGAGTTAAGTGTTTTAAAGTAAGTTAAGTGTTTTAAAGTGAGTGAAATGATCTGAAGAAACTGACTGTTACCATGCCTCGCACTTGTACGAACTGCGCCGGTAGGTTTGGTGAGTCCATGTTTGCTACTGTCGATCTTCAAGTCTGCCGTCTCTGCCAGCAACGAGAGAATTTGACAGTGAAATTAGATGAAGCCTACAACAAGATCAACGTCCTCACCATGAAGCTGGAATCACTCCAAGAGTTTGTAACACTCAACGTTGGAGTACCACAAACTTCAATTGTCACCGCAACTCCAGCAGCCACCAACGCCCCAACGTCAACTGCCAACAATTCAACGCCTGCAGTAGCCATTTCAGCTGATGGTTCCGATACTCAAGAAACAAATAGTGACTCTCTTCCTCCTCAAGACAACTTCCGTGTCGTGAGGAACAACGTTTGCCCCAAGACCAGGAAACCCATACCGATTACCGAGTGTCAAAACCGCTTCCAGATACTCACAGACTCAGATGACGAAGCGGAAATAGAAGAAGTCCGGCTCGTGGGAGACTCGATGATACGTGGTCAGCTCACAGAGTTTTGCGCCAGAGCACCTAAGACCAGGAAGCGTTTTTGTATCCCTGGTGGTGGTGTGGACGACGTAGTTGCTGCAGTTGACGAAGTATCTAAGCTGGCCCCTGCTAATACAATGTACGTCATCCACGTTGGATCCAACGATGTACAGCGAATCCAGTCAGAAGATTTGCTTTTAAAGTACCAGCAGCTGATCAAGTCGTTTAAGGAGAAGTCATCAAGGATCATCGTCTCAGGAATCGCCTCCGGCTTGGTGTAGAGAGCCGATTTTACAACATAGCCACCAGCACAAATCATTGTCTAGCAAACCTCTGCAGGAAGGAAAACGTGGGATTCGTCGACACCTGGGACAATTTCTACTACGATGACTATTTGTATTCGGACGATGGAGTTCATCTGAACCAGGTGGGAGCAGCACGTTTTGGGCGTCTTCTCAACGATGCGGTGAAGGATTTTCGGAGAAGAAATAGACTCAGCACAGGACAACCAGGAAGGAGGACCGAAGACAGCGAGGGCGGCAACCTGCGAGGGAATTAAATGCTAATCTGTCAAGAACCGCGAATTTGGATAAAGCTCCACCAACCCGACCCAAATTCAAAACCGCCAGGGATAACGACCGAGGACCAATGACAACCATGAATGTAAATGTAGATCCGACCAGAACCAAAAATTTGATTAAAGAACGTTCTGTGAGCTCTAAAACCCCAACTTTAAAGGTTTTCTATGCAAACGCTCGTAGCATACGCAATACATTTTCAGATTTAGAGGAACTAGTGTTTACTGAAAATTATGATGTGATTGGTATAACAGAATCTGGGCTCAATACAGTAGATAGAGACTTTTTAGCAGAGTATTCACTTCCCGGTTATGTAATGTTTGAGAAAAAGCCGAATAAATAAAAATGGAGGTGGCGTTTTATTTTGATATCAAAGAAAGTCTTAACCCGACCCTCATGTCAAAACCTCAAATTGTGAACGTCGACACATCTTTTGTGCTAATAAAGAATAATAATGGTACAAAAATAATACTTGCATTAATATACAGACCTCCAGCTCAATCAGTGCAAACTGACCGAGAAATTTATGAACAAATTGCAGATGTAAGTAACTCACATGATACCGTATTTTTTGGCGACTTTAATTTACCTGTGACCAAGTGTGGCGATACTCTTACTTCACACTCCGGACATGACTTGTATACGAACTTGCAAGAGAGTTCGCTTTATCAATTTGTTCGAACACCGACCCGTGGTAATAACGTTCTTGACATTGTACTTGCAACTAAAGAAGAATAAATAGAGAATTTGAATGTTGGTGATGAATTCAGTAACAGCGACCATTATCGTATAAATACGATAGACTATGACTCTTTTGTGATCTTGTATGTCTCTGTGACGTCACGATCTCTCCTACAGCACGATGTAGGACGAGTAGATCGTATATTATAAGATTGTAAATAAGTTAAGTTATAAAAGGCCTAATATGCTATTAAGCAATATTGCCATGGTCTTATGTAGTATATATGAATTTATCGTATATATTAATATAATTTATCGTATAGAGCAACCTAAATGCGGTACGATAATTTGGGCTCCTGGCGGTTTGCCAAGGCAGCAAGGTGTGCTTTTGAGGTACGTCAGAGCCTTCACGAACACCAACCAGTTAACATCTAATTTTCCGCCCTCAGTTGATCGTGCTTTTGTGCCTCTAATCACAATACACATACAGCAATACACACAGCTACACCATCACGACGCTCTCATCGACATCATGACTGACTGATAGATAAGCATAATATTCATGTCCATTCCCATGTAATCATTTATTCTTTCTTTAACTTGACTCGTGTCTCGGGACCGAAGTCTCGTTCCCCATTGTCCACCACCATATTGGGTAAAATGTTCTCCCTTGCCTCATTGCCACGTGGAACTATTGGTGAGTTAATTCCTGGCTAATATTAACCCTTATAACCTTACCCTATAATTATATACATTTATTATGTGAGACCTTTGGATATAAATTAGCTTGTTTCAGATTGAATTCAATTTAGATATAGAGTATTTATTTAGATTGATTTTATTTGATTCATTATAGCTTAGTAATATTTAACTTCCATTGATAGTTTACCACATTGGTGCCCAGACCCGGGAATTAGCTACCAGTAAGGGATTTTAAGGCAATGAACAAGGGGACATATAACAGGATGCAGGAACAACTCTATGATAAACTGGCAAGGCTAGCCAAGCGATGGTTAGAGCCGGAATGCAGGGTCACATCGTTGTGCCTGCCTAAGTCCTGCATCCCACCCATCGTCTTTCCCCAATAATTTTCTTTTCTTCCTGTGACATATGACCTGACCTAACATTTTTTCTTGTTCAATATGATCCATTAGTAGGTATTGCTATTTAGTGTACTATTTGTTCTCCATAACATAGAAGTCCGCAGGTTGGCGTCTCTTAATTAGACTATTGATTTGCCGTTGTCCTTGTAACGTAACATTTAGATACATAGCCTATAGGCTCACATGCAAAATGGATAAAGACCATAAAGAGACACCGTCTAGTGGGGTGCTAAGCAAAGCCCCTAAAAATCAAAGGGCGGGACTTCGGGGAGTGTTAAATAGGCTAATTGTGGACTTAAACACTTTCATCACTACTGCTGATCTAGAGGAATTGGAGGCTAGATTAGATAACGTCCAGGCTACCCACGGTCGTATTACGGCTCTGAGTGAGGTGATTGTGGCTGACATGATAGAGGAGGAAGAGATAGTTACAGAGTGTGATAATCGCGCCCTCTATGACGAACCTGTCTTTAGAGCGAAGCGCCTATTACAGCGTGCTGTCGCAAGTAAGAAGGGAGGCGATAATGAGGCCCATAGAAGGGCTGACCCAAAACATACTGTACACCTCCCAAAGCTCAATCTTCCTACATTTGGGGGCAAGTTAACCGAGTGGTTAGCTTTTTGGGACGTATTTCGATCTACGGTTCATGAATCCTCTTTGGATAATGTCCGCAAGTTTCACTATCTGAAGGGACAAATGGAAGGAGAGGCCTTACATTTAATAGAGGGTTTTGCAGTAGTAGGTGGTAGTTATCTTGAAGCGGTACACTTATTAGAGTCCACATACGGGGATAGAGAGCAGTTGAAGATGGCCCATGTCGTTGCCTTGTTGGGGCTCGCAGAACCACAGTATAAGGTTGATGAGTTGACAAACTTCAGGGCAAATATGGAGTGCCATACTCGATCGCTAGATACCCTAGGGCTTACCACGCAGGAAATGATAGTCATTATCTTGCGTCAGAGGCTTCCTATGGCAATACTTGATAAGGTAAGATCATTTGAGCTGGGGGAATTCAAAACTCAGTTCAGTAAGGAGATCAATAATCTACAGTTGAACAAAGGGAGAATGTATGTGTCGGGAGGGAGTGAGAATGTGGAGAAGAGGGGAACAGTAAGCATGACAATGGGGACTAAAGTAAAGAAAGAGGGTGTGTATAAGAAACCTGCTCAGATTCTATGTAAGCTATGTAACAACAAACATAAATGGAGTTTCTGCGTAAAATACCCAACAAATGAGACAAAACTAGCACAGGCGAAAAGATTGAAGCTATGTGTAGGTTGTCTAAGTAAAGAACATGGTAAGCAGGGACAATGTACTGCTACATACTTAAGGCCCTGTCGCCACTGCAAAGGACATCACTTTGATAAGTTGTGTCCTACAGCAGATAAAGTCAAAGACGTCAAAAATGAGGGTACTACAACTGTGGCACTAGGTAGCACGCAAGACACCACTATATTGCCCACAATACAGATTCCCATGGAAGGTAATGACATTAACAAAGTTTGTCGGGTACTTCTAGATCAAGGGTCTCAACGTTCCTTTATAAAGAGGTCCGTACTAGTGGGACTGAAGCACCGAATCGTAGGGGCTGAGACTCTTCGATTACAGGGCTTCACAGGGGTTACTGATAAACAAGACTACGAGATAGCGGAGATTTCATATTTCTATCGTAAAAACCGGTACTTTATGACTTGTATCGTAGTAGACACCCTACCAGAATATGTATCTGTGGGTGTGAAGAAGGTGGAACACGCATTACGTAGCAAAGGGGTTAACTTGTCAGATCCCATGGGAAATCAGAGTGAGGTGCATGTTCTACTTGGTGTGGATCATTATTATGAAGTAGTATACCCTGGATTTAAAAAGATGTGTGGTGTAATTTTAATCCCCACTAAATTTGGATACTGCATGAGCGGAAAGGTGCATACTACACAGTCAAAGGTCCTGGTCGACACGGTCTCGATATATAGAGTCAATGTAACCGCGGCAGAGGAGTTGGGAAGGGAGGATTCCCAACCTAGTGACCCTAAGATGGCTGCCGAGTTCGACCTGGAACGACTGTGGAGATTGGATCACATAGGCATTAATCCTATGGAGACTGATTATGACTCGGAAGTTGCGCTACAAAGGTTTGACGAGTCTGTGTGCTACTGTGCCTCAGACAAGCAATATAAAGTTAGTTTACCCTGGAAGAACAGTGAGATAAGCCTGCCTACCAACTATGGTTTGGCATTAGGTCGCTTGCGCGCATTGCAGCGGAAATTGTCTAACGAACCGAGCACGCGCCAGGCGTATGACGATGTATTTCGGAGTTATGAGGATAGGGGCTTTATAGAGAGAGTCGATGTCAAGGAACTGTGTAAGAAGGGTAGGGTTCACTATCTGGCCCATCATGGGGTAAAGAAAGACCGTCACCACACCAATACGGGTGGTGTATGACTGTTCTGCCCACCAAGGTCAACAACCCAGTCTGAATGACTGCCTGTTGACAGGTCCGTCCATGGTGTCGGACCTGTCCCAACATCTATTGCGGTTTAGGCTGGGGAAGTACGCCTATACCAGTGACATCGAGAAAGCATTCTTGATGGTCAAGCTCAAGGAGGAAGATAGAGATGTTACCCGCTTTCTTTGGTTCAGCGACATTAGCGACTCTGAAAGTCCCATCATAATATACCGTTTTCGGGTTGTACTCTTTGGGGCCACTTGCTCGCAGTTTTTGTTAAATGCCACAATCAGAAAACATCTAGCTGACACTCATGAGGACACAAGTAAACTATCTCGCGGATTATACATTGACAATTTGCAGGGTACTAGCGATAGTCAAGATGATTTGTTGTATGCATACTGGCAAGCACGCAGATTGTTTGCGGATGCACATCTATTTCTCCGCGAGTGGGTTACTAATAGTGAAGATCTTCAGAGTTTAATACAGGTGGATGGTACGGCATCTCTTAACCAGGAAAAGTCCAGAAATTTGGGGATGATCTGGCAACCTAAACATGACATACTAACTTTTCAAACAAGGTCTTTTGCTCAGCAGACAGGAGCGCACACAAAAAGAAGTCTGTTGAGCAAAGTTGCGCAATTTTTTGATCCTTTGGGTCTAGCATTACCTGTTACCATAAGAGCTAGGATTCTAATGCAGGAAGTTTGGAGACGTAAAATAGGATGGGATGACAGTTTGCCCGAGGACCTGAATGACCAAGGGACATTGTTGTTGAATGAATATGCCATCCTATGTACTAAACCTATACCTCGTAAAGTGGCGGCGTTCGGTGACGTTACGTTACACACGTTTTGCGATGCTAGCGCCACGGCATACGGGGTAGCCATATATGTTGTTACTTCATTTGGGGCACATTTAGTTACAGCCCGGGCCAAAGTAGCCCCGGTTAAGAAGGTAACTATCCCTAAAATGGAATTGACCGCCATGCTGCTATTAGCACGTCTGGTGCAACATGTACGCGCAGCATACGAGAGCGAATTAAATATTGAAATCGTTCACGTATGGTGCGATAGTCAGGTCGCACTCAACTGGATACATAGCAAGAAGTCTCTGCCAGTTTATGTGCGGAATAGGGTAGATGAGATTAGAGCCCTTTTGCCAGACGTTGCTTATCATTATGTAAATACAAAGGAAAACCCTAGTGATCTCATAACTAGGGGTATAACGGCTAGCCAGTTAATGAAGTCCGAATTGTGGTGGCATGGTCCAAAGTGGCTGCTCCATGAAAGTGAATGGACGATATGGCATGCTGTTGGTGAGGGACTTCTGCCACTGGAAACAGTGGCAGTTACAGCCCAACCAAATGAGCCACCGGGTCCTATCATAAAGTGGGCAAGATTCGGTGACTATAATAAACTAGTCAGAGTTGTAGCTTGGGTGTTGCGATATGTATCCAATCTTAAGCTTAAAGTAACGGGCCAACTCTGCAACAGGGGTCACAACATTGATGCTCGTGAATTTAAAGCAGCTGAAGTAACTTTGATCAAATGGGTTCAAGTAGAAACCTTTTCCAATGAATTAGAATCCTTGAAAGGCTCGAATAAGACATTAATGCCTAATATAGTGCGTCAACTAAGGTTGCACCTAGACAATGGCCTCATCAGGTGTGAGGGTCGCCTGAAGTGGTCGGGTGTACCAGACGGCACAAACCGACCTATACTTATGCCAACAAGACATCACGTTACTGATCTATTGATCATACGTGCACATAGGGAAGTAAAACACTACGGGGTATGTCATATTATATCAAATTTACGTCTCATATGGTGGATACCCAGAGTTCGACAAGTAGCTCGACGCGTAGTGAGAAAGTGTGTAATATGCCAGAGACTAAAGGGTAAACCATATGCAACTGGACCAGCTCCACCTCTACCTGAATGCCGTGTAAAGCACGTAGAACCTTTCCAAGCGGTAGGATTAGATTACACAGGGGCATTGAAGACGAGGGAGCATGAGAAGGTTTATATATTATTGTTTACCTGTGCGACGTCTCGAGCGGTACACCTAGAACTATGTGATAATATGTCTAGCGAAGAATTTATGCTGGCGTTCAGACGGTTTTGTGCCCGTCGTTCATTCCCTCAACTCATTCTTAGCGACAATGCTCCCACTTATGTCCAAGCATCAAAATATCTAAAGGATATGAGTAGTGATCCTACTATCATCACTTTTTTGGGAGAGAAGAAGTGCGAATGGAGGTTCATTCCAGTTAAGGCACCTTGGTTTGGTGGAATGTGGGAACGATGTGTCGGCATAGTAAAGTCAGGACTAAGAGCGGTTGTAGGACGTGCTCTATTAAAGAAGAGTGAGTTGACGACAGTCCTCACAGAGATAGAGGCAGTCGTGAATGATCGCCCGCTTACATACGTGTACACCGACCTGCAAGAACCACTACCATTAACGCCAGCTCACTTGCTATATGGGAAACCATTGACTGCGTTTCCATCTGATTTTCAGTCCATAGTAGAGTTAGAGGATCCCTCGTTGTACTCTGCGGTAGCAGTGTCTAAGAGATACCAGTATATATCCAGGATAATCGAGGATTTTAGGAAACGGTGGATTAGTGAATATCTGCTAGCATTGAGGGAAAGGAGTGTTACTCCCTCTGGTAGACCAACGGCCCCTACAGTTGGTGACGTTGTTTTAATTAAAGAAGATAGTCCTCGTTTATACTGGAAATTAGGCCGCGTATTGGAGGTATACAAGGGGGCAGACTCTGTAGAGCGGGTGGCGCTATTAAAGACAGCCACTGGAACTACTGTTCGTCCTATCGCACGTTTGTACGCTTTGGAGCTAGATTCCGCATTGCAATCTGAGGCTCCACCTGTTATTGCTGGGTCCGAGGATTCTCGAAGGAACGACTCACCTCATACTGATGGTGATCATTCTCGGACCGGGACGCGTCCCAGACGCGCTGCTGCTGGCGCTGTCGACTTGTGGCGTCAGAAGATAGCCTCTGGGCAACTTTAGGTTTAAGGTGGGGTTCAGGTCTTTTTTGTGGGGGGAGTGTATCGTATAAATACGATAGACTATGACTCTTTTGTGATCTTGTATGTCTCTGTGACGTCACGATCTCTCCTACAGCACGATGTAGGACGAGTAGATCGTATATTATAAGATTGTAAATAAGTTAAGTTATAAATGGCCTAATATGCTATTAAGCAATATTGCCATGGTCTTATGTAGTATATATGAATTTATCGTATATATTAATATAATTTATCGTATAGAGCAACCTAAATGCGGTACGATAATTTGGGCTCCTGGCGGTTTGCCAAGGCAGCAAGGTGTGCTTTTGAGGTACGTCAGAGCCTTCACGAACACCAACCAGTTAACATCTAATTTTCCGCCCTCAGTTGATCGTGCTTTTGTGCCTCTAATCACAATACACATACAGCAATACACACAGCTACACCATCACGACGCTCTCATCGACATCATGACTGACTGATAGATAAGCATAATATTCATGTCCATTCCCATGTAATCATTTATTCTTTCTTTAACTTGACTCGTGTCTCGGGACCGAAGTCTCGTTCCCCATTGTCCACCACCATATTGGGTAAAACGTTCTCCCTTGCCTCATTGCCACGTGGAACTATTGGTGAGTTAATTCCTGGCTAATATTAACCCTTATAACCTTACCCTATAATTATATACATTTATTATGTGAGACCTTTGGATATAAATTAGCTTGTTTCAGATTGAATTCAATTTAGATATAGAGTATTTATTTAGATTGATTTTATTTGATTCATTATAGCTTAGTAATATTTAACTTCCATTGATAGTTTACCACAACCATCATGCGATAACTTTCACTTTAAACTTTACTAGCAACGAACCAAATAGTAGCATCGAAAAAGTCCCTAATTTCAAGAAAGCAAACTTTCATAAACTTAGAGCTATGTTTAAAGAAACTGACTGGAGCTTTTTTAATTAACAATAACGACATAAATACATCTTGGAAGTTATTCAAAACCACATACCTAAAAGTAGTGCAAGACTGCATACCATCGAAAATACGGCGTCCAGGCCATAATAATAAGCCCAAATGGTGGAATAAAGATATTTCAAACTGCCTGCTTGCTAAACAATTTGCTAATGATAGATTACAATCCTCACAAAATGACGAAGAACGGGTGAAATTTGTAGAGCTACGACGCAAAGCCAAAAAGTTAATTAAGCAAAGTAAAAATACCCTAGAGTTACATATTGCGAATCAAAGTAAAACAAACCCGAAAGAATTCTATAGTTATATCAGAAAGAAAAAAGTAGTTACTTCAACTGTTTGACCGTTAGTCGATGAAATTGGAGAATACACCAAAGACGAAGTACAAATGAGTAATGCCCTCAATACCTTCTTTGCATCAGTTTTTACAACAGAAGACCTCAGTGATATCCCTACACCATCGCCGATTCAGATTGATAATTCAGATGTTCTAAGCAATATCACTGTTACAGAGAGAGAAGTATTGAATTGTTTAGATAAACTCAAGGTAAATAAAACGCCTGGACCTGATACAATCTCGCCTAGAGTTCTAAAGGAAGCTAAGGATGAGCTCTCCAAACCACTGACATTACTATTCAATAAATCCTTGCAGTCAGGAACTATGCCTGATCAGTGGAAGATAGCCAACGTAACACCTATATTCAAAAAAGGCAGCAAATCCCTACCCAGTAACTATCGTCCAATTAGCTTAACCTCAGTTGTATGTAAAATGCTAGAAACGGTCATAAGAGACAGACTCGTAAATCACTTAGAGGAAAATAACATACTTAAAGATACTCAACACTGCTTTCGTAAAAAACGTTCCTGTTTAACAAACCTCTTAGACTTCTTCCACGATATCCTCAACCTCTACGATGAGAGTAAAGCTGTAGATATTATATACCTTGATTTTCAAAAGGCCTTTGACAAAGTTCCTCACAAACGTTTACTGCTAAAACTAAAAGCGCATGGAATAAAAGACGGTGTGTTGAAATTGATAGAAAATTGGCTCAGCGACAGAAAGCAAAGAGTAGTCATAAACGGTAAGGCATCTAAATGGACCAATGTAAGTAGCGGGGTACCCCAGGGATCGGTACTAGGACATATTCTCTTTCTAATTTACATCAACGACATAGATGAGGGTCTTACCTGTACAATCTCAAAATTTGCTGACGATACAAAAATTGCAAATAGCGTACTCTCAAAAGATCAAGTTAACGATATGCAACACAATCTAGATAAATTGTCACATTGGGCCCAAATTTGGCAAATGAGTTTCAATGCGGATAAATGTAAAGTACTACATATCGGATACCTAAATGAGAAAGCAAACTATTCGATGAATGGCACTCAGCTTAAGAATGTAAACAGAGAAACTGATCTGAGAGTAACAATATCGAGTAACCTAAAACCGAGTCAACAATGTTCAGAAGTTGTTAAGAAGGCAAACAAAATAATTGGCTTTATAGGCAGGTCATTTGAGCATAAATCCAAAGACGTTATCCTTACCCTTTACAATTCCTTAGTCCGCCCTCTTCTGGAATACTGCGTTCAATGCTGGTGCCCTTATTACCAAAAAGACATAAACAAACTAGAACTAGTTCAACGTAGAGTTACCAAAATTATACCTAGCCTAAAGAACAAACCATACGAAGAGCGTCTTAGGGAACTAAATCTATTTCCTTTAACCCAGCACAGATTAAGAGGTGACTTAATTCAAGTGTTCGAAATCATCAAAGGCATCGACAATATGAACTGTAGTAAGTACTTCACTATCGACCAATCTAATTACACTCGGGGAATCGGTTGCAAAATTATTGGTAAATCTTTGAACTCACACGAATCTAAGAATTTCTTCTTCAATCGAGTTGTCAACTTGTGGAATGGGCTTCCCCGAGACGTTTTAGACTGCAGCACCGTTGATTCATTTAAACTCCGCATAGACAAATATCTAGCATGAAACCCGAGACTGACTGCGTTTGTAAATGAATAACTTTATTTTATCCTCCCCTCAGTTACTAACCCATATGTCCCCTACTAACTTCCTAGTCCTGCCACGGACATTAGTTCCAGGGCAGTAGTTCCCTTTCCAATGTTCCCTTACCCACTCTAAACCACTGTTTGGACACTTGATCCTCAGTGTTTTGGAGGACAAGCAGCCTGCTGTTGCTTGATTTCCTTTGTACTCCTTTGTACCTCCATCAACACGCCTCCTACACCACCTCCATTACCACCCCTCCTCCACCACCTCCATCAACACCCCTCCTACACCACCCCTCCTCCACCACCTCCATCAACACCCCTCCTCCAACACCTCCATCACCACCCCTCCTACACCACCTCCATCGTAACCCCTCCTACACCACCCCTCCTTCTCCACCTCCATCACCACCCCTCCTCCACCACCTCCATCACCACCCCTCCTCCGCCACTTCCATCACCATCCCTCCTCCATCACCACCCCTCCTTCATCACCACCCCTCCTACACCACCCTTCCTCCATCACCACCCCTCCTCCGCCACCTCCATCACCACCCCTCCTCCACCACCACCTCCTCCATCACCACCCCTCCTACACCACCCTTTCTACACCACCTCCATCACCACCCTTCCTCCAGCATCACCCCTCCTCCGCCACCTCCATCACCACCCCTCCTTCTCCACCTTCATCACCACCCATCCTTCTCCACCTCCATCACCACCCCTCCTCCGTCACCTCTATCACCACCCCTCCTCCGCCACCTCCATCACCACCCCTTCTCCGCCACCTCCATCACCACCCCTCCTACACCACCTCCATAGCCACCCCTCCTCCATCATCACCCCTCCTCCGCGACCTCCATCACCATCCCTCCTCCGCCACCTCTATAACCACCCCTCTTCTCCACCTCCATCACCACCCCTCCGCCACCACCTCCATCACCTCCCCTCCTCCGTCACCTCCATTTGTTAGTGACTGTCCGGATAGAAAGGAGATAACCTAGCCTGGAGAGTGTTGGGGAAGGGCAGCAGTGTGGCTATTACATATAGCGATGACTGTATTGTACACTCTAGGACATAAATTGTGGCTTTAAATCAAGAGCAGTGGATGTTGGTGTATCGCTAAAAAGGGAGGGAATTGAGTGGAAGCTACCTATACTGCTGTTTGCGGATGATACAGTTCTGATGAGTTATAATGAATGGGAGTTGCATGGTCTGGTAAATGAGTGTGCGAAACAGTGTGCGAAACACGGAATTTGAAGGTAAATGCGGGGAAGAGCAAGGTTATGGTCTTCCATAGGGGTGAAGTCACAGAGTGTGAGGTGAAGCTGAACGGTCAGGCTATGGAGATCGTCAACTCTTTTAAGTATCTGGGCAGTGTGTTGAGTAAAGATGGGACTATGGATGAAGAAGTGCTGGAGAGGGTACAACAGGGGTTGTAGGAACGCTGAAAGCAGTAACAAGAAATAGGGTGGTCAGTATGGAAGTGAAGAAGTCCTTGCATGACAGTGTGGTAAACCCGACACTGACTTACGGAAGCGAAGCATGGACGTTGGTTGAGAGACTCAGACCAAGAGTGAGAGCAGTGGAAATTAATTACTTAAGAAGTGCGTGCGGAGTTACATGGAGGGATAGACAGACTAATGAGGAAGTAAGAAGGAGGTGTGGTGTGGAGGTAGATATGCTGGAAAGTGTGAAAAGGAACAACTTGAGATGGTTCGGCCATATGGAATGTATGGAAATTAGGGAGAGAATGACTGAGAGGGTGTACGAGAGCGAGGTAGAGGGACAGAGAGGGAGATGTAGACCGATAGAGAGGTGGAAGGATGGAGTGAGGAAGTATATGAACGAAGGCGGTGCTGGTTGGGAGGAGGGGCGTCGACTGACTGGGGACAGAGGTGCATGGGGGCGGTTGGTTCGTGGCCACCCCTTCGGGGATCGCGGCGTCAGGCAATAGATAGATAGAAATGTTGGAAGCTATCCTGAACACAATCTAATCTTCTCATTATATTTTTTTCATTCTATTTACTTTTTGGAAGTATAATATTCTGTTCAAGGGTTCATATTGGGCCAAAATGTTTGTTTTAGAGTGTACAGTCGTGGTCAAGAACATTTAAGTACCTCATAATGAGAAAAAACAAAAACACGGCGAAAGCTAACTAGTAAATCTTCGTGGCTCAAATAGTTTATCAAAATAGTTCACCAGTGTGATAGTTCACCCATTGAGGATTATGACGCATTTTGATAGCTAAAACTGGTTATCATTGGATGATTTTGCTTAGATTCGCAAGTAAAAGGATCCGAGATTGGGAGTAAAAGGGTTAATTTCAATAGATGTTACGCTTTTAATTCCCACATATTCTTCCAAAGCTGTATACAATAGTTTGATAATAGCCAAATATACTATCAAAAGGCGTCATATTCCTCAAAGGGTAAATTTTTAGACCAGATATTGACCAGGCCTGTGCCTTTCAACACTTGGCCGTCGTCCTTGAAGCCACCAATTAACTAACCAATGGGCCACAGCATGCTAAATAGATATATTTAATGTTCTAGGATTGTGCAGTCATCAGGTCACCCTAATTAGAATGGAAGGTTATTGCTTGGATTCCCTTCTTCCTCATGCTTAGTCCTATTGGTTTTGACATCTTAAGACGTTCGTCCCATTAGTTTGGCGATTATAACACCTTTCGCCCCATATTTTTGGCAATATTTAAACCTTTTGTGCCATGTAGGTGTCGAATTCTTCCTGGTGAGCGATAGATAAACTGTAATTTAGGAGGAATCGGCCTTTGACAGGGAAGTTTTTCTACCAAAAAAATATAGCAATTTATCTGGAAGGAGGGTATTGATGGTGGTGGTGGTGGTGTGGGTGTATGTGTATGTGTGTGTGTGTTTTGTTAAGGTTGATGGAGATCTAGGGAGAAAACTGCCCTCCCCCTCTCTCCCTTAAGGTTGACTTTGTGAATCCAGCGCCTATGATAAAAGAAAGGACGTTCATTATTGGCGAAAACATACAACCTAAAGCGATAGTGGAGGAGTGAAAAGTTAGGTGTCCATTTGATTACCCAGCATTCATTGACTCCCTGGTGAAGCCGTCAAACTGTTACAAGGCAAAATTACCTTTCTCTACACTGTACACTCGGAGGCCATAGTCTCTAGCTTTCTTTTCTACTTTGCCTAAAAGTGCTATGTGAGAGTATCCTCCCCACACATGTGGACAATATTCAATACAAGGACGCACTGTGCCCCTGTACAGAGAAAGAAGCTGTGCAGGGGTAAAGAACCCCTTGAGGCGGTTGAGTACACCCAGCTTCTGGGAGGCCGCCTTAGCAAGAGTGGTGATATGGTCCTTCCACGAGAGATCAGAAGAAAAAGAGACACTGAAAATATTGAGAGAAGATGAAAGGTTGATTTTTGTAATGTTGAAGTATAAGGGATAGTCCTCTGGGAGTTCACGGCGGGTAGATAGATGGAGAAATTGGGTTTTGGAAACATTAAACGCAACAAGGTTTTCTCTGCCCCAATTGGAAATGGTAGTTAGATCAGATGATAAGTGTTGTATGGCTTCATTATGTTTGTTTTTGAGGGATTCCTTGCTGGGGCATTCTGGAAACCTAGTTGAGTAGTGTATGGTAGAGTAGTCTGCATATGAATGGATAGGACTGGAGGCACATTTGAAAAGATAATTTATGAAAATTAGAAAGATAATTGGAGAAAGGACAGAACCTTGAGGAACACCGGAGTTGAAAGGATGAGGAAGTGAATGATGGTTATCCACAACCGCAACTATAGAAAGGTCGGAAAGGAAATTGGAGACAAAGGCACAGATGGAGGGATAGAAACAAAAGAAGGGTAGTTTAGAAAGTAGAGATATGTGCCAGACTCTATCGAAGGTCTTCGATATGATTGTCTAGCGCAATAGAAAAGTTCTCAGCGAAGTCCCGAAAGGACGATGACCAAGTGATAGTAAGATATGAAAGAAGATCACCTGTAGAGCGACCCTTAAGAAACCAATACTGACGATCTGAGAGTAGATTATGAGAAGAGAAATGCTTAAGAAATTTGGAAGCAAGAATAGTTTAAAAAACTTTAGTGATATAAGAGATGAGAGCAATTGGACGATAGTTGGAGGGTTGAGAGCGGTCACCCTTCTTTGGGACAAGTTGAATGAGAGCAAACTTCCAGCAAGAAGGGAAGACGTTAGAGGACAGACAGAGACGGAAGAGTTTGCCTAGGCAGGGAGTCAGCACGGAAGCACAGTTTTTTAGTTCAACAGGAGGAACACCGTCCGGACCGTACGCCTTCTTAGAATTAAGCCCAGAGAGGGTAGAGAGTACATCTTTAGAAGAGATTAGGATATTAGGCATAAGTAGGAGATGGAGGAATAGCACCAGAATCATCCAAGGTGGAGTTTCTAGCAAAAGTTTGAGCAAAGAGTTCAGCTTTGTCAGAGGAAGAAGTGATGGTTGTGCCATCAGAGTGGAAAAGGGGAGGGAAAGACGAAGAAGAAAAATTGTTGGAGAGGTTTTTGGCTAGATGCCAGAAAGCTTGGGAAGAGCTAGAGATGGATAGTTCAGTTCATTTATTATTGATGAAAGAGTGCTTGGCAAGTTGAAGAACAGATTTCTCTTGATTCCGGGCAGAAACATAGGAAGAATGAGATTCTTGAGTTATAAGGCGTCGGTTCCGTTTGAATGCTTCTTCCTTGTTGCGGACAGCAATAGAACAAGCGTGAGTAAATCAAGATTTTTTTGCTTGCATTAGACTGAGAGAAAGAAAATGGAAAGTATGCTTCCATGCCCGAGAGGATTGCCTCGGTAATACATTCAGCACTCTCTGACGGTCCCCGGCCGCGGAAGCAAAAGTATTTTCAAGGGAAATCAAAGAAGTATTGCCGAAGAGCCTCCCAGTTGGCCGCACCAAAGTGCCACAAGCACCAACGGTTGGGAGGATCAGGTGGCTGTATTGGAGAGATAGGACATGTGACTTACTCTATATTAGTTTATGGTCGGAGGAGCCCAAAGAAGAGAAATGAATTTATAGTATAAGCGGAAGGGTTAGAGGTTAGAAATAAGTCAAGAATGTTGGGCCGATCACCGAAGAGATCCGGGATATGGGTGGGTTGCTGGACTAACTGCTCTAGGTTGCTTAGGATAGAACAGATGAAGACTTGTTCACCAGGTTGGTCAGTGGAAAGAGAGGAGAGCCATTGGAGGTGGTGAACGTTGAAATCTCCTAAGATGGAGATTTCTGCGAAAGGAGAGATAGACAGAATGTATTCCACTTTAGAAGTTAGATAGTCGAAGAATTTTGGTTATTCTGTAGAATTAGGGGAGAGATAAACAGCCCAAAAATATTTAGTTTGAGAGTCACAAAAAAGCTTTAGCCAGAGAGTTGAGAATTCAAAAGAATATAAGTTGGGAACATGAGAGATAGCAAGACTGTTGCGTACCTAAACGCAACATCCACCTTTGGCTCAAAACTGAGGATAGAGATAGTAGGAGGATACAGAGAAGGGTTTGCTGTCAGTAGTCCCAGACATTGTGTCTCGGTGAGAAAGAGAAGATCAGGGTTGGCAGAGGAGAGGTGGTGTTCCACAGAGTGGAATTTAGAGGAGAGGCCACGAATGTTGCACAAGTTAATAGTAAGAGTAGAAGGTAGTGGTCCAGAGCACATATATATATATATATATATATATATATATATATATATATATATATATATATATATATATATATATATATACATATGTACCGGTATATATATGTTTTTTTTTTCTTTAATACATACGAGGTTGAAAGAAATGGCAATTTCTGCATTGGAAATTTTATTATATATATATATATATATCCTACAGGCCCTACAGGCCCTAACGCCCCCCCTCGCCCCCCGGTGCCCTTGACGCAGCCCCCCGCGCTATCTCCTTCAGCTTCGTCTTCTGCCGGCGCCACATGTACTACGCAACTTAGGCCACGCCCCTCGACACGCAGCCAATCAGCTTCGACCCCGCCAACCGACCACCACCTTCCCGCATCCAGTGCGCCTGCGTGACGACGCTGATCTCTCTCTAACACTCCTAGAATACCCCTCCACCAATAGCAGAATTTTGCCCCCTGATTTTCACCTCCTCTGATCCTCCACCCTCTATATATACCCTTCCTGTTTACCTTTTATATCACTCTATCCTTACTTGATAATGCTGGTTGTCCAGTGAAACACGTCGTATATCTTGTATCATCATGTACATTAATGTAACCCTGTACCACCATGAATTTTGCTAACCTCATTCATCTACTTCCTGCCACCCAGCGAAAACTCATCAGAGACCTGGAAACCTTGAATAATAAAATGTCCAACGCAGAAATTGTCATTTCTTTCAACCTCGTATGTATTAAAGAAAATTTATTACCTGGCTTTTTTTTTTTTTTTTTTTTTTTTTTCTATGTGATTGAGGGAGGCAAAAGGCATAACTGCCTATAGCGAGTGCCTCCCCCATAGTTGAAAGAGTGACAGGGCCAAAATCAAGGGACGTTCGAGCCAAAATGCCTGGACACACAGAGTTTGAAGCAATTTAAGTCATAGGAAGAGGGAAAGACCGATTCTGGGAGAGAGTTCCAGAGCTCAGATGTTGAGTAGAAGAAAGTTTGAGAGTAACGTTTCACTCTTGGGTTGGAGAGTTGCACAGAGTAGGGGTGGGATTGAGTTGCAAGACGGGTACCACGTGCCCTACGTAAAGGAGGTGGTATGCACTGGGATAGCTCTGAGGAACACTGATTATTATAGTAGCGATAGAATAGCGAGAGAGATGCAACATTGCGGCGGAGAGAGAGAGATTGCAGAGAGTTGGTGAGTGGACGGGAGTTAATGATACGAAAGGCCTTCCTTTCAACTTTGTCTAGGAGAGCGGTGTGAGAGGAACCTCCCCACACATGTGAACAATACTCAATACAAGGGCGCACTATGCCCCTGTACAGAGCAAGAAGCTGTGCAGGGGAAAAGAACCCCCTAAGGCGGTTGAGCACACCCAGCTTCTGGGAGGCTGCCTTAGCAAGACTGGTAATATGGTCCTTCCAAATGAGAGCAGAAGAAAAAGAGACACCAAGAATATTGAGAGAAGATGAAGGGTCAATTTTTGTATTGTTGAAGAATAAGGGATAGTCCGCTGGGAGATCCTGACGGGTAGATAGATGGAGAAATTGGGTTTTGGAAGCATTAAAGTTAACAAGGTTTTCTCTGCCCCAATTGGAAATAGTATTTAGATCAGAATTTAAGAGTTCTATGGCTTCATTATGTTTGTCGTTGAGGGATTGCTGGCTGGGGCGTTCTGAAAAACTAATGGAGTAGTGTAAGGTTGAGTCGTCTGCGTATGAATGGATGGGAATTAAGGTACAGTTAAGGAGATCATTTATAAAAATTAGAAAGAGAATAGGAGATAGGACAGAGCCCTGAGGAACACCGGAGTTTATAGGGTGAGGAAGTGAACAATGGCCGTCCACTACCGCAGCTATGGAACGGCCGGAAAGGAAATTAGAGACAAAGGCACAGATGGAGGGATAGAAACCGAAGGAGGGTAGTTTAGAAATTAAAGATTTATGCCAGACTCTATCGAAGGCTTTCTATATGTCTAGTGCAATAGAAAAAGTCTCACCGAAGTCCCGAAAGGAGGATGACCAAGAGTTAGTAGGATATGAAAGAAGATCACCAGTAGAGCGACTCTTAAGGAAGCCATACTGGCGATCTGAGAGCAGATTATGAGAAGAGAAATGCTTAAGAAATTTGGAAGCAAGAATAGTTTCAAAAACTTTAGAAAGACAAGAGATAAGAGCAATTGGACGATAGTTGGAGGGTTGAGAGCGGTCACCCTTCTTTGGGACAGGTTGAATGTGAGCAAACTTCCAGCATGAAGGGAAGACGTTAGAGGATAGACAGAGACGAAAGAGTTTGCCTTGGCAGGGAGTCAGCACGGAAGCACAGTTTTTGAGAACAACAGGAGGAACACCGTCCGGACCGTACGCCTTATTAGTGTTAAGCCTAGAGAGGGTAGTAGCAAGTACATCTTTAGAAGAGATTAGGATATTAGGCATAAGTAAGAGAGAGGAGGGCGGAGAGGGAGGAATAGCACCGGAATCATCCAAGGTGGAGTTTCTAGCAAAAGTTTGAGCGAAGAGTTTAGCTTTGTCAGAGGAAGAAGTGATGGTTGTGCCATCAGAGTGGGAAAGGGGAGGGAAAGACGAGGAAGAGAAATTGTTGGAGAGGTTTTTGGCTAGATGCCAGAAAGCTAGGGAAGAGCTAGAGTTGGATAGTTCAGTGCATTTATTATTGATGAAAGAGTGTTTGGCAAGTCGAAGAACAGATTTGGCTTGATTCCGGGCAGAAACATATGAAGAATGAGAGTCTTGAGTTTTTAGGCGTCGGTACCGTTTGAATGCTTCCTCCTTATTGCGGACAGCAGTAGAACAGGCGTGAGTAAACCAAGATATACTACTAACATAGTAGATATACTACTAAGATATATTACTAACATATATACAGTATATATATATATATATATATATATATATATATATATATATATATATATATATATATATATATATATATATATATTATATATATATATGTATATATATATATATATATATATATATATATATATATATATATATATATATATATATATTCAGTATATATATATATATTGTCACAATGACCAGGGTCTTTTAGGGTCATTTATGAGTAGCTAGACTCGACTGGCGCCAGATTTCTTAAAGCAGCTGTGCCAAGTCTATTAGAAGGACCTGGTATTGTGAGTTTCACTCCGATACGCTTCCAATTACACATGCCTAGTTTTGCCGTGTCTCTAAGCATTTTTGTCTCAATAAATATTTGTGTAGAATGAGCCCATAGAGTGTTATCAGTTTCGTCTAATCAGTTGTTAGTTAAGCGGAAACGTGTAGGTGGCTAGCTAGTGTGGCTGGCGAGGGAGGTGTTGACAGCTTGTTGCTCTTGCCTCGCGGGAGGTAAGGTTGCTAAGCAACATGAGTTTAATTAATTATGTGATCATTGCAAGTTCAGTTGTGTTACAATATAAAGATGTACTTTATTTTATCTGCCACACTGTTTTAGTTAAGTTGTTAACGCAGGAATACTTTAGTACAAGTTATTCTTGTGAAGTGTCTTAGTCTTATCATATCGAGTGGTGAGATTTTTCAACCCCTTCGTTTGAGGCTGGCCTCCGCGGTGCTCTGCAACATCCGGTCCCCTCATTCTCGCTCTCTTTGGGGGCCAGACTAGATAGTTGGTGTCCCCTTCCCTCTCGTGACCCATCAGTCTGCCCCGTTTATTTGTCCTTGCTTGCATAATAGTAACGTAACGTAATTAACGGAGAATCCTAGACATTAATTTCTTCATTTAATTATCCTTTTCCTCTGATCAGCATTATATTATCTTTCTATTTTCATCATATATTCTGAACCTCCGGTGGCTACTTCGGAATTCGTGATAGGGAAGAGCTGGGAGGTTTGCCTGGGTCCTTACTAATAAGCACTGTTAATCCCATAGACAGTCCACACACACACACATCCATAACCCCTACATATTTTTCCCAGTGTTCGTGCTTAGGACCCGGTAACAACCTTGACGGTTCTGCCTCAGCACTTGTGCGTTCCCTATCTCAGGTTACGAACTGAGGCAACGGAGTATTTAGTATTAATTAGGAATCCAGCTTCAGTCTGGACCCCCCCTCCCCCCCATAGTTAAGTGAGTGTGGGAGGTGGACTCTAAGAGTTCATTGTTTGGGCGGTAACTCACTGGGGGGCCCAGGTTGAAGCAGGATATAATGGTGTGATATTAGAGGTGGTCAGGGCAACCTGCTTCTAGTAATATCACCCCGAGGTTAGTAGTCATATTAGGACACTGCCTTGTATTGTTAGAACATTATTATATGCAATATTATTATGTGCAACTCTCTTGGGTTGAGAGTGGATTACCGTTGGCTGGTTTGCGCACGGTATAGTATTGTCGAGGGCGCACATAGCCTGTTATGCTCGAAGTACACCTGCACTCCTTTTTTCGTTGATGTCTGCTGGTAGCCTATATGTATTTAACTGTTTTGATTATCCAACCCAGCATTGCTAATCCCGGTGTTGGTTTAGAGTTCTCGTAGCTAGTAATATTATTTTTATTAATCTCACCACCACACCCCCAATGAAATTAATTAAAGTATATATGATCCACCGGGATTCGAACCCGGGTTATCACACACATATTTTTGCCACCTTAACCATTACACCACCAGGACGGTTAAAGGTTTATGCACACGCCTACGACTTATTATCCATTCTCGAATACTGGATATTAATCTAATCATGTTCATATTCCCAACCGCACTATGGTAGCCTACTGTTTAAGTGAGAGGAAAGAATATTCATGGGGCACAGATCATATAGACCGGCCTCTCGAAGAAATATCCCTAAACCTACTAATAATATTATTTTTATTAATCTCACCACCACACCCCCAATGAAATTAATTAAAGTATATATGATCCACCGGGATTCGAACCCGGGTTATCACACACATATTTTTGCCACCTTAACCATTACACCACCAGGACGGTTAAAGGTTTATGCACACGCCTACGACTTATTATCCATTCTCGAATACTGGATATTAATCTAATCATGTTCATATTCCCAACCGCACTATGGTAGCCTACTGTTTAACACCTTAAGAGCGGCCTATGCGGTTTATTTATATGTACCGCCCAGCGGGGTGTTTTTAGCCAAAATAGGGCTGTTTACGTGATCATTTTCATGCCTAAATAAGACCCAGAACGTAAAACAAGTATCTATCCCTGAAAGGGCATAAACAGAGCTTTCGAATGACACCATAACGATCCTTTTATGATGGCTAGTTTTCTTGCAATAACCGTGCAACGCGAGTGCAAAAAGCATGTAATTAGCCACTTTCCCGATACAATTCCTTATATAGCGAGTGAGAGAGGGAGGAGGGAGCTGGGATTCGTGTCAGTATGTTCGCCGCGGTGGTCTGGAGCAGTCATACGCTCGCTACTCTCCTGCCACCACTTGTCTCTCTCTCTCAGCAACATTACGTGCTGAAATTGCCACTCGACCTATGTCGAGCGCCGCCACATAGTCCAGTTTATTTAACTCGACTTATGTTGCACGCCGCTATTTAAGGGTTAAGTGAGAGGAAAGAATATTCATGGGGCACAGATCATATAGACCGGCCTCTCGAAGAAATATCCCTAAACCTACTAATAATATAAGTTAATAATATAATATAATATAAGTTACATGAGTATTTCTGTTCTCCTTATTATTCAGAATAGGAGCAGGGCAGTGTGCACCTTAAGCCCTGAGAAGAGCCTGGAAGCGTTCATAAAGCTCTTACCTGTTGCGTCGTGGTGTTGTTTGGTAGAGAGACAAGGTGCATTTGCATTAGTCATTATTTTCGTATACTGTCTCTAAGCAACTGAGGTCCAGATTCGTAACAATATATATATATATATATATATATATGTACAGTATATATATATATATATATATATATATATATATATATATATATATATATATATATATTTATGTTAGTAAAGCCAGGTAATAAATGTTCTTTAATACATACGAGGTTGAAAGAAATGGCAATTTCTGCGTTGGAAATTTTATTATTCAAAGTTTCCAGGTCTCTGATGAGTTTTCGCTGGGTTGCAGGAAGTAGATGAATGAGATTAGCAAAATTCATGGTGGTACAGGGTTACATTAATGTACATGATGATACAGGATATACGACGTGTTTCACTGAACAACCAGCATTATCAAGTAAGGATAGAATGATATAATATATAAACTGGAAACAGGAAACTGGATGTGAGGTAGAGACCCCACTAGTGAAGAAAGTAGAGTTGTAAGTCCAAGGTAAAGTGATGAAAGTCGAAGAGTTGGAGAGATGAAAGATGGTGAGCTGACCACCTTGCTTAGTCCTTTAATTTCATCTTGTGGTATAGTTCGAGACCCTTTCGTACTTCTGGAGGGATTATGATGTCATAGCCATCGAAGAGCATGGGCTTTGATGGTATCCTGGCTGAAGAGGGCGGGACGGCAGTAGTTGTTGTTTTTGTTGCTGTTGGTTTGTGCAGTTTGGTGAATTTTCTTGATTCTTCTGGAGGCTCGTCGAAGATAACAGGCATAGATGGTAGTGTCTCGGCTGGTGGAGTTCTTAGGTCGTAGCTGGATTTTGGTGAGCATCGGGTGGCGCCTGTTGGTGTTCGGCTATAATCGATGATTGATGGTCGTTGCTGCTGTTGCTGGTCAAGTTCCATTGGTGTTGATGGTGGTGTCTCGCTGGTTGGTGTTGAAGCGGTAGATGGTGTAGATGGTGTTGAAGTTGCTGCCTCCTGGACTCTAGGTGTTCGAGTCTTCTGAAGGCAGAGTGGTCGAGGCAGAAGTTGAGACTTGGAAGGCTTCTTTTTGTGCGGTCTCTCGGTTGTTCTTCGGGCAAGGAGATCTGGAGGGATGATGATGGTAGGCAGGCCATTGGCAGCCAGAAGAGCAGCCAGAAGCACAAAAAGTTGGCCTCGATCGTCCCCATATATAAAAGGTAAACAGGAAGGGTATATATAGAGGGTGGAGGATCAGAGGAGGCGAAAATCAGGGGGCAAAAGTCTGCTATTGGTGGAGGGGTATTCTAGGAGAGAGAAAAAAAAAGAAGAGAGGACCACGTCACGCATGCGCACTGGATGCGGGAAGGTGGTGGTCGGTTGGCGGGGTCGAACCTGATTGGCTGCGTGTCGAGGGGCGTGGCCTAAGTTGCGTAGTACGTGTGGCGCCGGCAGAAGACGAAGCTGAAGGAGGTAGCGCGGGAGGCTGCGTCAAGGGCACCGGGGGGCGAGGGGGGGCGTTAGGTCCTGTAGGATAGTGCCTTTTGGCAGAAGGAAGGATATGAAGGTCCAGAGTTTGGTTGTTGATGTTAGGATGTAAGGCTTGGATATATAACGCTTCGAGTATAGGTAATCTCCTTGGGTCACTTTCTTTATCGAGTATGGTGGTGTGTTTCTCTAACTCGTTGCGTGTGAGGGGGGGGTGGTTAGGGGTGAGATAGTGGTCTTACAAAACTCATCTTACAAACCTCATCTTACAAATCTCAACAAACTCATCAGAGACCTGGAAACTTTGAATAATACAATTTCCAACGCAGAAATTGCCATTTCTTTCAACCTCGTATGTATTAAAGAAAACAAAATTTATATATATATATATATAATTATATACGGTATATATATATATATATATATATATATATATATATATATATATTTATATATATATATATATATATATATATATATATAAATATATATATATATATACCGTATATATATCCCTTGAGGATCATAACACGTATTGACAGCTTATTGTGGCTATCATTACATTATTTTATGCAGCTTATGAAAGATCTGTGGGAGTAAATAGGGTACAAACTCTTTCAATTTACCCACTGACTTCCATATACCCTTCCTAATCTGGAAAAGTTGTCTAATAATAGCCAGAATAAACTGTCAAAACGCGTCAAAAACCTTAAGGGGATAAATGTGTCTAAATGTAGCCTCCAACTCCCACAATTCATTCTTAAGTTGAATAGTATCATATAATAATAGCTGGGGTAACATTACAAAAACCCATCCTCGTTTCGTGAAAGAGCTGAATCTGAGCGCCTCAAATGCCAAGAGCTTAAAACATAATCTTGCCAGTGCCTATAGTCGGTTTTCATTATATTCATTATAGAACACATTTAAACCCTTGAGGATTATGACGAATTGTGACAGTTACTTCTGGCTAATACTAGACGATCATATTAAGTCAAGAAGGAATCTGCGTCAATCAAATAATAATAGACAGAAGACATGGTTCATCTCTACAATTGCTATTCAAGGATTGACTTCAATGGACTCCAGTTTCAAGTCGCAATAACTATTGACTCAAAGGAAGATGTTTGCATGAAGTAAGGTAATAATCTTACTCTTTTGTTCAACTCTCCTGGGCTACTTGGACCCTGGTGGCAAGCCAAGGAAATTTCACCCACCCCATGTATGTGTAGCAACATTTGATCTGTGCTGGTACCGGGCGTTCACCCATCCAGCTACTGCTGTGCTGGTACCAGGCGGTCACCCATCCAGCTACTGCTATGCTGGTACCACCCCCCCCCCCCCCCCCCCCCCCCCCCCCCTCCAGCTACTGCTGTGCTGGTACCAGGCGGTCACCCATCCAGCTACTGACCAGACCCCGTAGCTTAACCCCGCTGATCGAAACCACCGTTGCCAACCACTGCCACCATGCAGGCCAGGGTTGCCACCTCTCCAGGAATGGAATGGAATGGAAGTATATAGGAAAGGTGAAGCAAGTAATCAAATTTACCCTAGTGATACGACCTACACCAAGGCCGATTTTACACTCCAGGTACCCAGTTTAACGTATGGGTGGGACGAGGCGAACAAGAGAGAAGGCCTGCCCAATGGCCACTGAGCAATCCTGGTGGCTAACCAAGTTCTCAGTCTCGTGTGTTGATTGGTTGTAGGAAGCCACCAATCAGGCCCCTGAATTCATTTTAGCCACCATGAATCCAGGTACTCATTTTCGTCTGAGTGAGACGGAACTGACAGGGAATGGAGTTTGTTCAACACTCCTGGGCTACTTGAACCCTGGTGGCAAGCCAGGGAAATTTCACCCACCCCTAGGGCAACATCTGGTCAATGTCGGTACCGGGTGTAATCACCCAACCAGCTACTGCCTTTGCTGGAGCAGGACATGCCAAACCCACCCAGCAACTGCTGTGCTGGCGCGGTCACCCATCCAACTACTGACCAGACCCTACGTTGCTTAACCTTCTGATCTATTATCAGGGTTGCAAGCGTTAGGCAGGGTTGCCCCTCCTCTCCAGGCACTGCCTCCCTCCTTTTGAGCCTGCCTCTCATGCATTGCGGCTTGCTGATTGGCTGAGCCAGCTGGGCAGGCCAGCAGGTGGACACACAGCAGCTTTGAAAAGCTTTTTTTAATATCTTCTTTCTTTCTTTGTAATTTTATACCCCGGTAAGATATTTCTCACATTTTTAAGTGGCTGGTGGGAGTGTGGGAGCTGGTACCGTGGGAATGAAGAGTTTTTTGCAGAGATATATTGTCTGGGAAGAAGATAATTGTGAGTTAGATGATTGACCAATCAACGCATGGCTTGCTTTGATCTACGGTCTCTAGAAATACTGGCTGGTGATTGGTTCGCTGCCAGGAGGTGTTTCTGCTGCTTCCTTGGTAATCTCTTTCAGCATTTTCTTGCTCAAATACTGGCCGGTGACTGGTTCCCGCCGTTATTCTTCAATTATTATTATTGTTTTTATTGTTACTATTATCATTATTATTATTATTATTATTAATATTATTATTATTATTATTATTATTATTATTAGGGATTCGTCCCCTACGGGGAACCCCTATTGTAATCATTAAACCTAGAATTTCATCCAAATTCTTCTTACGCACCGGTTTCGACGCAATAACTCCAGAACCGCTTTTTGGATCGGGATCAAACTTTCACAAGAGGTGCGTTTTTGTATTGGGCAACTTTTGATATGCTAAACATCCGGCATGGCGGTCAAACAGGTCCGTGGCAGCCGATTTCCCGAAAAACTTGACGCCTAAATACCGTCTCTCCCACTCACAGGAAACGACTGGGCTTTGGCATAGGCACTCCCCTACTAATGCTCCGCAAATTTTATAGAGAAGGTTTTGCTTTTGCACGTGGGTTTTTTTCCGACAATCTTGAAAAACCTTGAGTTCCACTTAAAATTCCACATCTTATAAACTACGCCGATGATCAAAGCCATGGTTGCGTAGTTGGGTGAGGCTTGCCATTCCGAACGTTTTGATACCAAAAAAATATAAATGGGTGGAATAGTTTGGCCGCAGCATTGAAAACTGTCTATTCTTAAATTACTTTAAAACCGAATTCGCTACCCACACAAAGTTTACCGTCTACAGTCTATAGGCTACCACGCATCCCCCAGTTTTGCTTAATAACATAGTCTCTTTATTATTCAGATCTATAATTTTTTGTTATTTAACTCTCTCAAAACAGTTCGAGTCCCTACGAATTCCAGCAATTATTTAGACAACCTACCTATACATACCTACCCTACCAAATAATAATGATAATTAAAATTTATTTTTGGTGAATGACAGAGTATTAACTAAGGTTTTTAACAATTCCTCCCTTTGCCAAATGCTTAGTTTAATAACAATGATATGGACCTTTAAAGTTTTGGCAATTGCCCGTGTGACTCGTATTTTAACCCTCCTAAAGTGTTACCACGAAATACCGCTAGATCCTTTCTCAAAAGTCGCTAGCATGTTGCTACATAGCCAAACAATGTTAGGATAATACTGCAATTTCTAAAGAGTTTTGGTTTGTTTGTTTTGCAAATTTTACAATGTAGTATGACTAGAATGTCTGAAATTTTCAAATTATCCCTAGTAAATGTCTCTAGATATAAAAGAAATGGCTGCTAGATTGAAGTAAATACCTCTACATTTAGCGATAATATGTAGCTTTACAACTGGCAACACTGCAACCACCACCTCCCTCCCACCCTCCCAGTATGTCTCCACAAAATACCGCTAGATCCTTTCTCAAAAGTCGCTAGCATGTTGCTACATAGTCAAACAATATTAGAATAATGCTGCAATTTCTAAAGAGTTTTGGTTTGTTTGTTTTTCAAATTTTACAATGTAATATGACTAGAATGTCTGAAATTTTTAAATTATCCCTAGTAAATCTCTCTAGATATGAAAAAATGGCTTCTAAATTGAAGTAAATAGCTATACATCTAGCGGTAATATGTAGCTATACAACTGGCAACACTGCCTAGCCCTTCCTTCCTACCTCCTTCCTCCCTCATATCTAGCAAATGTATCCATAACCACTCTTGTGAACTTTCGGTATTTAGTTTATTCAGCTTAATACTATTTATCCACATAAAATAGAAACCTATCACGATTTTTGTCTAATACAACCATAGACAATGCTATTACATATTATTTGAACATGATGTCGAATTTAGCAGTTGCTGTTTACCTTGAACAGTAATGACAGAACCGAAAGCTTCTCTTGCCGTGTAGTACTCAAAGAAAGCAGGGTTACACATACCGAACTGTTACCAAGTCAGAGATTCAGAGGTAACTTTCACAATGCATTATAACCCTAGACAGACACCAATATACCACTAAATCAGACAAATATCACTACAAAAAAGATAGGAAAATATTATATTAATGTCCTAGGTATTTGAAATTATGCAAATGAGTAAAATCCATTATGATATAATGATAATGGGATTGATTAGTATCTGGCAACAGTGTTGCAATATAATGTTCTGAACGTATGCGAATTTCGGAGTATTTATCCCATTAATATCACTATTTAAATTTAATACAACCATACACAGTGCTATTACATATTATTTGAACATAATATAGAATGGTCTTTCCTTTAAACCATTTTCTATATCTATTCACGAAAAATATAGGCCTAGCCTAGGCAGCGCTACCGGTAGGTACGAATTTATCAGTTCGAATTTTGATTGAGAGTGGGATTAGGCCTAGGCCTAGCCTAGGGCTTAACATGGGATACTGTTTGGGGTTTGGGAATAGACTGAGGCTGCTTTAGGCCTAATTAGGTATAAATAGTCAAATCGAGACAATTGCACAGCCAACATAGCCTAGGCCTATTAAGCAAATATTTTACCAATCTACAATAGGCCTAGTCTATTCGCTGTAAGTTGGCAAGAAATCATGACCTAGGCTATAACCTCTGTAACTAAAAAACAACTAGGCCTAGAGTGATCAAGCTAATATGTCTACCATTTGGGAAGAGTCAGTCAAGGAATAGGCTAGATGTGGAAATTTGCAGCCAATTTGCTCTAGCCCTATTTGAGATACAGAGGTTAAAGGTCATTGTTGAGGCCCCCCCCCCCCCCTCATGACATATTGTTATCATCTTATATATTGCCAGCAGGGGGCAAATAACCGAAAAAAATCGCCGTCAAAATAGACGCGAACTTAACCACGGCGATCGACACATGTAAACATGGCGGTGGCGGGGGAGGTGTCGGACGTTTTCAATAAAGTTCCTGTCTATTTTGAATGCCATTGGATACAATAATATGTTGAGGGGGGCTTTGCCCCCCCTCACCCCCCCCCCCCATGATTTATTTTCACCATCATATATATTGCCAGCAGGGGGCAAATAACCGAAAAAATTGCCGTCAAAATAGACACCTTTATGAATAGGTTAGCCTTTAGGCTAGGCCTATCAGCAAGAGTTGCGTTGTATAGGCTATCCTAGTGTTTACTAATTTATAGGCTACCCCTTTGAAAGGACATTAGCCGAGTAGGATGTAGTTACCGGGTGTATCGCCAGCCTTGTTTACACTACGCGTACGCGTAGTGGCGTCGGACGCTTGCCATCCTTTTCCTGTCTATTTAGACTGCCTTTGGATACAATAATATGTTGAGGTTGGGCTTTTGCCCCCCTTCACCCACCCATGACATATTGTCATCATAATATATACATTTCCAACAGGGGGCAAATAATCAAAATAAATCTCCGTCAAAATAGACGCGAACTTAACAACGCCGATCGACAAATGTAAACATGACGGAGGCGGCGGACGTCTGCAATCATGTTCCCGTCTATTTTGAATGCCAATGGATACAATAATATGTTGAGGGGTGGCTTTGCCAACCCCCATGTCATGCCATCGTCATATTGCCAGCAGGGAGCAAAATAGACAAATACACCAAAAATCGGGGTGTGGGGGCGGCAGCCCCCACCCATAATAGCCTACTATGATAGGTTAGATTAGGCTAGGCTAATGTCCTTTCAAAGGGGTATAGGCCTAGTAAACACTAGGATAGCCTATACCCGGTCAAAGGTAAGTCCTGCTGTAGTCTCCTTAAATGCTACCTTAAATTGTAATATTAGACTAGGCCTAGCCTATAGATATAATAGCTTAGCCTACTCATTTATTGTAGCCTATAATATAGGCCTAGCCGGGCAGAATGTAGAGAATGTAATGTTTACACTACGCAGAGCGGCGACGAAAGCTTGCCATCATGTTCCCGTCCATTTTGAATGCCGTTGGATACAATAATATGTAAACATGACGGAGGCGGCGGACGTCTGCAATCATGTTCCCGTCTATTTTGAATGCCAATGGATACAATAATATGTTGAGGGGTGGCTTTGCCACCCCCCATGTCATGTCATCGTCATATTGCCAGCAGGGAGCAAAATAGACAAATACACCAAAAATTGGGGTGTGGGGGCGGCAGCCCCCACCCATAATAGCCTACTATGATAGGTTAGGTTAGGCTAGGCTAATGTCCTTTCAAAGGGGTATAGGCCTAGTAAACACTAGGATAGCCTATACCCGGTCAAAGGTAAGTCCTGCTGTAGTCTCCATGAATGCTACCTTAAATTGTAATATTAGACTAGGCCTAGCCTATAGATAAAATAGCTTAGCCTACTCATTTATTGTAGCCTATAATATAGGCCTAGCCGGGCAGAATGTAGAGAATGTAATGTTTACACTACGCAGAGCGGCGACGAAAGCTTGCCATCATGTTCCCGTCCATTTTGAATGCCGTTGGATACAATAATATGTTGAGGGGGGCAAACACCCCCATGACATATTGTCATCATCATATAATTTGCCAGCAGGGGGCAAATAGGCCTAACCAAACTGCGGCGATCGACCATGTAAACATGACGGCGGCGGTGGCGGTGGACGCTTGCGATCATGTTCCCGTCTATTTTGACTGCCATTGGATACAATAATATGTTGAGGGAAGGGCTTTGCAGCAATTTTTTTGGTTGTTTGCCCCCTACTGGCAATATATATGATGATAACATGTCATGGGGGGGTGAGGGGGGGTTTCAACATATTATTGTATCGAATGGCATTGAAAATAGACGGGAACATTATCCCAAGCGTCCAACGCCGACACCGCCGCGGCTGCTGAAGAACAAGGAAATTAGCAATAGGTTTCATTGTGAACTGGAGGAAATTAATAGAAATAAGGAAGCTAGGCCTAGCGATGTAAATAGTCAATGGAATTTCCTTAATAATGACAATTATATGTATAGGTATAAAGTAAAAACAATATATTTTACATAATTTATTGCATATCTTACATATTTAAACAAATATATATTTAAAATAGTTTAACCACACCACTGAGTTCCCCCAAAATACTCTAATAGGGCTGGCCTGAAGAATTAGATCAAGATGGACAACCAATCAACACATGATAGGTAGGGAAGGGCAGGTTAACAACGGTGATCGACAAATGTAAACATGACGACCGTACACTCGGAAACTACATCCATCCCCATTAGCCTAACCTAACAACCTTACCTAACCTATCCTAGTATTATGGGTGGAGGCTGCCGCCCTCTAGACCCAGTACGTTGGATACAAAACTAACCCTCACGTAACACCTAGTATATGTCCCTAGTACCCAGTACGTGGGATACCAAGCTAACCCTCACGTAACACCTAGTATATGTCCCTAGTACCTAGTATTTGGGATACAATACTAACCCTTACATAACACCTAGTATATGTCCCTAGTACCCAGTACTTGGGATACAAAACTAACCTTCACCTAGCATATGTCCCTCACTCAGTACACCTTTCACCCTCACTACCGTTCATGAGTCTTCATACATCTTCATTATCACACGCACCAGCCACTCCTCTACGCCAAATTTTCTCCTAGCCTACTGCACAACTTCTTACTTTCAGTAGAGACGTGATTTTCCGGGCCCGTCGCAAGACCACCGTCTCAACCGAGCCGTCGCAAGATCATCACAGGACAGGAAACACAACACAGGCTTGCTCCAAGCCAGCACACATCTTACAAATATATAGGCTAGGCTATACAACTTCCAACTTTTGCCCCTCAACTTTCTCTTCATAATTGCTGAGGGGCACAGGGCCTTGGGTGGGGCTTTGGTTTCCCGGGCGTTTCCGCACCTTCCTCAGCTCCCCGCTCCCCACCTGGGCTTCGGTCACCCAGGCTTTATTGTGGTCGGCAAGGAGGGTTCTGTGGGGGCTCTCGGTTATGGCCTTGCTCGGGGACTTGGGGCTGTTCGGCCAGGTAGCTTGGGGAACAACAACAACAACAACAACAACAACAACTTCCATTTCATCGGAATAACATTCACCGCCAATTTAATTATTATAAGGATTATATAAATGCAATTCTGATATGAAAAAACAATCGGTAAATAGCATAGCCTAGGCCTAGTCAAAGCTGGGATTTGTTGTTGTTTCGTGGACAAAATTTAACCAAGCGTACTGTCCCACATTAATTTATTATCAACAATTGGATATACGTTACTGTGGGCTCTTATTACTCTACTTCCTAATAATAGGCAAGTAAATTATAACATAATGTTTGGATAAACAAATATACCGAAATAAATTAGAATGGAGAAACAGTAAGTTGAGTGAGATGTTTCCCTTGCCGTCAACCCAGCTCCGGAGCTCTCTTGCCGTCGCAAGAGAATATTGGTGTCTCGCTTGCTAAAGGTGGTCTTGCGACGGGACCAGAAAAACAGTTTTTCGGGTAGATCTTGCGACGGTGGTCTTGAGACGGGACCGGAAAAACACCTCTTAGATATCTTTCCTGCAGCTGCCTGACTATGAAGTTATGATACCTTCAAAGACTCTCTCACACTCACAGACCTTCATGACTTGGCCAAGCATTTTCAGGCCTCTTATAGCAGTTGCAAAGGGAGCCTAACTCTGAAATCACTAGATAGTGCCTCCAAAACCATAAAAAAGAGGAGAGGGCTAAATTAACACACTTCCCTGTTGGACTCCGAAGCGTACTGAAAACTCATCACTCAGTACCCTCACGTAACACCTAGTATATGTCCCTAGTACCCAGTACTTTGGATACAAAACTAACCTCCACCTAACACCTAGTATATGTCCCTAGTAACCAGTACATGGGATATAAAGCTAACCCTTACCAAATATCTAGTACCGTACTGTATATGTCCCTCACTCAGCTGTACACCTTTCACCCTCACTACCGTTCGTGAGTCCTCGTACATCTTCATTATCACATGCACCAGCCACTCCTCAATGCCAAGTTTTCTCCTAGCCTACTGCACAACTTCTCTGGCCACCTTATCAAAGGCCTTCTCCCGGTCTGCAAACACAACATCAGATCCCTATCTTTTAAGTACATACAGTACATACAGTATCTTTCCCTTATCATACCTTCTAAGACTCTCTCACAGATCTTCATGACTTAGTCAAGCATTTTCAGGACCCTTATAGCAGTTCCCAGGGGAGCCCAACTCTGAAATCACCAGATAGTGCCTCCAGAACCATAAAAAAAAAGAGGAAAGGGCTTCATTAACACAGAGCCCTGGTGGACTCCGACGCGAACTGAAAACTCATCACTCAGTACCGGTACATCTTTCACCCTCACTGCCGTTTGTGAGTCCTCATACATCTTCATTATCACACAAATACCTTCATGACTTGGATTGTGCCCTGTCCTAGCATGAAACCAAACTGCATATGGTCAATATCATACCTTCAAAGACTTTCTCACAGACCTTCATGACTTGATCAAGTATTTTCAGGCCCCTATAATTTTCCCTATCCAATGAGTCCCCTTTGCTCGTATACAGTATATAATGTATTTTTGTGCCATTCATCAGAGATTACTTCCTCTCTGATGATGAAGTTAATTAGCTCATTGAACACACCTACTCCTTTCTCACCTGAGGCCTTAATCATCTCAGCTAGAATGCCAGAGCATCCTGCAGCTTTTCTGTCCTTCATTAAGTTATTGCACTGCTTACAAAAGCTGGCACAATCACAGGGAGGGGGGAGTATTGGCTTTTCGTTGCTAAGCTTCTCTATTCCATTCAAATTCCATGTTGAATAATCTTTCGTAGTGTACGGTATTTTCCAAGAATCTATAATTTCTTTGTCAGCGGAAACAATTGTTCAAGTATATATTTTCCCTGTGAAACCAATTTAACTTCATAATGACAATTATATATATAAAGAAAAAACAATATATTTTACATAATTGATTGCATATCTTACATATTTAACGCCTTAAGAGCGGGTGGGTCGGTAACTTCTACCCGCCAAGCGGGTGATTTTACCCTAAATGGGGTTGTTTCCGTTCTCATTTTCATGCATAAACAAGACCCAGAGCGTAATACAAGTATCTATCCCTGAAAGGGCATAAACAGAGCTTTCGAATGACACCCGAACCATCCTTCTACGACCACTGGTTCTCTTGCAACGATCGTGCAACACGAGTGCAAAAACCCTAAAATAAGGTAATTTCCTTACATAATTCCCTGTGTAGCGAGTGAGAGAGGGTGGAGGAGGGTGTAATAAATTTCATACATTTCGCAAGATATTTGTATTTATATCGCAATTTATTTGTATTTATATCGCAAGATACGCAGACATTTCTCACCATTTCACCAATTCAGCCGCACCAGAGTTCCTCTTATAGGGTAGGGCCGAAGGGTGAGTCAAGAACTGCTACACTGCAGCACCAATTAAGAAGTGATCAAGGGCGAAGAATGAGAAATCAGGTCTAAGGAAGAAATAAATCGCACAGAGATACACACATAATACACCACTGAGGGGAATCGAGTCAGCTTGACCGCACCAGCGACCATAGACACAAATAAAGTCAGGAGCCAATAAACTAGCCAGGCCAGGGTGGCATATGATATAGGCCGTCCGGAAGACAACCGAATTAGACAGAATAAGAATAGAAGGGGAAAAACATACAAAAAGGGCCATTCAAATTTCAATGGAAATTCACTATGATAACTGTAATATGTGGGAATAACTTTCACCTTCATATTTCCTCATCTCTTAGCATAAACATGATCAATTAGGGTGCCATTTTCAGTTGTTGGTTGTGTTACATATTGAGAGTATCCACGCTTTTCCATTAAATTTGCAATAGAAGAGTTAGTTTGGATGTGTTCACATGCAACTAATTGAGTACCGGTATTTGTCTAGTTCATTTAGCAAATTACTTAAATTTACTCTAAAATAATTAAGTCCATATGAAATAGATCTGTATATAGGGACAGGTTTGTCCTATAGAAAAGTATAGCCAACACTGTTCTCTACCCACTAAAAGCTGAACCAGTGGAAGGTATTACCCGTATTTGCATACCTTCCCTCAATTTCAGTCAGGCTATATTTGAATGATAATTTGAACTCAATTTGACCTATCTCAGAATAGTAGTATGGGAATTTATTTGTTTTCCTTATTGTGAAGGCAATCATTATTCTATAAAAACACTTACCCTAATAATACATGTACCAGGTTGTTCTCTATATTTTAAGATTATACTCTTTATATAAAAGGCTTGCATGGCTGCATGATAAATGTTTTTCTTTGATTCACTCTTCTTGACTTTTTCTATATTGCAGGCCATGCTTTTGTTCCTCCTAATTCCTTTACTATTATTTCCACTCCTCAAGTGAGGTACTGTAGAGGTGATTCTCTTGGTCCCATCTGTAGAGGTATTGTAAATGGTGGCCAGACACACCCGTGGCAGTCTTTCACACCCAACCCATCTTGTCCTATCTAATTTTATGTTGAACTCTATTGTTCTTGATCCCACTATAGGACTTGGTAGCCTATTCCACACATCCACAACTCTGTTACTAAACGAATAGAGGCAGATCCCTTACACACCCAGTTTATCTCTGTCGCTCGTTTGCTTGCACATCGGTACAAATGAAGCAGATCCCTTACACATGCAACTAAGATGAACATGGGAATCTGCAGACAAGTGGCCCACAAAAGGCAGATCCCTTTCACATCCAACCCATTTTGTCCATATGTCTATCTGATTTTATCTTGAAATTCTTTATTGTTCTTGATTCCACTATAGCACTAGGTAGCCTATTTCACATATCTACGACTCTGTTACGAGAGAGGCAGATCTATCCCTTACACAGCCAATCTCTCTCTCTCTCTCTCTCTTATTTGCACACTGGTACAAATGAGGCAGATCCCTTACACATGCTACCAAGATGAAAATGGGAGTCTGCAGAGAGCCGATTGGCCCACACACGGCAGATCCCTTTCACACCCAACCCATCTCGTCCTATCAAATTTTATGTTGAAGCTCTATTGTTATTGACCCCACTATAGCACTTGGTAGATTATTCCACATACTTTCTTACAGTTTCTTACAGGAGATCCTCTGGAAAAAGGCAAACTAGGCCTGTGTATCCAGCTCAGTACTAGTACTTGCACTGCTGCGGTCGTTCACGGTGTTGGCGGCGGCGGTAGCAGACGCAACATTTTTACTATTCTGTATTTTTGTTTTATAATCAAACTTCAAATCTTGTCTTCCCCATGCTTTATCAAGATTACTTTCAAACTCCCTTATTGATTCGGAATCGACTACATACTGGGGCAGTGCGTTCTACTCATTTACCACTCTTATCACAAAATGAGTTCTTTGCCTTCTCAAGCCTATTTCTTTCTTTGTAAATTTTCTTAGAGTGTCCTCTCGTTCTTGTTCCCTCCCGCATCAAGAAGATACCTTCACACACATCCTCATTGTATTTTCCTGACACTATCTTAAAAGTCTCTATCATATCCCCTCTCTTTCTCCTATATGCCAGTGTCGGAAGCCCCAGTGTTCTCAACCTCTGCTCATAGCCCGCGTTCTTCAACGTTGGTACCAGCTTGCTAGCTCTCCTCTGCACTTTCTCCACTGCTTCTATATCCTTTACCATATATGGAGCCCACACCTGGTTCGCATGTTCCAGGTGCGGCCTAACCAGCGCTGTATAGAGATTCCTGAAGATTTCTTCGTCAAGTGACACAAATGTCCTCCTTATCAGCCCTACAATTCTATTGGCTTTGTTTATCTTTTCCGCTAAATGTTCTGAGAAATTTAACTTATTGTCTATCACTACTTCTATATCCTTTTCTGCATTCACTTCCTCCATCGCTTCATACATACTGTATCCTACCTTGTCTATTTTGCTTGTCCCAATCCGCATGTACTTGCATTTTTTTGGATGAAAAGGCATTAACCAATGCTCAGACCATCCCTTCATGCCCTCCACATCTCCTTGAAGCAAACCCACATCTTCCTTACTCTTCTCTTCTATACAGCTTAGTATCATCCGCATACAGGTATACCTCACTTCCATTAGTTATACCTTCAGGTAAGTCGTTGATAAATATAACGAACAGCAGTGGTCCCAACACAGATCCCTGAGGTACCCCACTTGTAATTTTCCTCCACCCCGAGCCTATTCCATTCACCAGTACCCTCTGTCTCCGATCTTTCAGGAAGGCTTCTATCCATTTCACACATTTCTCCCCTATATTATAGCTTCTAACTTTCTCTATTAACCTTTGGGACCTTATCGAAAGCCTTCATAAAATCGCAATATACCACGTCCATTACATGACCATCTTCTAGAATTTGCATCCAATCATCTACCACCTTAATTAGCTGTAGTACCGTCGACCTCCCCGGCAAGAATCCGAACTGTCTCCCACTGAAAAGTTGGTTTGACTTCATATGCTCCATTATTCCTTCTCTAATTACCGATTCCATTAGTTTACACACAACACTTGTCAAACTGACTGGTCTATAATTCCCTGGGTCATTTCTCTTTCCCTTCTTAAATATTGCTGTTATGTTCGCCTCTCTCCAGTCCATCGGGATTTGTCCTGTATTAAACGATACCTCAAATAACATTTTCAATGGCTCTACTAACATCTCACCTCCTTCCTTTATGATTCTTGGGTGTATCCCATCCGGTCCCGGTGACTTACTTCTGTTCATTTTTTCTATAGCCCTTCTTATTCTAGCATGGGAAAACTCTATTAGTTTTAGTGCCGGTGCCATACAGTATCTATAACTCTTTTACCAAGCGAATAGAGGCAGATCCTTTACACAGCCAATCTCTTTCTCTCTCGTTCTTGTTTGTTTTGCACACCGGTACAAATGAGGCAGATCCCTCACACATGCAACCAAGATGAAAAGGGGAGTCTGCAGAGAGCCAAGTGGCCCACATAAGGCAGATCCCTTTCACACCCAACCCATCTCATAAACGTTACATGTTATTTACACTACTTACTATACAACCATGTTATTATATACCTGCAACCAAAACACAATTGTAAGAAATAGGAACATAGGAAAATGGGAGTCTGTAGAGAGCCAATTGGCCCATACAAGACAGATCCTTTTCACACCCCAACCATCTCATAACAACTCTCTCTCATTTATCTCTGTCTTCCTTACATTTATGACATCCTAGTCTCTCTCTCTCTCTCTCTCTCTCACAAATGAGAACATAAGAAAACCGGAGTCTGCAGAGAGCCGATTTGCCCACACATGTCAGATCCCTTTCACACCCAACCCATCCCACACTCTCTCTCTCTCTCTCTCATATTTATCGCTATCTTCCTTACGTTTATGACATCCTATTCTCTCTTGCCATACTCTCTCACCCTCACAAATGAGAACATAAACAAAATAAGAAAACGGTAGTCTGAAGAGAGCCGATTGACCTACACAGGGCAGATCCCTTTCACACCCAACCAATCTCGTTCTATCTAATTTCAAGTTGAAGCTCTATTGTTTTTGATCCCATTATAGCACTCAGTAGCCTATTCCACATATCTACAACTCTGTTACTAAATGAATAGAGGCAGATCCCTTATACAGGCAATCTCTCCCTCTCTCGTTCTTATTTGTTTGCACAATCTGTTCCTTTTGTAGTTTCTCCATGCCCGATAAGTTAAATGATCTTTTGATATCTGTGACACAACTTTTGTATCCAACACAATACCCTGCTTGCAAAACCCCTCGAACCCCGGACAACGTTGCTTGCAACTTTAATTATTATTATTATTATTATTTGGTAAGAAAGTTTGGTCACAAGCATCGAATAGCAATGTATCAAATTAGAAGGAGCAATTGGATAATTATTTGTCAATGATTTAAAACCTCTTGAGGTTGTGATATGCAAGAATAAATTGTGCACTAAACATAATAATGATATTAATGTTTTTGTTATGATAATATTGTTGAAGTTATGGTGAAAGAGTGCTTACCAAAGAATAGGCCGAGAGCTTCAAAATGTGTACCTGGATGAAATGATTATGTGAAAACATGTTTTAAGTCCTCCCTCGTCTGTCATAGTCTATGGAAGGAAAATGGATGCCAGATAATGGTATAGTGGGGCGGATAAGTGCAGATTTTACCTTGAATCGTTCAAATGATGATACAAGCACCAAATTTGGCATGAATATCCGCGAGAGGCTATATTTTAAGAAACAAATGTTAGCCACCAGCAAATCCAAGATGGGTGCCATTTTCAAGATGACCACCAATGCAATAACGTTTTGACATGAACTGTGACACAGATGTCCAACATAAAAAATATTGGTACCAATTCTAATGTTATTTACTATGCTGGAATCGATGCCGTCATTCTTAAATGTCTCACAATCTTATAAACCACTTACAAATGAAAGATGGCCGCCATTTTTCAAGATGGCTGCCAATGAGTTCATGAAAATACACATTGTGATGCACAATTTGATCAGTACGTCCGATATGAATTATATTTATGTTGATTCCTATAGTTTTGACCCCAGTAAATCCATTAAGATACCAAAAGTAAAACTCAGAAGCACTATGAGACCGTTTGTTAGAGACAAAAGAAGAAATCTGGTGGCCATCATGCATTTTTCAGTGGATAATAAGATTCTTAGACATTAAAGAATGATCACATTGTTTTCTGCATGGTAAATACCATTATAATTGGTACCAATATAATTCACGTTGGACATCTGTGTCAAATGTCATGTCAAAACATTAGCGCATTGGTGGCCATTTTGAAAAAAATGGCATTTCTAGGTGGCTAACATTTTGTTCTTGAAATATAGCCTCTGGAGGATATCCATTTCAAATTTGGTGCATGTATCACCATTTGAAAGATTGTTTCACTTATCTGCCCCACTAATATTGGCAGATCTTAGAAGAAGGACCAGGGCATAATATCACCAGGCATGCCAAATGGTTAAACAAAAAGAGGGAATTATTAGATCAGAAAAATTAGAAAACTTACTCAGTAATGGTACGGCTAAGGAATTTTTGGATGGTGTTCGTATAATAAACCCCAATAAGAATCCTCATCCTCTTAATGTTGACTATATTACTGGTGAGAACAATATCGCTGATGTATTTTCGGAAAAATCTATATATCTATCTATCTATATATTGCCTGACGCCGTGATCTCCGAAGTGGATTACAGCTTTTTTAGGAGAATGTAATTGTGCAAACTGAAAATTATATGTGTCAAAATATAACTCCTTCGGATGTAACAGCAGCACGTAAATCTCTTAAATTAGGGAAAAGTGACGGGTATTTTTTTTAAACTCTGATAATATAATTCATGCAAGCCATTAATTAAATATATATCTTTCTATTTTGTTTATATTAATGTTAAGGCATTTATTATCTTCTGATGGAATGCAATACAAATAGTTCCTATCCTTAAGGAACGATGGACTAATTTGTGTGTGTATTTCAATGACCACACAACTAATGTACTGTATATACTTTATCATTAGATGTACTGTATATACTTTATCATTAGATGTACTGTATATGCTTTATCATTAGATGTACTGTATATACTTTATCATTAGATGTACTGTATATACTTTATCATTAGATGTACTGTATATACTTTATCATTAGATGTACTGTATATACTTTATCATTAGATGTTAGCAAATTATTTAATCGACAGGTATGTCCAAATATGTGTAGACCTCTGTTGAATATGTATGTAAATTATACATTAAGAGTGCGATGGGGACAAGCACGATCTGACTATTTTGCAATACGTAATGGGGTTAAGCAGGGAGGGTTAAAATCACCTATTATATTTTGTGTATATAATGATGGTTAACTAACAGAGTTACTAGATACAAATATTGGTTGTCACATAGGAGGGACATATATGCTGGAACTTTTGCCTATGCTGAAGATTTATCTCTGTTATTACCAAGTGTTGAAGCTTTAAAGAATATGATAGGCATTTGTATTAACTATTAAGTATGCTGAGGAACATGATGTTATTTTTAATGCGAAAAAGAGCAAGCTGTTAATACACAGCTACAATAGTAGTGATATACAAGTACCAAATATTAATATTAATGGTGATACTATCGAGGTGGTCAATTCGGTTAGTCATCTCGGCCATACATTAAATAGCAATATTAGGAAGGTTGATGCCAGTAAATGCATAACTGATTTTAATCGTCAGTGTAATTTGTTTCTCGGACATGAGAAACTTTGTATTTCATAAATATTGCACGAGTTTTTATGGCAGCCAAATTTTGCCTCTACGTATAGGATCGGCATTTGAAAGATGTGTTCAGGGCCTGGCGAGTAGCAGTCCGGCATATGAAAGATGTGTTCAGGGCCTGGCGAGTAGCAGTCCGGCATATGAAAGATGTGTTCAGGGCCTGGCGAGTAGCAGTCCGGCATATGAAAGATGTGTTCAGGGCCTGGCGAGTAGCAGTCCGGCATATGAAAGATGTGTTCAGGGCCTGGCGAGTAGCAGTCCGGCATATGAAAGATGTGTTCAGGGCCTGGCGAGTAGCAGTCCGGCATATGAAAGATGTGTTCAGGGCCTGGCGAGTAGCAGTCCGGCATATGAAAGATGTGTTCAGGGCCTGGCGAGTAGCAGTCCGGCATATGAAAGATGTGTTCAGGGCCTGGCGAGTAGCAGTCCGGCATATGAAAGATGTGTTCAGGGCCTGGCGAGTAGCAGTCCGGCATATGAAAGATGTGTTCAGGGCCTGGCGAGTAGCAGTCCGGCATATGAAAGATGTGTTCAGGGCCTTGCGAGTAGCAGTCCGGCATATGAAAGATGTATTCAGGGCCTGGCGAGTAGCAGTCCGGCATATGAAAGATGTGTTCTGGGCCTGGCGAGTAGCAGTCCAGCATATGAAAGATGTGTTCAGGGCCTGGCGAGTAGCAGCCCGGCATATGAGAGATGTGTTCAGGGCCTGGCAAGCAGCAGTCCGGCATATGAAAGATGTGTTCAGGGCCTGGCGAGTAGCAGTCCGGCATATGAGAGATGTGTTCAGGGCCTGGCAAGCAGCAGTCCGGCATATGAAAGATGTGTTCAGGGCCTGGCGAGTAGCAGTCCGGCATATGAAAGATGTGTTCAGGGCCTGGCGAGTAGCAGTCCGGTATATGAAAGATGTGTTCAGGGCCTGGCGAGTAGCAGTCCGGTATATGAAAGATGTGTTCAGGGCCTGGCGAGTAGCAGTCCGGCATATGAAAGATGTGTTCAGGGCCTGGCGAGTAGCAGTCCGGTATATGAAAGATGTGTTCAGGGCCTGGCGAGTAGCAGTCCGTAGAGTTTGGCAGATTCCCTGGACTACACACTGTATATTACTCCCACACCTGGCAAATGTTATGTCTCCTGAATTGTGGTTCGCTAAAGGAACGATTCAATATCTTAAAAATGCTCAGAATTCACCTAATCTTGTTATCCAGACCATTTATAAAATGGCTAAACTAGTTTTTGATGTGTGTGTCTGTGTGTTGTATTACAACGTACATTTTTAATGTGAATACAGAAATATGAATTGAATAATTATGTTCATGTGTTCTAAATTGCATACGTGATTTTCAAAGAGTAGTTGGTGTTCTTTTAATGAGTAACCAAAATGAAGACATGACAATTTATCATCAGATGTTATAAAAAAAAAAAAAAAAAAAAATGGTTGTTTCTTGCCTTCCACCATAACTGTGATATATGGGAGGTGGCGCTGAGATAAGACTAATTATCTTACCATAATAAAGAAGTAATGCGGCTATAAATCCTGGGGTGATACACTCTTAACATTAGCTCAGTGGTTCTCAACTCGTTTCAGGCCACGGACCACCAACCCAATAACACAAATATTGTGGACCTTTTCATTTTTGAGTATTGACAAATAAAGCATAGACAACAAACATTTGACTGTATGTGTTGACAAATTTGGGTAAGTACCAATCACACTGGCCCAAAAAATCCATGGTAGACCGCTGATACACATCTTGAGCCGCCAAATAATTGTTCAGACCCAAGAATTCCTCCTGAATTCCTCTGGAACACTATGAACATCTGTTGCGAATGGATTCCTGATGAAAGATAACCCATCCCTTGTCATGTCCACCTCAGGAAAAAATTGGAATAATACAATAAAATTAATGGTCAATTATTTATTTTGATAAACAATTTGGTACTGCATTTTCAATAAATTTAATTATATATGCACCAATCTTCAGTTTATTACCAAATATAGTGAACGTCCTGTGGACCACCCAAAAAGTCAACATAGACCACCAGTGGTCCATGGACCACCAGTTGAGAACCACTGCAGTATGATTAGCTCATCTGGTGTCTTGTTTTGTTCAAGTGTATACTGTATATATGGTTTTGAGTGCTTTACCATTTACAAGCAATTTATTTTTAACTTGCCCTCTAAAGTAAAAAAAGCGTCTCCCAAAACACCCTTAAAGTTAAATAAACGTCCCCCAGACTCCTATTCAGGCTTAATTTGTACATTTTCGGTAAAATAATTCCCGGCCAGAGGCCGATTTCTCCTTAGTTGCTGCCTCGCTATCGCTCGTCTAGAAAATAATCAACAATTGAATAGGACCAAGCGTCTTATACTCGGCAAACTAATGAGGCAATTTTTGTTTAAACCGACAAAATAATGGGACGAAATAGGGGGGGGGGGTATACAAAATACCACCCACGGATGAAAAAGGATGAACGCCTCTAGTACAATGACTGCACTTTCTATTTTATTCTAGCTAACAATATCCAGTTATATCAGGTTTATGATAAGCCTATGGGAGTCAATAAGGTATAACAGCTTAACCTTCTGATCTCCAAAGATAATGCTGAAACAGATTAACCCTTTCAAGATCCAATTACGTATTTAATTTTTGTTTTCTGGCTATTATTAGACGATGTTCTTCAGAATAGTAAGGGTATATGAAAGCTAGAGTGTTAATTGCGAAAGCCTTTACCCTTATAATACCCACAGACCCTTTCTAAACTGTATTAAATAGTCTAGTGATAGCCAAACTAAACTGTCAACATGCTTCATCATCTTCGAAGCATTAATTCATTGGGCCAAATATTGAGGGTGAAAACAGAGATAAAATAATCGTGTATCTCTGCAGTGCGTAGTTGCATTTTTTCCTGTGCATCTTAACTCCGCAAAGTTTGTGAAGTAGCGACGAAACAAGAGTGATTATGCCGGTGGAGTTAACCGTTTGAGAATCACGGTGCGTTTTAGCAGTTTCATCTGGTTATTATTATTGTATACATTTTAGAAGTTTCATCTGGTTATTATTATTGTATACATTTTAGCAGTTTCATCTGGTTATTATTATTGTATACATTTTAGCAGTTTCATCTGGTTATTATTATTGTATACATTTTAGCAGTTTCATCTGGTTATTATTATTGTATACATTTTAGCAGTTTCATCTGGTTATTATTATTGTATACATTTTAGCAGTTTCATCTGGTTATTATTATTGTATACATTTTAGCAGTTTCATCTGGTTATTATTATTGTATACATTTTAGCAGTTTCATCTGGTTATTATTATTGTATACATTTTAGCAGTTTCATCTGGTTATTATTATTGTATACATTTTAGCAGTTTCATCTGGTTATTATTATTGTATACATTTTAGCAGTTTCATCTGGTTATTATTATTGTATACATTTTAGGAAGGATCTCTGGGAATTATAAGGGTAAAGATCATGTCAAAAATCTCTCTGACTTTTATATACCCTTCCTAATCTGAATAAAATCGTCTAAGAGTAGCCATAACACAGAACATCAATGCGTCATCGATCTAGAAAGGGTTAAGCTGTATTGAAGCTCTAAGTCTTGATATAATGTACTCTTATTAACATCAGTATCATGACAGTTTATTATAGTTCTTCTGGTTATCAAGAGACTATTTTATCAGGTTTATGAACGTACTGTGGAAATGAATTAGTTAATGGAGATAGTTTTACCCTTACTGACCTTCAGCGGCAATTCGAAAAGTAATCTAGAAATTCTATACTGTATATTAGTTATTTTTTTTTTTTTTTTTTTTTTTTTTTTTTTTAGGAAGGAGGGGGAATAAGGAGAGGGTTTGGTCAGGAAGGTAAAGTAGAAATTATGAAGTACAGTAGAAGGGAAAAAGTTAGTGGGCCGGCCACTTTGCTGTTTTTATTTATTCATCTTCTTAATTTTTAGAAATAGTTACAAAGTTGCTGAAGGCAGGTATTAACTAATAATTGTTATAAAGTTACTGAAGGATAATTTCTAATGTTTGGCCTAAGTGTTTTGGTATTTACTAGTTTTTTAAGGCTAACTAATTTGTAAGGTAAATTCTGACTGATGTATAACTAATTTGTAAGATAGTTACTCCTAGGATTAGCTTTAATCCATTTTCATACAGCACATATCCATTTTTCTCCATTTGCCTTTTCTGTTCCATTAGTGTATTATAACCAAATGTCCCTGTAGGTGTTTTTGCATGTTCTATGTCTGATTCAGGATATTTTTGCTTCATCTTAGCAAGTGGCAATTTTCGGAGATCTGAAAGAAATTCTGCATATTCACTGTATGTGTTTGGTGGTTTCCTGGTTGTTGGTTTGATGGTTGTATCACTGGCAGGTTTCATCTTCACAACTTGTGGTGTTAGAGCTGGAGGAGGGGGGGGGGGGGGGGGAGGAGTATTCTCAGGAGTTTGGTGTAAACATTCTTCTTCTTCCACTTCTTCTTCATATTCTTCATCATCTTGTTCTGCATTATCTTCCTCTTCGAGATCTTCGAGGATGATGGAGGAGTCTGTTTCTTCAGTGATGGTGAAGTTGGTGACATCTTACACCATGAGGTCCTTTTTCTGCTGGATTTTGCTGTTTGGATGTTTGGGTGGTTGTAGAGCTTCTTGCGGGATTTTTATGGCTGGCAGGTTGTTATGTTGTAGGATTAAAGAAATTATATGGCTCAAATGATGTTTGTTTGAGCCAGCAATTGCCTTAGCTGTTTCTATGCACGTATAGATTTTTGCCTGCATATAATTTTCTTCTGCTCTCCTTGGTGTTCTTTCTACAGCATGGGGAGATCCTCTGGTTTCAGATCCTCCTGGGCCTGTTACTTCTTGTGCTTCTGGGCCTTTTCTTCCTTCTCTGATGGTAAATTCGACGCCTTCTTCAGTATCTAGTGATGGCCTGGTGTTCTTTCTGGATATTCCTGTGTGGTGTACGAATATATCCTCTTGGTTGTCGTTTCTATTAATAAATCCGTACCCCTTCTTGTAGTTGTACCACTTCACAGTCCCTTGAATTTTGTTGGTCATGGTGACTGAGAGGTGTGCTGGTCTAGTGTTGGGGTTGCGGTAGTTATAGCCCGTGATGTGTGTACGAGCCATGGTGGAGAGGAATGACCTTCAGCGGCAATTCGAAAAGTAATCTAAAAATTCTATACTGTATATTAGTTAGCTCTAAGTCGGAGGTTGACATACAGTATGTATAATTTCACTGCATAGTTTCTGTTTTATATTGTGCATGAAAGTTCCACAGAAATTGCGAATTACCTTGGCTTACTGTTATGATAAATGTATTGCTGTACATGGGAGAGCTATACCCTGTTCCAAATATGTAGGTCAGAAATCGTGAATCCTCTGTAACTCAAAAAGGGCAAGAACACATTGGCTATAAATTTCCACACTTATTTCCCAGCCGATCCTTCCCAGATGGTAGAAATATTAACTCCAATACTTTAGTCATTTGTGAGTTATAGAGGTTGATGTTCAAGAGTTTCGACCTACTTAATTGGAACAGAGTAAAAGACAGTTATATCTTTCTTATAATATTTCTAGTGGTAAACAAATTACAGTTTTGTATTTCATGTAACTTGTATGGATGTAAGAAATGAGTATGCCGGTGAGTCGAGTCTGTAATGAGACTATACATTTTGAAGTAATTAATGTACTTTAATGCCCCTTTCCCACTGATGCGATTTCATACGATTTTCATCGCAGACACCAAGAAATGGGCACATTCGTGACATGTCGCAACAAAATCTTGAACCCTCGCATGATAATCGTTTGACTCGCAAGGCCTCACAAGGGCCCTCGCGGGTCATCGCAAATGTTCAGATTGTTCAAAATTTGGGACAAGGACTTGCAAGGGGTCCGAACCCTTGCAAGCATCGTCGAACATTGCCGAGGGATCGGCGAGGCCCTCGGAGATCCTCAGCGACATCGGCGAGACATCGACGAGGGTGTCCCACGAAAAAAAAGCGTCGCCGAGAGTATACTCGCCACGGGTATAATTCGCAGAGGCGTGCTAAGGGCTGTGCGACGTAGATGAATGCTCCGAAGACACCTCGCCGAGGCCAAAGAGTACCTTCGGCGAGGTGGGTGAAAAAAAAAAGATTAGGCCTATAGCGAGCCTGCATTGTATGGAGAAATCCAGCTTCGCCGGAGACATTTTTCTATCGAAAAATGTACAAATTTAGCTTGCTCTCAAAACAAAAATATATATAATTATGATGGCTCGCTACCGCTCACCAGGAAAATATTGAAACCTGGATGGGGGTAAACGTCTTAAAACAGTAGGCTGAATGGGGCCGAACGGACACAAGGCAAAGAGAGAGGGAGAGAAAGAGAAAACAAAAAAAGCGAGGTGGGCTCAATTAAGCCGTAACGTAAACATACGCAAGGACATTGCTAATCTCCGAATTAAGGGGAAATGGGTCGCTTTTCTGGTCCCCTTTCTTCCTCATGGTTAACCCCATTAGTATTCATATTTTATGACATTCGGCCCATTAGTTTGGCGATTTTAAGACATTTCACCCCTTTTCGTTGTCAATATTAAGACATTTCGTATCATTTAGGTGTCGAGTTTTTCCTGGCTAGCGATAGCAAGCCTGTCCTTTTTGAGGAAACGGCCTTCGACCAGGATATTTTTCTATCGAAAAATGTACAAATTGATCTTGAAGGAGGGTGTTGAGGGGGTGCTTTACTGTATATGCTTGATGGAGGTCTAGGGATGAAACTAAATGAATCATAAACAAATATATAAATGAGCATAATTCCCCATGAGGGGAAACTGACCGTTTGTTTGATCATTCATTCCTTTATTTCTTAGTTTCCTCACTAGACCTCCATCAAACTTAAAACAAAACATTCTAGACCCCCTTTCAAGATAAATTTGTACATTTTCGACGAGATGGTTTGGATATGAGGGGGGATCTGCTTGGTGTGGGCCAATCGGCGCTCTGCAGACCCCCGTAATTTTGTGTTGATCTCTGACCGTTTTGGTGAGGTCAGTCCTCAAGGCATTAGTGAGTTGGGTCTATAATTAGGCCTTGTAATTGGGGATGGGTGTGACAGGGATCTGCCTTGTGTGGGCTGATCGGCTTTCTGCAGACTCCCGTTTTCTTATGTTCTTATGTTTGTGCCATGAAATATATGCAAAAGGTTTTCTGATAATCTCGCCGAGGTATCCGCCGAACCATGCTTAATTCGCCGAAGATGTCGCAGAACATACAACGAGGATTCGTTCATCCTTCGCATTATTTCGCAATATTTTATTCAAATGTGACAGTTCTCGCCAAGGTCATCGGCGAACCATTGCTCAATTTGCCTATGACGTCGCATAATGTCGCCGATTACGTCGTATACATCGGCGACATCGTCGCCGAGTGTAAACTTGTCAACAGTTTTTAACAGTCAAAATCATTGACGTCGCACAAATTCGTTGCGAATTGACAAGACTACGTCCTCGACGACGAAAATCGTATGAAATCGCATCAGTGGGAAAGGGGCATAAAAGGGTACTTCACACATGCACGACAATTATCGTGAGGGACCACGACTCTCACAATCGGCGCGAATTGGAAGAACAGAGGCATATTTGTGCCCCCATGGACCATGGGAGGACGGTATAAGGAAGGTAACAAGAGGGTGTATGAGGGTGCCACAATGGCACCACGAGTGTCACGACTGCCAGCCATGAATTCAGCTTAGGAAGGATCTGTGGTACTCGAAGTATTGAATGAGATAGTTTGTAGTCTTTTAATTGTTAGAGGTCCTTCCTAAGCTGAATAGCCTGTAGTCTTTTAATAATTGTCAAAGGTACTGCCTAAGCTGAGTAAAATCGTCTAAATATATAGAAAAGGACGTCACCGGCACTGAATAGGTTAACAGTACACTATTAAAAGATGAGTAAAAATAAAGTATTGACTTGTCATGATTTCGTTTATCTGAATACCGGATAAACAGCGACTGACGGTGACAGAATGGTGATACGATGGCAACGACGGTGCAAGGACATAACCGACGGTCCAACGATGGTGCCATGGAGGCATAAAGAGGGTTTACCGACGAAAATTGGCCTCCAACCGTCTTGGCCTAATTTCAAACATGACATTTTTTCGCGCTTCAACGACCCGTGGGGTTGCGCTGGTACGCCGCTAGGTCGCTGTCGTGGTGCCCCTGGGACGCCCTTGATTAGCCCTACGATTGTGCTACGTTTGCCCAGTCGTGGGCTGTTTGGACCATAATTATGCATGTGTGAAGTAACCTTAAGGGGAGATTTTCACTTAAGGTTGTTTACTGCATCACCTTCTCCTTCATGTTTAGTCCCATTAGTTTTGAGATGTTAGGACGTTCGCCCCATCAGTTTGAATATGTTAGGTTATTTTGCCCCATTCCTGTCAATTTTAAGACTTTTGTGCCATTCAGGTGTCTATATAATATTTGATCCTGACGAGCGATAGCAAGCCTGTATTATAGGAGGAAACAATGTACACATTCATCTCGAAGGGGGGTCATGGAGGTATTTTTAAAATCTTGATGGAGGTCTATGGAGGCAACTGGAAACCTCACCTTAACCACTCCAGTACAATGACGGTTTATTTTCTCATTAACAGTATCCAATTTTTGCATACAGTTTAGCAGGAGATAGCGGGAGTTACTAGGTTAACCCACTGGGCACAAGCGCCGCACCATCTGCATCGGCAATGTATGTAACGCTAAACCACAGCGCTGCAGCACCTGCGTTGACCCTGTCGACCTTAGTTACTCTTGTCCTATAGTAGCTAGAGGGTTCAAATTTGTATGGGATATATATTGTGATGTTGCCAAACAGTGGCAGTACTCAGCAACCCCCAATTCCAACCGCGCGGGTGGGAACGGGCGGGTGGGGGACGCCAGTTTACCCACTTATCTCACCACTTGCGTCGGCACTTTCGACCTTATTTACTTTTGTCCTATGGTAGCTAGAGTGTTCAAATTTGTATGGAATATACCTTATGATGTTGCCGAACAGTAGCAGTACTCAGCAATCCCCAAGTCTAACCGCGGGGGTGGGAACGGGCGGATGGGGGACGCCAGTTTACCCACTTATCTCACCATCTACGTCGGCATTTTCAACTTTATTTACTCTTGTCCTATGGTAGCTAGAGGGTTCAGATTTGTATGGTATGTTCCTTAGGATATTGCCAGACAGATTGACAACCTATAAGTCCAGCTGTGGTGGGGACGCGCGGGAGGAGGGGGGCACACAGTTTTTCCGGTGACCTCGCGAGTACACGATGTTGGAGCAAAGGGAGGAGAGTGGGTATTGCCCTCCCACTGCTCCCCATGACATAGTTGACTCCCCACCAAGTGGGGAAGAGGAGAAGGAGGATGATCCAGACCCCATGGCATTCCTCAAAATTCCGCCAGGCTATCGTAGGGGTCAGAAGAGACGAGCTGAGGATGAGAGGGGTCAAGTTGCTACACAACAAGCGCGGCATGGTCCTCCCCCACGCCTGCCTTCACCACCACCTCCCACTGTCTCCCCACTAAAAATACAATGTGAGAACCCATATTTCTAAGTCAAAAGTGCCTAAAAAAAAGTGTAAAACTCATATTTTAACTATAAAACATACGCTAAAGTATAAAATCAATAAACAGAGTGCATGAGAGAGGCACCGAATGAAAGTGAAAGTGAAGGGGAGTTGGGTGTCAGTCAGCTGGCCGTGTGTACGTGCGTGCGTTCTGCTGTTGTCTTGGGCCAAGATGGCCGCCCTTCGCTATTGTAACCAGGACTTGAATCTATGCACTTATCACACTGAAACTTCACTTACAATGACATTATGTGATACATGTTGCTAATATATGAACTATGAAGGCACACATGATGCTCAGGTGGTGTAAATAACCGTCACTCGAAAACTGGAGGCATCGTACATCAGTCATGCTGACTCTTCTCCCAGCTGTGGTGTGCCAGCGCGGGAGGTTTGAAGAGGAGCCCGGCACCAGCTGAGGGCTGAGCCCCCCCCCCCCCCCCCCTCCCACCCACCCACCCAACTCCCAACCTAGAACCCCCAAATGACAGAGGTGAGTGGGTTTTTTCCTTCACTTCTCACCTATTTTAGCTGTTTTAGGGAAATAAAAAAAAAAAATTTTTGCCCGGTCCTGGAGTGTACATTTATTATATATTCGCTGGTTCCTAGTGGGTCAATGAATACAGGTTTACATCTTTCTTATCCAGTGGTAATTCCAAAGCTACTAAGTTGTTCGAAGTCTATGGTCCTAATGTCGGCAGTAATTATGAAACCTGCATCTCTTTAACCCTCTAAAGACGACGCATTGTGAGAGTTTATTCTGGCCATCATTAGACGAATTTTATACAATTTGGGTAGGATCTGGGGAAATTATAAGGGTGAAGACTCTGTCAATTAATCCTCTGACGTTTATTTGCCCTTCCTAAACTGAATATAATCATCTTATAATAGCCATAAAACAGAAAAGAAATGCGTAATTGTATCTTCTGTGGGTCAATGTGTAGTTTCTGCTTTAACCTTTGAACTTCGAATAATATGTTAAGTTATGTTGATATATGATGGATTATGATGGTTTAGTGAGTCGGTAATGAGTTCATATAAGGCTTGTTATATTATAATGCTTCAACTCCAGTACATTAGCGATCAGTAAGCGATTTTATCGATATTATACAAAGGCTTGTGTAATGGAGGTAGTTACTGTTCTACCATATTGATCTCCCAAGATTAATTCTTAAGTAAATAAAGTCTGTGTTTCTATTTATGGAGATGAAAAGACAAAACAATAATGATAATATACAAACAGTATGCAATGTTTTGGGTGCAGTGAATATTTGAATGGAATAATATATTGTTAGAAACATTTTCTGTTGTGTGGATATGTTTCTCCATGCTTACATTTGTTTTCTATTTTCCATCTACTCCCTCTCGGGCATAGGCTGAGAGCCTGTATTTTCAACCGTTATTGAACGGTGAAGCCTGTGAGGTCTCGTTCCAGTCTAGGGGGTGAGACATGTGAAGCACTATTACCTGCAACCATCCCCTGCCATCTTGCCTTCGCAGGATGCAGGGGGCTTAGTTGCTCACTCACGGCTCGAAGCAGCCCCATATCTGAAGCTGCCTCGCTCCAGTGCTTCACTGTTTCATCTCCAAGTCTCGGACCCTCACTCTCAGAACGTCACCTATTGAGAAATTAACTTACTAGGCAATGCCCTCCTATAGCATATTTTTTAATATGGGAATATTAATACAGTACTATTTAATCAGGGAACAATGAGGGTACATATTTGGCGATTCGGTGGGCTTTGTGGTAATAAACTGATACTAGGTACAGCACAAATTCCATCCCAATAATATCTTCCCATTGAAATATCGGGATTCGAACCCGGGTCCATTGGATTACAGTCCAGAGGCAAGACATCTCCACCACACCTCATTACTGTGTTATCCTGTGCATCATAGCTCCTGAAAATATTTAAAGTACTGCAGCTATAGGAGTGAAAATGCCGGTGTAGTGAAGCTGTGATGAGACTATAAACCCGAAAGTAATGTACTCTTAAGCACTTCACTACAATCAAGCTATTTCTCGTTAATATTAATCCCTTCTGTACCGGAGACGTCTTTTTTATTTTATTCTGGCGATATTTAGATTTTTTTTTTGCAGCTTATGGATGATTTGTGGTAGTTGAAAGGGTTGAAAGAGAGTTCGAAGGCTGTTAATTGCTGGAGGCCCATTTTAAACAGCATAAAATCGTCTAACAGTAACCAGAATACATTTAACCTCTTAAATGCGCACAGGGGGTAATAGACACCACACCCCTGTGTGCACATATGACGATTTGGGGGCCCATTGCCAATATCATTAAAAACTACATCAGCGTGTAGGGAATGTTAGCGCGCATCGGCCCATATATATTTGACCCCTCAAAAAATGTCGGGCGGGGTGGGGCAGCGGTCCGTAGTTGGAAAATGTGGAGCGAATGGCACCGCACGGTTAAATTGTCATCGAGCGGCGAGATTTCCCGGGCGAATATTCCCACGCCCAGGGGGTAGAACCAGAGGGAGGAGAGGGTGGGTTAGCACGTAATATCATGTATCTCTCCTTTTTTGAGCACTTTTATGCTATGTAGAGTATGTGTACGTATGTGTACGTATGTAGGCCACCCCAATAACAAGTAATATGCCGCATATAGACCAAATATTGCAATATATAAGCGAATTATCAATGAGTTTCTAGGCGGGAACGAAGATCTGGTTGAGGTTTGGCGGGAATGAAAGGGAGGAGATCGGGGTGTGTTGCTCCATAATATCCCGTATATCTCGTATTTAGAGCACTGTCATGCTATAATAAAGACGTGTACGTATGTAGGCGTCCCATATAACAAGGAATATACCGCATATAGACCAATTGATGCGATATATACGGAAATTATGAATGTGTTTATGGAGACGGGAAACGAGAGGTGGGTGGGGGAGTGGGAGGGAGGAGAGAAAGGGAGAGAAGAAGGCAGGAAGGAAGACAGTGCTGTAGTAGCTACTATCACGGAGGCGCCCGAGGCATGAATGTCATGGGATTCTCAGCCTTCTAGCCTGGCCAATTGCTGCTGTGTGTCGTCATCACAGGGCCAGTCAGCAGTTGTACCTGACCTACCAGCATCAAACTGGGGCAAGTCAGGCACAAAATCGGCCCCGTCAGACCACACAAAATTATGAATGTTGGCGTCGGGGATTGGAATGTCGTCTGCGTCTGCGCCACCATCAGACAAATCACTGTCATGATCGCTATACAGTGCTGCGGCGTCGTCATCGTACTCCTGGCTGTCACCATCCTGGGAATCCCCAAACAGCAGGGCGTCGTACTTTGATGGTGTTAGGGTCTTCATCCGCCTACTAACACTTGCAGGCGTCTTGTGGGCAGGGGCAGAAGGGCCGGCAGGGGCGGCGTCAGCAGGGCCAGCAGTTTTGGGTGGTGAAGAGGTCCTGGACGCAGGCAATATAATTGTTGTCCCTGTCGCCCCTTTCCCTTTCCCTTTCCCTTGGGCAGGGGCAGAATGGTCGGCAGAGCCAGCAGAGGTCCTGGCAGTAGGGAATATAATAGTGATGCCTGTCGCCTATGGCTACCCTTTCTTCCTTTGGGCAGGGGCACGGGCGGCAGGGACAGCAGAGGCGGAAGGGGCAGCAGAGCCGACAAGGGCAGCAGAGGCAGCCGGGCCAGGGGCGGCTGGTGGTGGTGGTGGTGGTGGCAGGGTGACAGTGGCAGGCGTACAAGTTTTTTTACCTACGCCCGTCCCTTTTTTCCTAGTGGCCCTCGCAGGTCCTGCAGCCCCAGGGCAGCCTCCTGCGTCAGTGCTACTGGTGGCAGGGGTGGCAGTGGTGGTAGTGGTGGTGGTAGTGGTGGTAGCAGTTGCCTGGGTGGTAGTGGCAGTGTCCCCAAAGGCCAATGACCTCTGTGCACTGCCCCTGCTTGCACGTGTTTTACGTACTTTACGTGCGGGTGCTTCGTCTTCCTAGCTATATGGAGTGTCGTAATGGTAGCTTGGGTTTCTGGCAGCCACCCTCTGCCTTCCACGGCCGCTGACACCACCAGAAGGAGGGCTGGTTGTGTCATCAGGGCGCGAGCGTGAGGGATGTGTGGGCTCCATAGCTAGTGCTTGTGTACTGGCGTGCACTGCTTGTACGCACGCGGCCCGAGCGTACGGGGTGGTGGTATTGAGAGTTGCCAAGTAGTACTACACCCACACCAATTTGTAGCCGCCTGACTGTAAGCCCGCGGTTTTGGTACGCATTTAAAAACCTGGATCTTAAGAGTCTTCCCGCAGTCGCCCGGGGAAACTCTTAAGTCTTGCCGTAGCTGCCGGGTTAAAAAGACGTAGGCGGTACAGAAGGTACACCATTTATATATATATATATATATATATATATATATATATATATATATATATATATATATATATATACTGTATATCATTATTATTCATCTACAAGACAAGACAGAGTAAAGGTCGAGGGAACGCAAAAGTGGTCCCGGACCCTAAGAGTTGGACATTTAAATGTTTCTGTTCGTGCTCTGTCTTGAGTCGGCCACCCCAAGCTATTGGGTATGTGACTGAGTATATACATGCATACATTTCATCATTACTGTATTATTATTAGTTGCTAGAGAAGGTATGTAGAAAGTACTGAGAATATAATTATGGAGTAGATGGCAAGGTGCGGAAAGCAGTGAAGAGCATGTATGAGGGTGCAAAGCCGTTGGTGCGTGTGGAGAATGAACAGAACAAGATCTTTGATCTGAATGTTTGGTAAAGCAAGGGTGTGTGATGCTGCCATGGTTGTTCAATATTTACATATATATATATATATATATATATGGATGGAGTCATGAAAGAAATACAAGGAAGAGCAGTGGATGTTGGTGTACCGCTGATAAGGGAAGGAAATGAGTGGACGATGCCTGTACTGCTGTTTGCCGATGATACAGTTATGATGGGCGATAGTGAATTAGAGTTGGAGGGGCTGGTAAATATGTTTGGAACAGTGTGTGAAAAACGGCATCTTAAGGTAAATACGAGGATGAGCAAGGTTATGGTCTTTGAAAGGGGTGCAGCCAAAGAGTGTTAGGTGAGGTTGAACGGTCAGACTATGGAGAACGTCAGCTTAGTTAAGTATTTGGGCAGTGTGTTGAGTAAAGGTAGGAGTATGGATGAAGAAATGTGGGAGAGTGTGCAACAGGGGAAGAGGGTTGTAGGAACCCTGAAAGCAATAAAAAGAAATAGGGTGGTCAGCAAGGAAGTAAAGAAGTCCTTGCATGACAGTGTGGTAATCCCGACATTGACTTAGTGAGCAAAGCATGGACGTTGGTGAAGAGACTCAAACCAGGAGTGAGAGGGGTAGAAATTAGTTACTTAAGAAATGTGCGTGCAGAGTTAAATGGAGGGATAGACAGACGAATGAGGAAGTACGAGAGAGATGTGGTGTGGATGTAGATGTGCTGGAAGGTGTGAAAAGGAACACCTTGAGATGGTTCGGCCATGTGGAACGTATGGGAAGCGAGAGAATGACTAAGAGTGTGTACGAGAGTGAGGCAGAGAGGGAGAGGTACACCGAGCGAGAGGAGGAAGCATGGAGTCAAGAAGTATATGCGTGAAAGCGGTGCTGGATGGGAGGAGGGACGTCGATTGACTGGGCATGAGGGCGTTGCGTTCGTGGCCACCCCTTCGGGGATAACGGCGTCCAGCAATAGATGATAATTATTTTTAGTTTCCTCCACTAAGCTTAAAAAAGTACCTCCAACTTTCCAAGACCCCTTCGAGAAAAATCTGTGCATTCCTTGGTAGAAAAAATGCCCAGGCCAAAGGCCGCTGCCTTCTAATTACTCGCCAGGTAAACATCGACACCTTAATGACAAGAAAGGTCATTACATCGCCAAACTAATGGAGTGGATGTAATAAAATCTCAAAACTAATGGGGGTAAACATAAGGGAGGAAGTGATCCAGACGCCGGGCGCCCCCCTTGTGTATCATAACACCATAACATATGTGAAGTAGTGCTGACATACGAGGGATAACGACGATGAAGTGTACTGTCAAGAAAATACAATATAAATCCTCTCATATTAACCCCTCCTTCCATAAAGCGTCGGGGATTTTGTTTTAGTTTTGGCTAGCAATACACTATTGTATTTTACTCTTTTTAAATGTTTAGTTTACTTAAATAAAAACAGAAAAATTCCCTATCAAGCTTAAATTCACCCCTCCCCCCCAAGACCCGCTTTCGAGATAAATTGGTACAAATTTGGTATAAAATGTCACGGCCGAAGGCCACTTACTCCGAAATAATAGCCTCGCTATCGCTCGCCAGGAAAAGTTTAACGCCTAGAACGAAAGGACTTAATATTGGCAATGTAATGGGACAAACGGTTTTAAAATCGCCAAGATAATGGGACGAACTTCTTACAAGTACAAAACTAAGGAGACTCAACATAAGGGAGAAGGAGGCTCAGAAAAAAAAAATCCTTGGCTTAGATGTAATTTTATCCCACTGGCTTCCAAAGCTCGGATGCAAGACATGGATAGTTGCTGCTTGGAGGAGTGCATCATGATTTACAACTTTCGAGTTTACGGCTATAATAAAAGTTGGAGTCGTAAACATCGATATAAAACTGAAATGCAATAATCATGTATGTTTCTGATGGATAGAAAGCATGATGAATTTGGTTTTATGTATTTAAAAATGTAATCCTACAATATTCTATATGGTAATTCTGGTAACTATCGATGTCTGCAGCTCCAATTTCCTTATAGTCCAGATCTTGCAAATGGTTAATTTATCAAAATATGTAAATCGACTCAGAGATATGAGTGAACATGAATTTGTAGTGAGTCGGTAATGAGACTGTAAATCTTGAGTATGATATACTGTATGAGTGAGTATGAAAGATGATATGCGAGTGAGTACAAAGGGAATAAAGCAACAACAGATCCAGTGACCCCTCAAGGCTGCTTGCCCTCCAAAACACTGATGGTCATGTGTCCAAACAGTGGTTTAGAGTGGAAAGGGGAAAAATGGAAAGGGAAGACTGTCTTGGGACAAATGTCCGTGGCAGGATTATGAGATGTAAGCAGGGGACATTTGTTAAACAAAACATTATATTCATTTACAAATGCAGTCAGTCGTGGATTCAAGGCAAGGTGTTTGTCTAGGCGAAGCTTAAAAGAATTCAACGGTGCTGCAGTCTATGACGTCTCGGGGAAGCCCATTCCACAAGTTGACAACTCGATTGAAGAAGAAATTCTTGGACTCATGTGAGTTAACAGATTTACCAATAATTTTGCAACCGTTCACCCGTGTGTAATTTTATTGGTCGATAGTAAAATATTTATTACAGTTCATAGCTTCATATTGTCGATGGCTTTGATGATTTTGAACACTTAAATTAAGTCACCTCTTAATCTGCGCTGGGTTAAAGGAAATATATTTAATTATCTAAGACGTTCCTCTTATGGTTTGTTCTTTAGGCAAGGTATCAGTTTGGTAACTCTACGTTTAATTCGTTCTAGCTTGTCTATACCTTTCTGGTAGTAAGGGCACCAGGATTGAACGCAATATTCTAGGAGAGGGCGGACTATGGAATTGTAAAGACTTAGGATTACATCTTTGGGTTTATGCTCAAATTACCTGCCAATAAAGCCAATTCTTTTGTTTGCCTTTAAACAACTTCTGAACATTGTTGAGTCGGTTTTAGGTTACTCGATATTGTCACTCCCAAATCAGTTTCTTTGTCTACACTCCTAAGATGGGTGCCATTCATTGCATAGTTTACATTCTCATTTCGGTTGCCGATATGGAGTACTTTACATTTATCCACATTTAAACACATTTGCCAAATTTCAGCCCAAGGTGACACCATATATAGATTATGTTGCTTATCTTCAACTTGTTCTTTTGAGAGTACGCTATTTGCAATTTTTGTATCGTCAGCAAATTTTGAGATTGTACAGGTGAGACCCTCATCTATGTCGTTGATGTAAATTAGAAAGATAATTGGTCCTAGTACCGATCCCTGGGGTACCCTGCTACTTATATGGGTCCATTTAGATGCCTTACCGTTTATGACTACTCTTTGCTTTCTGTCGCTGAGCCAATTTTCTATCCATTTCAACACACCGTCTTGTATTCCATGCGCTTTTAGTTTTAGCAGTAAACGTTTGTGGGGAACTTTGTCAAAGGCCTTTTGAAAATCAAGGTATATAATATCTACAGCTTTACTCTCATCGTAGAGGTTGAGGATATCGTGGAAGAAGTCTAAGAGCTTTTTCAAACAGGAACGTTTTTTACGAAAGCTGTGTTGAGTATCTTTAAGTATGTTATTTTCCTCTAAGTGATTTACGAGTCCGTCTCTTATGACCGTTTCTAGCATTTTACATACAACTGAGGTTAAGCTAATTCGTCGATAGTTACTGGGTAGGGATTTGCTGCCTTTTTTTAATATCGGTGTTACGTTGGCTAGCTTCCACTGATCAGGCATAGTTCCAGACTGCAAGGATTTATTGAATAGTAATGTCAGTGGTATGGAGAGCTCATCCTTAGCTTCCTTTAGAACTCTAGGCGAGATTGTATCAGGCCCAGGCGTTTTATTTACCTTGAGTTTATCTAAACAATTCAATACTTCTCTCTCTGTAACGGTGATATTGCTTAGAACATTTGAATTATCAATCTGAATCGGCGATGGTGTAGGGATATCACTGTTGTAAAAACTGATGCAAAGAAGGTATTGAGGGCATTACTCATTTGTACTTCGTCTTTGGTGTATTCTCCATTTTCATCGACTAACGGTCCGACCAACAGTTGAAGTAACTACTTTTTTCTTTCTGATATAACTATAACATTATTTCGGGTTTGTTTTACTTTGATTCGCAATATGTAACTCTAAGGTCTTTTTACTTTGCTTAATTAACTTTTTGGCTTTGCGTCGTAGCTCTACAAATTTCACCCGTTCTTCGTCATTTTGTGAGGAATTTAATCTATCATTAGCAAATTTGTTAGCAAGCAGGCAGTTTGAAATATCTTTATTCCACCATTTGGGCTTATTATTATGGCCTGGACGCCTTATTTTCGATGGTATGCCGTCATGCACTGCGTTTAGGTAAGTGGTTTCGAATAACTTCCAAGATGTATTTATGTCGTTATTGTTAATTAAAAAGGTCCAGTCAGTTTCTTTAAACATAGCTCTAAGTTTATGGAAGTTTGCTTTCTTGAAATTATGAACTTTTTCGATGCTAATATTTGGTTCGTTACTAGTAAAGTTTAAAGTGAAAGTTATCGTACGATGGTCGCTGTTCCTGAATTCATCACCAACATTCAAATTCTCTATTAATTCTTCTTGTATTGCAAGTACAATGTCAAGAACATTATTACCACGGGTCGGCGTTCGAACAAATTGATAAAGCGAACTCTCTTGCAAGTTCGTATACAAGTCATGTCCGGAGTGTGAAGTAAGAGTATCGCCCCACTTGGTCACAGGCAAATTAAAGTCGCCAAAAATGATGGTATCTAGTGAGTTATTTGCATCTGCAATTTGTTCGTAAATTTTTCGGTCAGTTTGCACTGATTGAGCTGGAGGTCTGTATATTAACGCAAGTATTATTTTTGTACATTTATTATTCTTTATTAGCACAAAAGATGTGTCGACGTTCACAATTTGAGGTTTTGACAAGAGGGTAGGGTTAAGACTTTCTTTGATATAAAGTAAAACGCCACCTCCATTTCGATTTATTCGGCTTTTCTCAAACATTACATAACCGGGAAGTGAATACTCTGCTAAAAAGTCTCTATCTTCTGTATTGAGCCAAGATTCTGTTATGCAAATCACATCATAATTTTCTGTAAACACTAGCTCCTCTAACTCTGAAAATTTATTGCGTATGCTAGGAGCGATTGCATAGAATTATAAATTTGTTATTTTAGAACTCATAGAATGCTCTTTAATAATATTTTTGGTTCTTGTCGGATCTACATTTATGTTCATGGCTGTCCTCGGTCCTCGCTGTCTTCGGTCCTTATCGCTGGTGGTCCTCGGTTGCCTCTGTTTTTTGCTTGGCGTTGGATGATTTATATCACTGCTGCTTCTTCTCGGATGGCGTTTTTTGATCCATGGCTGCGGACTGCTTCGTGTAGGAGACGACCCATGCGTGCTGAACCCACAGGGTTTAGATGAGTGCCATCCTTGCGGAACAGAGTAGGCTGGGTATAGAAATTGTCCCAGAGGTTGATGAATTCAACTTCTTCCTTCAGACACAAATATTTTAGTCGGCTATTTGTGCTGAAGGCCTTGTCGTAGATTCTGTCAGGTGCGTCGATCTTGGGGAGAATGCCTGAGATGATGATATTCCTTGACTTTTTTTTGTAGTGCTGGATCATCTTGCGATATTTCTAAATCAACTCTTCGGATCTGGTGCGCATGACATCATTTGAACCAGCATGGATGACAAAAAGGGTATTTTCGTTTGCATCCTTTGTGGCATCTTCGAAGGCTTCTACAATGTCGTCCGGTCCAGCTCCTAGGATGCAAAATCTTTTTCGTCGATTTGGGACTCTGTCGCAGAACTCTTCGACCTGTCCTAGTAGGATGGGACTGTGAAGCGCAAAGGCGAGGCGGCTTCAGAGATGGGATTGCTTCGAGCCGGGGTGCTTCGCATGTCTCACTCCCTAAACTGGAACAACACCTCACGGGCCTCACCGTGTTCAACGGTAGAGTGTAAAGGCTATCAGCCTATGCCCGAGAGGGAGTAGTTAGAATATAGAAGAAAAACAAAAAAAAAATATATATATAGGCTATATACTGTATATATACCGGTAAATATACAGTATATATATATATATATATATATATATATATATACCCGGTATATATATACATATATATATATATACTGTATATATACCGGTATATATATATATATATATATTATATATATACAGTATATATATATATATTTATGTACAATTGTTTTCTTTCTATGTGAATGAGGGAGACAAAAGGCATAACTGCCTGCAGCGAGTGCCTGCGCCAGATTTCAAAGAGTGACAGGGCCGAAATCAAGAGACGTTCTAGCTAAAATACCTGGACAGACGGAGTTTGAAGCAATTTAAATCATAGGAAGAGGGAAAGACTGATTGTGGGAGAGAGTTCCAGATCTCAGCAGTTGAATAGAAGAAAGTCTGAGTATAGCGTTTCACTCTTGGGTTGGAGAGTTGCACAGAGTAGGGGTGGGATTGTGTTGCAAGGCGGGTACTACGTACCCTACATAGAGGAGGTAGTATACACTGGGAAAGCTCCGAGGAACACTGATTATTGTAGTAGCGATAGAATAGCCAGAGAGATGCAACATTGCGGCGAAGAAAGAGAGATTGCAGAGAGTTGGTGATTGGACGGGAGTTAATGATACGAAAGGCTTTCCTTTCTACTTTATCTAGAAGTGCGGTGTGAGAGGATCCTCCCCACACATGTGAACAATACTCAATACAAGGACGCATTGTGCCCCTGTAGAGAGCAAGAAGCTGCGCTGGGGTAAAGACCCCTTGAGACGGTTGAGCACACCCAGCTTCTGGGAGGCTGCCTTAGCGAGACTGGTAATATGGTCTTTCCAAGTGAGAGCAGAAAAAAATCAACACCGAGAACATTGAGAGAAGATGAAGGGTTGATTTTTGTATTATTGAAGAATAAGGGATAGTCCTCTGGAGGTTCCTGACGGGTAGTAAGATGGATAAATTGAGTTTTGGAAGCAATAATTGCAACAAGGTTTTCTCTACCCCAATTGTAAAAAGTAACTAGATCAGCAGATAAGCATTTTATGGCTTCATTACGTTTACTTTTGAGGGACTGCTGGCTGGGGCGTTCTGGAAAACTAATTGAGTGGTGTAAGGTAAAGTTGTCTGCATATGAATGGATGGGACTGGATGTACAGTTACGAAGATCATTTATAAAAATTAGAAAGAGAATAGGAGATAGGACAGAACCCTGAGGAACACCGGAGTTGATAGAATGAGGAAATGAGCGATGGCCGTCCACAACCACAGCTATGGAACAGCCGGAAAGGAATTTAGAGACAAAGGCACAGATGGAGGGACAGAAACCGAAGGAGTGCAGTTTGGAAATTAAAGATGTGTGCCAGACTCTATCGAAGGCCTTTAATATGTATAGTGCAACAGAAAAAGTCTCACCGAAGTCCCGAAAGTTGGATGACCAAGAGTTAGTACGATATGAAAGAAGATCACCAGTAGAGCGACCCTTAAGGAAGCCATACTGGCGATCTGAGAGCAGATTATGAGAAGAAAAATGCATAAGAAATTTAGAAGCAAGAATAGCTTCAAAAACTTTAGAGATACAAGAGATGAGAGCAATTGGACGATAGTTGGAGGGTTGAGAGCGGTCACCCTTCTTTGGGACAGGTTGAATGTGAGCAAACTTCCAGCAAGAAGGAAAGATGTAAAAGGAGAGACAGAAACGAAAGAGTTTGCCTAGGCAGGGGGTCAGCACGGAAGCACAGTTTTTAAGAACAACAGGAGGAGCACCGTCCGGACCGTACGCTTTCTTAATATTAAGCCCAGAGAGGGTAGAAAGTGCATCTTTAAAAGAGATTAGGATATTAGGCATAAGTAGGAGAGAGAGGGATGGAGAAGGAGGAATAGCACCGGAATCATCCAAGGTAGAGTTTCTGGCAAAAGTTTGAGCAAAGAGTTCAGCTTTGTCAGAGGATGAAGTGATGGTAGTGCCATCAGAGTGGAAAAGGGGTGGGAAACACGAGGAAGAAAAGTTGTTGGAGAGGTTTTTGGCTAGATGCCAGAAAGCTTGGGAAGAGCTAGAGTTCGATAATTCAGTGCATTTATTATTGATGAGAGAGTGCTTGGCAAGTCGAAGAACAGATTTGGCTTGATTCCGGGCAGAAACATAGGAAGAACGAGATTCTTGAGTTTTAAGGCGTCGGTACCGTTTGAATGTTTCCTCCTTGTTGTGGACAGCAGTAGAACAAACATGAGTAAACCATGATTTTTTTGCATTAGACTGAGAGAAAGAAAGTGGAATGTACGCTTCCATGCCCGAGAGGATTACCTCCGTAATGCGTTCAGCACTCTCCGAGGGTCCTCGGCCACGGAAGCAGAAATCATCCCATGGGAAATCGAAGAAGTACTGCCGGAGAGCCTCCCAATCAGCAGCGCCAAAGTGCCACAAACGCTGCCGGCTGGGAGAATCGGATGGCCGTACTGAAGAGATAGGACAGGTGACGGAGATAAGTTTATGGTCGGAGGAGCCCAAAGGAGAGAAAAGATTGACAGTATAAGAGGAATGGTTAGAAGTCAGAAATATGTCAAGAATGTTGGGCCAATCTCCGAAGCGATCCGGAATACGGGTGGGTTGCTGGACCAGCTGCTCTAGGTCATTTATGATAGATGAAAAGATGTAGGCTTGTTCACCAGGTTGGTCAGTAGAGTGAAAGGAGAGCCATTAGTGGAGGTGAACGTTGAAATCTCCTAAGATGGAGATTTCAGAGAAGGGAGAGATAGATCAAATATGTTCCACTTTAGAGTTTTGATAGTCGAAGAATTTGGGAAAGTCGGTAGAGTTACGGGAAATATAGACAGCACAGAAATATTTAGTATGAGAATGACAGGATAGTTTGAGCCATAGGTTGAGAATTCAGAGGAGTCGAAATCGGGAACACGAGAGCAAGTGAGCTTGTTGTGCACGTATGCACAACATCTGCCTTTGGCTTTGAAACTAGGATAGATAAATTAGGAGGATACAGAGAAGGGGCTGCTGGAAGTTGTTTCAGATACCTGGGTTTCGGTGAGGAAAAGAAGATCAGGTTTTGAGGAGGAGAGATGGTGTTCGACAGAGTGAAAATTAGAGGAAAGGCAGCGAATATTGCAAAAGTTGATAGTAAGAGTGACAGGCCGTGGTCCAGAGCAATTAGAGGGGTTGTCAGGAGAAGGTCGGGCATGTGTGGGGATATTTAAGGTCACCCCCCCCCCCACCCCCCCCCAGGGGACTCCGAGGCTGGGCCTGTGTTCATAATTATTATTATTTTTTAATTAATTTTGAAGGAGAAAGTGTGATGTGCATGTTAAGTGTAGTGAAGTAGAAAGGAGGAGGAGGTGTTTATGAGAGCATGCTAGACTACTCTCAGTGTAAGTGAGGCACAAAGGGAATCTGTAAGAGAGGCCAAGCAAATATCTACCCCCATTCCCCCTATTAGTCGCCTTGTACGACACACGCAGTAGGACGCGTGGGGCATATTCTTTTTTTCCTTCACCATAAGATGGAGGCCCCCTTACCCCCAGGGGGTATATATATATAATATATACATATATATATATATATATATGTATATATAATATATATATATATATATATATATATATATATATATATATATTCTGACATACGGAGCCCTGTATGTTAATTTAAGAGTTAGAATTAGAGTTGAAGGAGCCAAACTTCCCAAACGGTGAAGCAGACTAGCGAACGAGCGAGTGGAACCAGCTCGCCCGCATACCTGCAAACAAGCCTTCACACCTGCGTGCGTCATAGGGGACCCTGCAAACTACCTCGATGACCGATGCTATGACGTATGATCGACGCCAGGAGCTGTGAGTGGACCAGGCACCTGTTATGCGACTCGAGGAGCTATGATTGGAGCAGGCATCACCCCCCGCCTCCTGATTCGTTCCTACACCATCATTGTTTGGTATATAAGACCCGAGTTGGGGGCATTCAAATCAGTCTCATTTGGAGTTGGGGAAGGTGAACTTGCAGCTGGAGGAAGACGGGGTGAAGTATTATAATGGGATTGTGACTGTCAGTCAGATTATATAAATGTGTGTTAAGTGTGTTCGGTGTAAACACTTACGTTATGTTGGTTAGTGAGATATGTGATTGGGAATTAACGTGAACGCTACTATTATGTGTTTAACTATTTGATTGCGAATTAACGTTAACGCTACTATTATGTGTTTAACTATTTGATTGCGAATTAACGTTAACGCTACTATTTATGTACTTAACTATTTGATTGGGAATTAACGTTAACGCTATTATTATGTACTTAACTATTTTAGTTGACTAACTTGTGGACTAAAGCAACTCTTTAAGTAATTGGGTTATGATGAAAGTAATACTATTGTTTTATATTAATACTTACGAGTTCTTTCATTGTCTTTGAATTAAGCTTACATTGCTTAACGGTGCTTAGTACGGTGATGCTATTGTCTCGTATTAGTAATATCGCCTTAGACTAACATGGCTGTGTTAATATTACTTCTAGTGATTTCCTAAGCTGAAGAAAATTCTTTTGATTCAAAATATTATATTTTGCTTTTCATATTATTTGAGTGAGACCTGAATCGAATCTATGAAGCGATCCTGTAACTTTATTTACTCATAATCAAACCTCAATGTTACGTGGTTAAGAAATACATTTAACTAATTATTAAATATATATCTAACTTTTTATGTGACATTGACATTACTCCTGATGATAATAATAATATAATCCTATTAACGTAAGACAAGAACCAAGAATAATTACATTAAATATAAATAAAAGGACATATAAGAAAACTATCTATTCATTTCAAAAAGGGTAAGAGACAGAAATATTCTTCCTTTAATATTTATCTTTCAAGACTTTTTATAAAATTAATAGTCCTTCTTTAGCTATAACTTATTCGGTTCATAACCATAGCCTACTAAGCTTCGGTTAAATAATAATTCTTTATAAATACTACATGACTTTAATTAGTTTCAGTATTTTTCATAATTAAAGAGTATCAGTCAATAAAGGATACTAAGTCCTAAGATCCAAAAGGAAAGGAAGCAACAACAGGAAATTATTTTATTAGATTTTACTTTTGTTTTGCCTTCAGCTGACTGATACCTTAATATATATCTCTGTGCTATCTAGATTCATCAAGTTAACCACTTGAGGATCAAGATACGTAACAGAAGAGTGGCGACCTTGCCAGGATTCGTTTCATACAGTTTCACTCAGTTTCATTAACGTTTCACTACTTAAAATCAAATATTAATCATGCCTCAACTAATTAATGACGAAGATGCTAGAGTTTTCATAGAATCAGAACCCACAGCCCCTGATATTGACTGTCTGTCAAAATCCGAACTGAAAGTGCTTGCCTCACATCTCCAATTAACTGTTTCAAACTTGTCTAAAGTAGAGGTGGCTCAGACCATAAAAACCCACCTGTTCCCTGTAGAAGGCAAGGAGGGTGACGGAGCAGTTGGTGGGATCCCGAGTAAACCTAGCCAACTTGATGAACCATTGCCACCTGGTTTAACCAGTGATCAAATACTAGAACTAGCCAGAATAAAAGCAAATACCGAAGAAGCCAGAATAAGAGCAAATATCGAAGAAGCCAGAATAAAGACCGAACATTATCAATATCAATATCAAATAGCTCAACTAAATGTCAATACAAATGCTCCCGTAATTGCTCCCCCTCTGGGATTGACTATGACTAGTGTCATTCCACCTTTCACTGAGGATAATGTGCAGGATTTCTTTGTTTTGTTTGAGGAAGTTGCTGGAGGTATGAAGTGGACAAGAGATCAATGGCCTTTTATGTTACAAACTGTTCTGACAGGGCAGGCTCGAGCCACGTATTTGTCAGAAGTAGCAGAAGTTAGGCAGGATTATGACAATCTCAAAGAAGCTATCCTAAAAACCTATCAATTGCAGCCTGAGGCTTACAGGCAATCTTTCCGTAAAAACCAGAAGAAAGTAGAAGAAACCCATAAGGTATTTGCCAGGACCATGACTAAAACTTTCAATCATTGGGTCAAGAGTAAGAAAGTCACGAGCTACAACGATCTGAAGGAGTTGGTCCTGTTAGAAAATTTCCTATTGAAAATTGATTCTTCTGTATCCTATCATTTAAAGGGGAAAAAGGTAGATTGTCTTGCCGACGCTGCTGACATGGCTGACACATACGTGCTCAACAACAAATTTCGTGGAAAGAAGCCCTACGATAATTCTAGTTCTAATTTTAAGTATCCCAATCACAAATCTGACAGACCCAGTCACAAGCCTATAACGTCTTCCCCAGCTAGCCAAAATAGAAATGTTCCCCCAACTAAAAATGCGACTCAGGGCAATGGTAACAGAGGTGGGCCCCAAACTAATTGTAATGCTCAAAGAGGGAACGTTCCCGTATCCCCTAAAGTATGTACTTTTTGTGGCATGAGAGGCCACCTAGCTTATCAGTGCTGGGCCAAGGAAAAAACCGAGAGATCGGGGCAGACAGTTGCCGCCGTATCTCAAATTCCATGTGTGCCTGTAATGCAGGACTCCCGACAGAAGGAGTACCTAGCACCAAAAGTTCCTTTAATGCAGGACTCCCGACAGAAGGAGTACCTAGCAGCTAACGTAAACCATCTAGACAGGGGTGTAGTAGCATGTGTGGTGCAACCCACTAGGGTTAAGCCAATAATAATTTCACCATCAGTGCAGGACAGTTACCGTCCCTTTATTTCATCTGGCAACGTGGGATTAAATGGTTGTATGCATGAGGTAAAAATTCTGAGAGACACAGGTTCTACTAGCACCCTCATGGTGAATCCTTACACTGAGTGCCCACCTGGCGAACCAGTTGTAATGAGAGGTGCTGGAGGCCAGTTTTATGCATACTTGGTAAAAGGCGAAATTGAATGTGAGTTACTACAGGGTGAGGCCACCATAGCTTTGTGTAGGTCCCAAGATATCCCTGTGCCTGGGGTAACACTCCTTTTGGGGAATGATTTAGCAGGTGAGAAGGTCCGACCAGACCCCATTTTGTCACTTTCCCCTGTTAACGAGCCACTAACCGGTGAGCTCGACAAGGAGTTGCCAACTGTTTTCCCTGTGTGTGCTGTCACAAGTTCAATGTCTCAAGTAGCAGTTCCCTCAGACAGAAATGTACCGAATGTAAGAGTTGATGAAAGGGATGATGAGAGTGTGAATGACGCTCCAACTGTGCCTGATGATGTGACCGAGGTGGATTTATCTGACACCTTTAAGGCTCATCTTGACCCTAACCATGACTATGAAACTCCTCCAAATTGTCCTAGTGGCCTGGTAGAGCTACAGAGAGATGATAGTGAATGCAGGGAGTTAGCTGCCAGGTCCGTGAATGAAGAGGAATGTGAGAAGGAGGGTGGTGAATGTTTCTACCTCAAAGGAGGAGTATTGTGGCGAAGATGGAGACCGCCACACAGACCAATCGATGACGGGGCTTGGGACATCCATCAAGTAGTAGTCCCCAAACCTTGTCGTAGAGATATCATGGAAATGACACATTGTATACCATTGGCAGGACACCTAGGTGTGAGAAAAACTCTAGACAGAATCAGAGCCCACTTTTACTGGCCAGGAATGCGTGCAGATGTAGTGGAGTGTTGTAGAGTGTGTCACACTTGCCAGATGACAGGAAAACCCAATCAGAAGGTGCCTGTACATCCTCTGGTGCCCTTGCCCGTTTTCGAGAATCCTTTTACTCGGGCGGTAGTGGACATTGTAGGCCCATTGCCTAAGACTTCCCAAGGTAACATTTATTTATTAACTATCATGGACATGGCAACTCGCTACCCAGAGGCTATACCCTTAAGGACTACCTCTGCTCCAACTGTCATCAAGGAACTGCTCAAATTCTTCACCAGAATGGGTTTCCCCCATTAGGTGCAAAGTGATCAAGGAACTAATTTTACCTCTAACATTTTCCAGCAGTCCCTGAAGGAGTTGGGTATCGAGCATGTTAAGTCTAGCACCTACCACCCAGAGAGTCAAGGGGTTCTCGAACGATATCATCAGACATTAAAGGGACTGTTACGTAAGTATTGTACAGAGACCGGAGTTGAGTGGGATAAGGGGGTACCTTTTCTTTTATTTGCTACTCGTGAGGTTCCAACTGAATCCCTGGGTTTTTCCCCTAATGAGCTAGTTTTCGGTCACCAGGTAAGAGGTCCTTTGCAACTATTGCAGGATAGCCTAGTTGGCCAGGAGGGGAACCAAAACCTCCTCAAGTATGTTTCAGATTTCAAAACCCGGCTGAGATCCTCATGTGAGTTTGCCGCTCAAAACATGACCGTGGCTAAAAGCTCCATGAAGAAATGGTATGACAGAAAAGCCTGTGAGAGGGAGTTTAAGCCCGGTGATGAGGTTTTGGTCCTGCTCCCCCTTTTTGGCCAACCTTTATCTGCCAAGTTCAGGGGCCCATATAAGATCATTCGGAGGGTGAGCATTACCGATTATCTAGTAACTACCCCAGACAGGAGAAAGCCCACGCAAGTATTCCATATAAATATGTTGAAACCCTACCATAGGTCCCCTGATTCCTCTCCTCCAGATTCTCCCACTGTGGCAGTGAATGTCAGGACCTGTGAACAGCCTGGTGCGGACGAAGTCTTCAGTTCTCTTACTGACCCGCAACAGACTGTTTCAGAGCCTGAAGGTATCCATGCAGACTTTGACTTGTCATGTAGCCTATCCAACTTTCAGTATAATTCAGTGGTTTTGAGGGAATTACCATCTAAACTATGTCATCTTCCCTCTGATCAAGCGAACCAACTAATCTCTGTTTTATCTCCGTCTCCCAGTGTGTTCCATGATACTCCAGGGCTCACTTCTTTGGCCGTGCACGACATCGACGTAGGGGATGCAACTCCCATTAAACTATCCCCCTACCGTGTCTCACCACAACGCAGGAGTATACTGCAGGTCGAGCTTGACTTAAATTTTTCAAACCAGCTGCTCACAAGGGCCTTCAGCCAGTGGAGTAGTCCGGTCATACTTGTGCCAAAGCCAGACGGGAGCCATAGGTTTTGTAGGGACTATAGGCAAGTTAATGCTGTCACGAAGAACGATACCTACCCACTGCCACGGATCAAAGATTGCATTTACCAGTTTGGCCTCATATAGCAGTAAGTTTAATTTAATGAGAGGATTTTGGCAATTAGCTCTCCCTTGTAGCGAGGTAAATATCATGCTTTTGTAGTGCGCTTTCAAGCCTTCAGCTGTGAGATAATGCCTTGCAGTTCGAATAACGCTCCAGCTACGTTCCGGCTATGTTCTGATGTGGTACCTGGAGACGTTGCCTACTTTGGGTGATATCCTTATTATATCCTCATTATATCTTGCTGTTGTCAATCTGGTGGTGAATCTATTGATGTATTATGTTTAATATTATGTACTATACTCCTTAAACTCTTTTCTAGGGGGGAGGTCTGACATACGGAGCCTTGTATGTTAATTTAAGAGTTAGAATTAGAGTTGAAGGCGCCAAACTACCCAAACGGTGAAGCAGACTAGCGAACGAGTGAGTGGAACCAGCTCGCCCGCATACCTGCAACAAGCCTTCACACCTGTGTGCGTCATAGGGGACCCTGCAAACTACCTCGATGACCGATGCTATGACGTATGATCGATGCCAGGAGCTGTGAGTGGACCAGGCACCTGTTATGCGACTCGAGGAGCTATGATTGGAGCAGGCATCACCCCCCGCCTCCTGATTCGTTCCTACACCATCATTGTTTGGTATATAAGACCCGAGTTGTGGGCATTCAAATCAGTCTCATTTTGAGTTGGGGAAGGTGAACTTGCAGCTGGAGGAAGACGGGGTGAAGTATTATAATGGGATTGTGACTGTCAGTCAGATTATATAAATGTGTGTTAAGTGTGTTCGGTGTAAACACTTACGTTATGTTGGTTAGTGAGATATGTGATTGGGAATTAACGTGAACGCTACTATTATGTGTTTAACTATTTGATTGCGAATTAACGTTAACGCTACTATTATGTGTTTAACTATTTGATTGCGAATTAACGTTAACGCTACTATTTATGTACTTAACTATTTGATTGGGAATTAACGTTAACGCTATTATTATGTACTTAACTATTTTAGTTGACTAACTTGTGGACTAAAGCAACTCTTTAAGTAATTGGGTTATGATGAAAGTAATACTATTGTTTTATATTAATACTTACGAGTTCTTTCATTGTCTTTGAATTAAGCTTACATTGCTTAACGGTGCTTAGTACGGTGATGCTATTGTCTCGTATTAGTAATATCGCCTTAGACTAACATGGCTGTGTTAATATTACTTCTAGTGATTTCCTAAGCTGAAGAAAATTATTTTGCTTCAAAATATTATTTTTGCTTTTCATATTATTTGAGTGAGACCTGAATCGAATCTATGAAGCGATCCTGTAACTTTATTTACTCATAATCAAACCTCAATGTTACGTGGTTAAGAAATACATTTAACTAATTATTAAATATATATCTAACTTTTTATGTGACTTTGATATTACTCCTGATGATAATAATAATATAATCCTATTAACGTAAGACAAGAACCAAGAATAATTACATTAAATATAAATAAAAGGACATATAAGAAAACTATCTATTCATTTCAAAAAGGGTAAGAGACAGAAATATTCTTCCTTTAATATTTATCTTTCAAGACTTTTTATAAAATTAATAGTCCTTCTTTAGCTATAACTTATTCGGTTCATAACCATAGCCTACTAAGCTTCGGTTAAATAATAATTCTTTATAAATACTACATGACTTTAATTAGTTTCAGTATTTTTCATAATTAAAGAGTATCAGTCAATAAAGGATACTAAGTCCTAAGATCCAAAAGGAAAGGAAGCAACAACAGGAAATTATTTTATTAGATTTTACTTTTGTTTTGCCTTCAGCTGACTGATACCTTAATATATATCTCTGTGCTATCTAGATTCATCAAGTTAACCACTTGAGGATCAAGATACGTAACAATATATATATATATATATATATATATATATATATATATATATATATATATATATATATATATATATATATATATATATATATATATATATATTTATTAATATATATATATTGTTTTGCCACGTTTATAAGAAAACGTGAGATAGACTGATGGCGATTTCCTACTTAGGAATTCACACTAATCTTCAACTGAATTAGATCCCAGCTGGGACAAGAATAACTTTCAGATCTATATACAATACTACAATAATAAGCAATGGACACAAATACGCATAAGCGGTTTTACACTTTTTATTCCTTAACAACTAGGGTACAATCTCAATATGTCTCTGGAACAATAATCATAACATCAAATAATAGCGTTACAATTGAACATACAATTCATAGCATAACACAAAGAGAGGAATAGTCTCAAAACACAATAAATAAACTCCTGATATAAATATACAAGCTTTCAAATATAGCTTGGTGCGGTGTATATAATAGTTACTGCAATGTAGTTAACGTAGCACTTATTAGTATGGAAAATAGGACAGTATTTGATCTCTAAACGAACAATAAGTCTAAGCGACTTGAACAGGCAATTTTAATGCATAAACCCAAAGAGCAATAAATGTGAATAACAGCTTCATAAACCTTTGATAAATATATTAGTCTTAAAAGACTGAGGAGAGAGAGAAGAGGCACTAGTAGATCGTACTGGTTCACTCATAGTTGTCTTTTTCTAGTTGCTATAGGTGTCGGCTTAACCCTTTCACGCACATATGACGCAGAGTTTGCCAGATTAGCAATAAGAAATCGAGTTCTCTCACTCTTATTATTCCCTCTCCAAAATTAGTTTTCTGCCCACAGCTAACTCAAAGACAACTGCAGAGGTTGAAGTAACTAATCTAATGGTTTCTAAATACCCCTGATGGTAACACAGGCTTTAATGTTTTTTTTTTTTTTTTTTTTTTTTCTATATTCCAACTTACTTCCTCTCGGGCATAGGCTGAGAGCCTTAACATTCACCGCTTTACAATGAACAGTGAAGCCCGTGAGGTCTTGTTCCAGTCTAGGGAGTGAGACATGTGAAGCACGTAGAGTACAACGAGCACCTGCCATCTTGCCTTCACATGAGGCACGGTGCTCACTCATGGCCCGAAACGACCCCATCTCTGAAGCCACCTCGTTCCCGTGCTTCACTGTCTTAACCCCTACACTCGGACTCTCACACTTACACACACACAACGCCACCTGTTGAGCAGATAACTCACCATGTATCCCTAATAGGCTCAAAATCGCGTCATATGTCGGAGAGGGTTAACACGCCCTCGGCTGGCTCTCTACCAAACAACTGTCTTACACGTTTGCCTCTCTTTATCTCTCGTTTTGGCTCGCCACAATCTGGTTCACTATCCACGTTTAGGCTGATAATGCATATAGAATCCCCCACACTTGGAATACTGAAGGTATCCACAGGTATAGGCGGATATGGCAATGACAAACCATTTGGAACTTCAAATGAATACAATGATGCAAAGGTAGAATTATACAGATCAGTTACGCTTGCATCGAAAGTATCCGAGTCATGTAATATGCTCTCACCAAGGGATAACGCAGACGTTAAATCTGTCTCAGTTTCCGGAAAGGACACAGTATACCGAGAGAGACTTGATTCATCCAGTTGTAAGGGGGTAAGGGTTTCTTTTGCAATAGTACTTATAATACTATTAGCAGAAGAACTAGTTGTTATGTTCCAAGGGGGCAGATAGGATGTAACAACTAAAGAACTGAGTTCTTCACCTTGTCCTATTCCTCTGGTTTCCAAACCCTGAGTAGTAGGTGAATTTAGGTGTTGAAGGCTTGACTTCTCATTTTCAAACGCGGGAAGTGACTCCGATTTGGTCGGCATCAAGGGGACCGGACTCTGGAGCAGTAGGGTCACGTGTGCGTGCCTATTATTCATTGTCTTTTGAGATTCGGTCGCACTAACTCGTTCTAACTTGGTTATCTGATGCGCGGAATGATTAGGAAGCCTTTGATCATGACTTTGGGGGGGTTAGTGACACTGGGTAGCTAGCTAAAGTTAATCTGTGATCTGAATCGATGGTGGTATTGTCTTGATTCTCATTATTTATAGTATTTTCTAGCATACTGTAGGTTGGAGTTGGGGGGAATTTAGCATAGGTATATCCTTCTGTGCATTATTATTGTTATGCCGAGCAATATTGCTTGCCCGGTTAAGTCAGTTCTATCTTTCCTCCTTAGGAAAGCTTTTTAGATCTATAACACTCAGCAGTAACACAACTGACTCAAAATATGCAATTATATATCTCCTCAATCTCTACCAATGATACAGAATACAGGGTTGGGTTTCACAGGTTTTTATTTCACGTGCAATCAGGGCACGGGCATAGATAAATAATACTAATGATGGTTGAGTCATATCTCTATCAGAATACTCTCAAAGCTGCCTCAATAATGAATAATAATATTCTTAAAGCATGTAATGTAACTAAATTAGTTTATAATAATAAATGATAAACTGTAATTTAATAAACATGTGATGAATATACATTTAGAGCATAAATGCTAACAAAGCGGTTAGTCTCGAATAATAGCTGATAACCTGATATAGAAATAAACGCGAGGTATAGCATTAATCTAGGTAGATCAATAATACTAAGGTCACACCGTCTCGGTGAGATTAGAATATATAAATAAGAATATCAGCTGAATGATACATAACAAATAAGTTATTAATAATAGGAGAGGGTTCAATCCTCTACTAACGTATAAAGTTAGATTTGTGAATACTAGTTCAGGGAACTGAGCAGAAATTAATATTAGTCTTGTGTGTAAGACTGAGTCCTCGACATTGAAATGTTAACGCGATGTGGACAATATAGAATTACTATGAATTCGAAATAATGTTTAAACTGGTTCTGAAGCCAAGAAACATATATAATATGAGTCTGACTAAGAGACAAAATATATAACATTCTCTGTGAACATCTATGCACGATTACGTACCCTGATGCTCCTAGTAACCTAGTATAAGATCTGCCAGGGGTGTTCACAACATTTACGTGTAATAGTGTGGGTATTATTGCCAAACGAATATATATATATAACTTTTTGGTAATATATATATATATATATATATATCAATCCCAAGATAGAGTTTGTATGTTCTCTCAACACTAGTAACAAAGACTAAGGCGAGAATAATAGATCTCAGATATCTGCATTAGATTGAACACATTATATATCCTACACAACCTTTGCAATAATCACGAAACACATAAGTAAAACAAGAAACACTTAATTTGAGTTGGACTATAGTAGAGAGTAGCCTTGTAGAGATCTGACATACGTGGGGGTGACTGACTGCGTTGTCCGTCTTGGCCTGTTTACCAAGGGGGCCGGGAATACATTCACACAGGTATTAATAGCGCAGGTCACTTCCGGTACAACACTACACACACACTCTCTAGTCCAGACTCCTAGCTGCTTGAAGGGCACGATTTAAGAGGATTTTGGCTAACCTCTACGGATGGTGCTATCCGGTTTGAGTTATTCACGTATACTCCCTCACAGGTTCCCAGTGTGACATAGTTTTTTTTGTTTTTATATTCCAACTACTGTACAGTCTACGACAGAACTTCTGTCTTGGCCTGAGGCAATGTGTTAGTTCACTCACCTTTTAATAGGTGGCATTTTAATCGCTTCTAATAAAACGGGGCGGGGTTAATATAGAGGTTCGAAGGAGGAGGAGTCAAACGTGTGTGTGTGTGTGTGTGTGTGTTCGAGAACGGCACGCAGAATAAGTTTATTTTAACATAAGACAGAGGCTATATTATAAAATTAGCCCATGCTGGATCACAAATAAGTAACACACATTAGGTGTTGCGTTATTTATGGAATTTAATACACAGACAATCAAGTTTCTATCCTTCGCACTTTCCATTCCCCCCTCCTCCCCCTCTCCCTTTCACCCCAACTCTCCTTCTTCACCCGCTTCCTCTCCCCTCCTCCCTCCCTCTCTCTCTCTCTCTCTCTCTCTCTCTCTCTCTCTCTCTCTCTCTCTCTCTCTCTCTCTCTCTCTCTCTCTCTCTCTCTCTCTCTCTCTCTCTCTCTCTCTCTCTCTCAAGGACATAAAAGATACCTTCTAAAATACGCAGAATAATACTATGCGATTGTTTTGAATCTACATATACATAATCTATTTTGTATTTATTTCACCACACCACCAAACGCCTCCAATGGAATTAATGAAATCATGTATGTGATCCACCGGGATTTGAACCTGGGTTATCACACACAGATTTTTAGACACCTTAACCATTACACCACCAAGACGGTTAAAGGTTTATGCACACGCCTACGACTTATGAAATAAATAATAAATGTTAGGGATGACAAAAGTAACATATATATTGATTAGAAATAGGATAAGTAGCGAGGCAGCGAACAACACCTGTTACTCGCTGCCTCGCTAGATATCCTATTCCTAATTAATCTACGATTCCCGAAGAACAAGTCCATATTTGTTTATATATATATTAAGTGTAACAATAACACTTAGGATTTACGTTATTTGTGTTGGCTTAAGGAATAAGTTGGATAATACATATACTTGTGACCTCCACAATTTGTAATGTTTGAGGAGACGGCGCTTCAACCTCTCTCCTCTGCCTATCACATTCAAGCACCAACCCACCCACACCAACACTAACACAGGATTCAAAACAGACACACACACACTCACACCCAATAACATAAAACGCACATCACACATATGATCACATACAACGTAATGGGCATAAATTACTCACACATGATAACATAAAACGCACACACACACACACACACACACACACACACACACACACACACACTGGTCCAGGCAAACTAGAAAAGGTATTAGCATTATTGAGGAGATGCTGCTGTCTTCAATGCGTGTCATGGCCATCCTGAGCCTTACGACGTATACAAACTAATAACACACATAACAAAGCCACTATAACAACTTCGTCTCTCTCCAACACCCCTTCTCCCCTCTCTACACTCTTCAGAAAATAGGAAAATTAGAATGTAGCTACGAGGTGCAGTTGTGAAGGCTTATCCTTCAATACCTTCACCTGACCTAACCCCATACGGGGTTTAGCTGGTCCACAAGGGTGTGTGACATGAACCCAATAGAGAATATGTGGGCCATCATGTCATGGAGTGGAATGTGGTTCAGGTTAGGATTGGAAAGGGCGGGAGGAGTGGGATTGGGGGTCCCGGGGGGGGGGGGGGGGGGGGGGGGGAATCCGTCGCCCTAATATAAGTTGGAAAATGTTTAAATCAGCTCCAACGAGAATACAGGAGGTAGTTGATGCAGCTTGTGGGTGGAGATCATATTGATTTCATAAATATAAATTGTAAATGTTTACATTTAAGATCCCTTTATATGTATTATATAATGTGTATGTGTTTCCAATGTTCACCGTAACATAATGATGGTGAAATAATACATATTAAATTAAATTCAAGGTAACATACACAGAGCTATAGTATACTTTTAATTATGTTTGGACGATAATTTAAACAATACGAAGTAAAAATATAAAAGCCTAAACAATTTACAGTATATCAACTTTAAAACAACATAACAAGATTGCTTGGATTATCGTTAATTGTTCAATTTGATGACTTACTTTATAGTAAATCATTACAATGGGTAACGCCGAACTGTTTACTGATAATGGGAGCCACAGTAATTAACATAGTAATTAAGAATCCACTGAGAAAAGTATAATGCAATAATCATAGCGTGTCATATTACATGTTAAGGTAATATGTAATATGACATGTTTAGGTAGGCGGATGCCAAATAGGGGAGCTATCCCCCCGCCAAAGGCGGCTTTCTAGGGCCTTTCCTAGCTGCTGCTGAGAGGATTGGGTTCTAGTCATGTGGTGATGGGCTGGTCTATCAGAGTGAGAACTGAGCGATCTCTGCCATACCCATAGCTTACTCTGACTGTTCCTTTTACTTATATATTTTCTAGATCTCAAGTGACGGGGCCTCTTCCGTGGATTGACCTCCCAATCTACCAAGATTGGAAGCCAAAGCGTCACATTTTTCCTTTGCCCCTCAACTTTCTCTTCATAATTGCTGAGGGGCACAGGGCCCTGGGTGGCTCTTTGGTTTCCCGGGCGTTTCCGCACCCTCCTTAGCTCCCTGCCATGGAGTGGCTTCGGTCACCCAGGCTTTATTGTGGTCGGCAGGGAGGGTTCTGTGGGGGCGCTCGGTTATGGCCTTGGCCTTGGGGCTGTTCGGCCAGGCAGCTTGGGGAACAACAACAACAACAACATGTTAAGGTAGATTATGAATTGGTCAACCACAGTGCTGTGAATAGTGGTATGGAAGAAAACATTTTTTACTCTAATATGAAAATTTGTTTTTATTACAAAAAAATACACGTTTCGGCTCATCTAAAGTGTTTTCTCTAACTGGGCCGATATTATCTTGTCTTTATGATATATATATTTGGTTATAATTTGGTCAAAGCTAGATTACAATGTGATCCAACTTGTCTTGATGCGTGGATTGTAACATCCCGTTTCAATTACTTATATATTTATACGATTGTTTACACTAACCAGGATGCCAAGGTTGGCAACTTTGAGTGTTTTGCAACGGAGCATACTGTATATATTTATTTTCTATAACACATTGTATAAGGTAAATAATAGAATACGAGTTAATAATTGAGAATCAGTAAAGATAAAAAGAACAGTATTAACAAAACACCAAAGATTTTTTTATGGACAGCTTTTAACACGACGATGAGGAAAATTATATATTCGGTTAGGAGAGAGAAGGGGGAGAGAAAAAGAGAGAAGGGGGAAGATAGGGGAAGGCAGAAGAGAGAAGGGGAGGAGGGGGGAATGGGAAGTTCGAAGGATAGAAACTTGATTGTCTGTATATTAAATTCCATAAATAACGCAACACCTGATGTGTGTTACTTATTTGTGATCCGGCATGGGCTAGTCTAATAATATAGCCTGTGTGTTATGTTAAAATAAAGTTATTCTGAGTGCTGTTCTAGAACACACACACACACACGTTTGACTCCTCCTCCTTCCAACCTCTATACTAACCCCGCCCCCTTTTATTAGAAGCGATTAAAGGGCCATCTATTAAAAGATAAGTGAACTAACACATTGCCTCAGGCCATGACAACAAGTTCTGTCGTAGACTGTACATTTCACCGCTCAACACGGTGAAGCCCGTGAGGTCTCGTTCCAGTCTGGGGAGTGAGACATGTGAAGCATCCATTCATGGCTCGAAGCAGCTCCATCTCTGAAGCCGCTGGTTGCTTCGTTCAAGTGCTTCACTGTCTCATCCTCCAGACTCAGACCCTCACTCTCAGAATGCCACCTATTGAACAGTGAACTCACTAGGCATTGTCCCCCTGTAGTATATTTTGAATATGGGAATATTCATACAGTGCTATTTAATCAGGGAACAATGAGGGTATTTTTTTGGCATTTCGGTGGGCTTTGTGGTAATGCACTGATACTAGGTGCAGCACAAATTCAATCCCAATAATATCTTCCCATTGACACATCGGGATTTGAACCCGGGTCCATTGGATTACCAATCCAGTGGCAAGACCACTCCACCACACCTCCCCTACTTGCCTACCTTTACCCTGTTTTTGGTTAGGTACTATTGTACTTTTCAGATAGTGGCAAGTCGGGTGTGATTCGGAATATAAGAGGCATGAGAAATATAGTTTCTGATTTATTGCGTGGTTGTCTAAAGCCTTAAAAATACAATGCATATATGGTTATGTGGGGAATGGTATGTTTTATTTATTTATATCAAGTGTAGGTAGCCTAAAGCTTAGGTAAGTACATGATAAATTATTTACAGTATTGGGGGCCTCTCTCTATTTAGAGGCTTGTATTCAGCTGTCTGGTAATCAGCTTGCATAGCTGGATTATGATTGTTGTCTCGTCTAGCGGTGATGGTGATGAGCGTATCCGCCAGGGTAGATGGAAGGAAACGGAGGGGTTTGGTTTTGCATTTCCATAAAGTCTGCCTCCTCGTATTCTAAATCCGGGCCAGGTACAGACGGCCATTGTACACCTGGCGCCTGAGGGAAATTAACAGCCAACTGTGGCGGATGCCTTAGAATACGTATATTATCCCGGCGAGCGCGCGCAGGGTGTAGTGGACACCATGTAACTGGGCGACAATATTAGGCCTCCTTCCCACCTAAAATTGTAATTTTACGAGAAATATCGTTATTACTTATTCATATGCACCTATTTTACGTTTAATATGAAGATAGTAACATGTAACAACAATAGAACAAGTGGGAATAGTGTTTGTATGGTCAAAATCGCGAATTATAGTCGGCCGGTCCATTCATGCATTGTGGAGCAGAGCGAGCCAGACCTTCCCCTCACGAGGCCTCAATCTTGACTGACTCATTCATCCACACCCTACCTTACGCAACACACTCGCTAGTCACATGACAACACAATGGAACCGGCCTGGATATGTTTACACGAAAATATGCCAATGAATAAGGGAATAACAGGGAAAATAGGTGATAATTGAAGGGGGGAAGGAGGGGATTTGTGGAGTAGTGATAGGAGGTATGGAGGGGAATTATCTCACTTAATTACCATTTCACTTAAGTGCTACTGGGGCCTTTTATATATATATTTTTTTTAGGCCTTACCTCTTACGAGGCTCCTCGCCCTTGCCCACCAAAACCTCTTAACCCTTGAAGATCGGGGCCCGACTTAAGTCCGAATCAAAAAAATTGGACTATGTGACGGGGCCCTCCTTAAGTCCGAGTGCAATTTTGGCGCAATATTGGCTCTGGAAAGCTCAATTTACGCCCTTTCAGGGATGCATACTTGTATTACGCTCTGGGTCTTGTTTATGCATGAAAAAGAGCATAGAAACAACCCCATTTATGGTAAAAAGCCACTGCTGGGCGGCACGGTCAAATATACCGCCTAGCCCGCTAAATAAGGGTTAAGAGTGTTCTCACCGTTCCCGGGTTAAGAATATCTGGAGCCGTACGTTTTCTTTGGAGCTGTGATACGGGTGACTGAAGTAGGTGGTTACTGCTTTTCAGGGGAGACGACTGCTTCCAGTGTCTCTTCCGGTCTCTTATGGTCGTAATTCTATGGGTTGAGGTTGTTGGTCCTTCGGTTGATGGGAAAGGGCTTGTGGTATGTTTTGGTATAACATTTTCCAGCCCTCTCATCTCAATTATGATCATTTCTAGAGATCGAAACACATTGATAGATTGAGTTGGTGTTTTGGTTATTTTCTACCAAGGCCAACGGTTTGTCTAAGTGGGTATTATGTCTCTCCTGTTTGGTATGTTTTCTTTGGTCACTTGGGCACTTTTATTTTCTTTCTGTCCCTTCTTTATTGCGTACTCGTTTCTGTTTGGTACTTTTTTTTTTGGTCACTCAGGCACTCTTGTTTTCTTTCTTTCCCTTCTTGATTGCATACTCGTTTATGTTTACCTGGGGAGGGAGAGTGAGAGGGGTTTGATGCCCCACACCTGTGCGGGTATTTATGCAACCAAGGCGTGATGGATGATTGTAGGTGGTGTTGGTTGTGGATGGTTTCTGAAGGGGACGGTTTGGTAATTCTTCCTCTGGTTGCACTTTATAATTATATATACTTAAACAGTATATATATATATATATATATATATACTGTATACCGGTATATATATATATAATTATATATATATATATATATATATATATATATAGAGAGAGAGAGAGAGAGAGAGAGAGAGAGGAAAAGAATGACAAGCGTTGCAACAAACAGCATCTTTATTTTCCAGACGTTTCGACACATAACTTTATGTCATCATCAGTGATCTAAAACAAGAACAAAAATAACTACATTACACTCGTATATTTATAAATAAGCAAAATTGTGGGATATTTGTAAACTGAGACTATACACTTCAATATTGAAAGTAAATTATAGTGGGAGGATAAACTTGCAATATTTAAAAGGCAATATAGTATAGAATGCCAGAAAATAAAAAATAGCCATAACTTTATATATTAAAAGAGTAAAAGGGGTAATTCTTCTATGCTCACAAGTTACTGTACAATACTTAGAGGAACAGCGGACTGATAATTATTGAGGGAGGGTTTATTTTTATAAATGTGGAGTGACTCTAGTATCCTTAGATGTTCAGTATTACCAGAATCAATAATAGTGAAGTCACGGGGGTTAACAGACACTTTACAATCGTAGCAATGTTCTCTTACACTTGAGTGAGGAGGCTTGCTGATAGGGAGACCGGTCCTGCTCGACTGACCCATATGTTCATCGATCCTAAACTTGAAAGCTCTAAAAGTGCTTCCAATATACCCTGTCTGGCAACTAGGGCACAGAAACTTATAGATGATCGATGAACGCAGGGGTGTGGGCAGACGGTAAAAACTAAACTATGAACTATCTTAAAAATCATATAACAACGAACTGGATTTGAGGGTAGAATTTAGCAAGTTGATCAATAAGTGAATTTTCTAGTTTATCAGAAACGTTACCAATAAAGGGTAATTTAATGTATATTTCCTCCTTACTCACAGCGTGTACAGCTTGTTTAGGTTGATAAATATTAGCTAAGAAATTCCTTACATATTTGTAAAAAAGTACAGAGATAAATCCATTGATAACAAAATAATTCCTTAAAAAGTTGATCTCTTCATGAAGCAAAATATAAGTTGAATTTAATTTATAGGCTCTGTGGAGGAGGGTTTTAATAGAGTGTATCTTAAATCTCAGGGAACAATAACTAAAAAAGCTAGTCCCTAAGCCTGAAAAAATGGGTTTCCTATAAATAGAGATCATCAAACTATCTTTTATCCTGCATAACAGCAAATCTAAAAAGGGCAATTTACCATCGACCTCATTCTCCATAGTAAATTTAATATTCTTATGTTGTGCATTTAGATAATTTAAAAACAGAGGTGCATGACTATTTTCTTTAAATACCAAAAGAGTGTCGTCGACAAACCTACGGTACAAAATGGGCTTAAAGACAGAGGGACAACTATCTAACCACTTCTTTTCCCAGTGACAAAGGAATATATTAGAAAAAGTGAGCCCCAGAGGCGGTGCCATCGCAACACCATCAATTTGTTTAAATACTTCATTATTAAAGATAAAGTGAAATTTGTTTACACATGTGTCGAAACGTCTGGAAAATAAAGATGCTGTTTGTTGCAACGCTTGTCATCCTTTTCCTCTACAATGTTCGGTTCCCTAGGAACAAACCTATCTCTCATATATATATATATATATATATATATATATTCTTTAATTACATACGAGGTTGAAAGAAATGGCAATTTCTGCGTTGGAAATTTTATTATTCAAAGTTTCCAGGTCTCTGATGGGTTTTCGCTGGGTGGCAGGAAGTAGATGAATGAGATTAGCAAAATTCATGGTGGTACAGGGTTACATTAATGTACATGATGATACAGGATATACGACGCGTTTCACGCGTTTCACAACCAGCATTATCAAGAGAGGATAGAATGATACCCTTTATATTTTATATATTTACTATATTCAACCTCGTATGTATTAAAGAAAATGTATTACCTAGCTTTACTAATATATATATATATATATATATATATATATATATATTGAGAATATATCACAAATACACGTGAGCCACTAAATGTTTCTAGTCTCTCAGTGGGGATCGAACCATCGACCATCAGGATGATAGCCGACGCTTTAATCAATTACACCACGGCAGTCTAAAAGACACTCAGCCTTCTATGCTATTTATGTTTGGGAGAAGGGAAACCCACTAGGCGAATATATTTCAATTCAAACCTAGTTGTAGGATCTATATTTCCAGAATACCATACACGGATTTTTGAGTGTCCCGACGCAACTCGGGTAGAAATTGATTTCATTTAATTCTAACCCACAAAGCATGAGAGTTACAAATATTGAGAATATATCACAAATACACGTGAGCCACTAAATGTTTCTAGTCTCTCAGTGGGGATCGAACCATCGACCATCAGGATGATAGCCGACGCTTTGATCAATTACACCACGGCAGTCTAAAAGACACTCAGCCTTCTATCCTATTTATGTTAGGGAGAAGGGAAACCCACTAGGCGAATATATTTCAATTCAAACCTAGTTGTAGGATCCATATTTCCAGAATACCATACACGGAAATTGAGTGTCCCGACGCAACTCGGGTAGAAATTGATTTCATTTCATTCTAACCCACAAAGCATGAGAGTTACAAATATTGAGAATATATCACAAATACACGTGAGCCACTAAATGTTTCTAGTCTCTCAGTGGGGATCGAACCATCGACCATCAGGATGATAGCCGACGCTTTAATCAATTACACCACGGCAGTCTAAAAGACACTCAGCCTTCTATCCTATTTATGTTAGGGAGAAGGGAAACCCACTAGGCGAATATATTTCAATTCAAACCTAGTTGTAGGATCCATATTTCCAGAATACCATACACGTATTTTTGAGTGTCCCGACGCAACTCGGGTAGAAATTGATTTCATTTAATTCTAACCCACAAAGCATGAGAGTTACAAATATTGAGAATATATCACAAATACATGTGAGCCACTAAATGTTTCTAGTCTCACAGTGGGGATTGAACCATCGACCATCAGGATGATAGCCGACGCTTTAATCAATTACACCACGGCAGTCTAAAAGACACTCAGCCTTCTATGCTATTTATGTTTGGGAGAAGGGAAACCCACTAGGCGAATATATTTCAATTCAAACCTAGTTGTAGGATCCATATTTCCAGAATACCATACACGGATTTTTTAGTGTCCCGACGCAACTCGGGTAGAAATTGATTTCATTTAATTCTAACCCACAAAGCATGAGAGTTACAAATATTGAGAATATATCACAAATACACGTGAGCCACTAAATGTTTCTAGTCTCTCAGTTTCTTCTCCCTAACATAAATAGGATAGAAGGCTGAGTGTCTTTTAGACTGCCGTGGTGTAATTGATTAAAGCGTCGGCTATCATCCTGATGGTCGATGGTTCGATCCCCACTGAGAGACTAGAAACATTTAGTGGCTCACGTGTATTTGTGATATATTCTCAATATTTGTAAATCTCATGCTTTGTGGGTTAGAATTAAATGAAATCAATTTCTACCCGAGTTGCGTCGGGACACTCAAAAATCCGTGTATGGTATTCTGGAAATATGGATCCTACAACTAGGTTTGAATTGAAATATATTCGCCTAGTGGGTTTCCCTTCTCCCTAACATAAATAGGATAGAAGGCTGAGTGTCTTTTAGACTGCCGTGGTGTAATTGATTAAAGCGTCGGCTATCATCCTGATGGTCGATGGTTCGATCCCCACTGAGAGACTAGAAACATATATATATATATATATATATATATATATATATATACATATATATATATATAAACATATATAATATATATATACAGTATATATATATATATACTATATGTATATATAGTGTATATATATGTATATATATATATATATATATATATATATATATATATATATATATATATATATATATTTATATATTATACACTGTATATATATTATATAGTATATATATATATATATATATATACAGTATACTGTATATATATATATATATATACTATATAATATATATACAGTATATATATATATATATATATATATATATATATATATATATATATATATATATATATATACTGTACAGGGTGTCCATAAAGTCTCTTTACAATTTAAAATATTTATTACAAAAGCAAATAAACAGACAAATATGTGGAAATTATTACAAAATGAGGAGTAGATATTGTAGTTTTTTTTACCTCATTTAGTACACCTCTACATGGGCACCATTAGTTGCACGAAGCACATCAAGATGGTACTCGATTTCTTGCCATATTCGCTGTAGCATAGCCTCATCAATGGTCGCAATGGCATCAGTGATCTTTTGCTTTAGGTCAGTGATCTCCCGTATCTCTGTTCGATACACGATATCTTTAACATAACCCCATAGAAAGAAGTCCAGAGGAGTGATATCTGGTGAACTAGGTGGCCAGGGAATCGGGCCATCCCTTCCAATCCACCGGTCTGTGAATGTTTGATTTAGGAACTCACGAACACGCAGTCCCCAATGTGGTGGTGCACCATCTTGCTGATAAATAATGGTTGGTTGAAGGTCATCTAGTTGTGGTGCCACATATTCAGTCAAAAGGTCAAGGTAAACATTTGCAGTAATTGTTTTCTCGTGGAAGAAAAATGGACCAATGGACAAATGCAATGTTACTAAAAACTTTGATAACCACCGAGTACATTCAACAAATCTGATTAAAATATCTCATCAATTGCCTTGGTAATAATTTTTTTAAATTGTAGAGAGACTTTATGGACACCCTTGTATATATATATATTTCAGCCATGGGGGTAAGGGATTAGAATATGCCCCACGTGCCTTCTGCATGTCGTAAGAGGCGACTAAAGAGGTTGGGTCGACCCCACCTGGAAAAAAATAAAATGGCAATGGTAAACAAACAATCAACCTCGGATGCGGACGGACCCTGTGTTGACGAACCCCGACCGACTATGGACAAGCTTATGGACATTCTGAGAATAGGTACATGGAACGTGAGTAGCATGAATGATGGCACAAAAGAGAGAGAGGTACTGGATGTGTCAGTGAATGCCAGTCTGGATGTATGTGGAATAACGGAGACCAAAATTAATGGAAGGGTACAGATGTGAGAGAGTGGGAGTGTGGAATGGGTGTGTGTGCTGGAGTGAGTGAGGGAGCAATGAGAGAAGGTGCGTGTTTGTTTGTAAGTAACAAATGGAAGGAGTGTGTAAGAGAATATGGGTCTGTGGGTTCAAGGATTGTGTGGGTGAGAATGAAAGTAGGAATACAAACGTGGGTGATTGTGTGTGTGTATGCTCCGACAGAGGATAAACTTGTAAGAGAGAAAGAGGAGTTCTGGGTGAATGTGGAGGCGTGCCTGGATAAGTTTGAAAAGAACGAAAGAATATTTCTGATTGGGGATATGAATGGTAAGGTGGGTGATAGGAAAGTTGATGGAGTGGTGGGAGGGTGAGGAGTACCGTCAGAGGTGAATGGGAATGGTAGTGCACTTGTGGAGGTATGTGTGGGGAGGAGGTTGTGGATAGCCAACACCTTCTTCCGATACAGAATGATACACAGGTACACATGGAAAGTGGTGTGGACGATGAAGGATAAGACAGGGGTGAAATGGAAGCCACTGACTGATTTTATATGTGTGGATGAAAGAATGAAGAAATCTGTGATGGATGCTAAGGTGTATAGGGGTATTGGAGGGGGTCTGTCTGATCATTATGTAGTAGTAGCTAAGGTTAGGATACAAAAGAAGTGGGTGAGGAGAGCTGGAGGGAGGCGAGAGGAAGGTGGAATGGTGAGGAGGGTGGAGAGGCTACAGGAGGAGGAAATCAGGGAAGAGTACAGGAGAGCAGTAGAAAGACGACTAGGTGGGTTCAACCTGGAAGATATGGAGGAAGTGGAGGAGATAAGCAAGGTGTTTAACCCCTTATTGGCGGGCTAGATGGTCTATTTGACCGTAGCACCCAGCGGGGTGTTTTTACCCTAAATAGGTTTGTTTATGTGATCATTTTCATGCCTAAATAAGACCCAGAGCGTAAAACAAGTATCTAACCCTGAAAGGGCATAAACAGAGCTTTCCAATGACACCCAAACCATCCTTGTACGACCACTGGTTCTCTTGCAACGATCGCACAACACGAGTGCAAAAACCATGTAATTAGGTACTTTCCCTACATAATTCCCTGTGTAGCGAGTGTGAGAGGGGAGGGAAGGGTGGGATTCACTTCAGTTGGTCCACCGCGGTGGTGGGGGAAGGTCATACGGTTTCCATGCTCCTCACACCGCTCAGCTCTCTCTCTCAGCAACATTACGTGCTGAAAATGGCGCACGACATAAGTTGTGAACCGTCACTTAGTCCATATTTATTTCACACGACATAAGTTGCGCGCCGCCAGTTAAGGGTTAAAGGGACCGACCGGTTATTTACTAACTTCCATGCCTTACTTCCAATGTAAATGCAATTTGGCACAGGTGTATGTGACCATAAAACTATGTCAAATTTTTTTTTATTTTTTTTTGCTTTTTTCTTACAATTTAGGCAAAAAAAGGTTGCAAACTATAGTACTACTACGACCCATTCTACTCCTACAGAAATCCCTATAGCACGTGCTGTATGTGATCAAACAACTCACAATAGGTGTGTCTGTAATTGCTATAAGGAACATTTGATATATTTTGTGTATTTTTGGATTTAGGTGATTATGAATTAAGGTGAAATTATTTTGTAGAATTTAATGACTGTGACAACATGCTGCAACCAAACAAAGTTGGCTAGAGTTAATTGGCTTTGTAGGACTTGTAGTGTTTTTAATTACCTTTCCAATGGTATATATACCATTCCTATAGGTCCAATAAATTGTTTAGAGTAACATCCGAAAGTGCGACAATATAGGATCTGAGAAAAACATGTGAAAGTCTAAGGTAATTAGGTGAACATTTGTACTTTTTGTTTTGTTAGTTTTACAATATTTTAGACAGGAACATGGCAAAGTAGAAGATAAAGCGTATGGGAGGTTGTAGAGTAGCTTACGCTCTTTCGATTTATATAGGTATGCTCCTCGTACGACCTCGTTACTGAGCATGTTAATTTCAAAGTTTGCTATATAACGTTTTTAGAATTACAGGAAAAGTTTGGAAAACATAAAAAAAAAAAAAATCCAATGGGTTTTCACTAATAACATTTCACTGGCTTATGAAGGGATGTTGACTCTTGTTGAGTAAACACCTATTGGTATTTTCAGGATTTCGATTTTTTTAAGCCTAAATGAACCGGTCGGTCCCCTTAAGGAAGAGATCTGTGCAGCATGTGAGGAGGTGTGTGGAGTGAGGGGAAGAGGGAAGGAAGTGAAAGGTACAGCATAGTGGACAGAATAGATAATAATAGCTGTGGAAGACAAGAAGAAAGCGTATAGAGAATGGTTGGGTAGTAGAGGGAATGAAGATTTGGAGAGGTAGAAACGAGCAAGATACGTGGAGAGAAAGAGAGTGGTGAAGAGAGTAGTGAAGGAAAGTAAGATAAGAGTAGTTGAGGAATTTGAAAGGAACCTGAGTGTAAAATGGAGGGAGTGTAAGAAACTGTTCTGGAAAGAAGTCAAGAAAGTTAGGGAATGTAGCAAGGGAAACAGTAAGGGTGTGAAAGATAAGAATGGGAGAATGCTAGCCGAGAAGCAAGAGAGAGTTGAAAGATGAAGGGAGTACTTCACCGAGTTGCTAAATGTATGGAATGAAGAGCCAGCAAACATAGTTGGATATGGTATGGGAGGGAGAAGAGGAGAAGTAGTGGAGGATGAGGTGGGGATCAGGAGGTCAGAAGTGTAGGAAGCCATGAAAAGAGTGAAGTTGGGGAAAGCACCAGGAACAGATGGAGTGTGTGGGGAAATGTTGAGGTATGGTGGTGAGATAGTGATCGAATGGGTATGGAAAATGTGCAAACTAGCATGGGAGAAGGGGAATGCACCCGATGACTGGAAGACTGGCATAATAGTCCCCCTATATAAGGGGAAAGGGGAGTGTGTACTAACCACTGAGGAATAGGGTAGTAGGGTAGGAAGTAGGGTAGTGATTGAGAGAGCGAGAGTAAGAACTGATAAATGGATAGGCGATGAGCAGGGAGGTTTTAGGAAGGGAAGAGGATGCGTAGACCAGATTTTTACCCTGAATTGTGTTGTGGAGAAATATCTGGAGAAGCAACAAAAGGTGTATGTTGCCTTTATGGACTTGGAGAAGGCCTATGACAGAGTGGATAGAGAAGGCATGTGAAAGTACTTAGAATATACGGAGTAGATGGCAAGTTGCTGAAAGCAGTGAAGCGCATGTATGAGGGTGCAAAGGCGGCAGTACGTGTGGAGAATGAGCAGAGCGAGTTCTTTGACCTGAGTGTTGGGTTCAAACACTGGTGTGTGATGTCCCCGTGGTTGTTTACTGTATATATGGATGGAGTCATGAAAGAAATACTAGGAAGAGCAGTGGATGTTGGTGTATCGCTGAAAAGGGAGGGAAACGAGTGGAAGCTACCTATACTGCTGTTTGTGGATGATACAGTTCTGATGAGCGATAGTGAATGGGAGTTGCAGGGTCTGGTAAATGAGTTTGGAACAGTGTGTAAAAAACGGAATTTGAAGGTAAATGCGGGGAAGAGCAAGGTTATGGTCTTCGAAAGGGGTGAAGTCACAGAGTGTGAGGTGAAGTTGAACGGTCCGGCTGTGGAGATCGTCAGCTCTTTTAAGTATCTGGGCAGTGTGTTGATTAAGATGGGACTATGGATGAGGAAGTGCGGGAGAGGGTACAACAGGGGAAGAGGGTTGTAGGAACGTTGAAAGGAGTAACAAGAAATAGGGTGGTCAGTATGGAAGTGAAGAAGTCCTTGCATGACAGTGTGGTAATCCCGACACTAACTTACGAAAGCGAAGCATGGATGTTCGGGAAGAGACTCAGACCAAGAGTGAGAGCGGTGGAAATAAGTTACTTGAGAAGTGTGTGAGGAGTTACAGGGAGGGATAGACAGACGAATGAGGAAGTAAGAAGGAGGTATGGTGTGGAGGTAGATGTGCTGGAAAGTGTGAAAAGGAACAACTTGAGATGGTTCGGCCATATGGAACGTATGGAAAGCGAGAGATTGACTAAGAGGGTGTACGAGAGCGAGGTGGAAGGACAGAGAGGGAGAGGTGCACCGAAGGAGAGGTGGAAGGATGGAGTGAGGAAGTATATGAATGAAGGCGGTGCTGGTTGGGAGGAGGGGCGTCGTCTGACTGGGGGCAGAAATGCATGGGAGCGGTTCGTTCGTGGCCACCCCTTCGGGGATCACGGCGTCAGGCAATAGATAGATAGATATATATAAACAAATAAACCAAGGGCGGTTATATCTAGTTTTGCCCCATGGATTGACAATTTTCCCAGGTATGATAAAGCGTGCATCTTTTCAGTGTGTGATATACCTTGTTCATTATAGGTAGGCCATAAATGTCGACACCAACCATTCATAACTAAAACATACCTAGAGTAATCGAGCGAATATCTCTACTATTTAAGAGGATTCAACCAGGAAATATGTGTGGAAATGTATAGCCCATTTGCTCTAGTCTCCTTTGAGTTATATAGGTTAGAGGTAAAGATTTCTGACCTACTTGTAATGAATGAGCTATAGCTGTTTTATCCAGTGCAGCATGTATCAAGTGACGCCAAGATATGAGGGATAATAGCGGTGTAGTAGGTCAGTTATGAGACTATAAGTCCTGTCATATTGCCTTTCACCACAATAATAATAGGGGATAAACTGTAAATAACAGCAACTAGGACGACTTCCACCATTTACATTTCCACTTTGCTATCTTTGTTCCTCAATTCTTCTCTCTAATTCTTACAGAGCTCTCCCCTTCCCAACCTGTCTATCCCTCCTCAACTTTAACTTTAACAGCACAATAACCTTTCTATTTTTAGCTATCAATATCCGACTTTATCAGGTTTATGATAAGCCTATGGGAGGCAATAAGTTTTAATAGTTTAACCCTCTGATCTCCAAGGGTAATGCTGAAGCAGATTAGTTCATTGAAGATACTATTACGCATTTCTTTTCTGATTTATGGATATTATTAGACGATTTTCTTCAGATTAGTAAGGGTACATGGAAGTCAGAAGGATAATTGCGATAGTCTAATGATAACTAGAACACCGAAAATAAATGTGAAATCGGATCTTGAAAGGTTAAGCTGTAATGAAGCTATACATCCTGATGTACTCTTAATCACTTCAGTACCATGACAGAATATTTGTGTTTATGTTCTGGGTATCAACAGACGATTTTATCAGGTTCAGGAACGTACTGTGATAATCAATGGGGTAATAGGGATAGTTTTACCATTATAGATTTTCAGTGGCAATTCCAAAAGCAATGGACAAATGTTTTATAGCCCTAACCCCTAAGACAGGTGAAAATATACATCATTTAGTGCGTAGTTGCTGTTTTATACCGTGCATCAAAGCTGCAAACAAATGGCGAAGTGCAGTTGCCCACATAAGTTATGTTCCTCGTCGTGATGTTGTGTATGGAAGTTAAATTAGTGTGAATGAATTGCGAGTATGGTTTCTTTTTATTATCAACCACTCTTAATTCAATCAAGGGTAATATAATATTATGTCCGTGTATATGATCACGGAGAGGAACATAATTTATGTGGGCAACTGTACATTGGTTTACTGTTATTATATGTGTTGCTGAGTGTAGGACATCTAGTCAAGATAAATTGAGCTTATTATATTTCAAGCGACCAGAAGGTTACAGTTCTATATTTCATGTACATATTTTTTTCTATGTGAATGAGGGAGACAAAAGGCATAAGTGCCTGCAGCGAGTGCCTCCCCCAGATTTGAAAGAGTGACAGGGCCAAAATCCAGGGACGTTCGAGCTAATATGCCTGGACACACGGAGTTTGAAGCAATTTAAGTCATAGGAAGAGGGAAAGACTGATTCTGGGAGAGAGTTCCAAACCTCAGCAGTTGAATAGAAGAAAGTCTGAAAATAGTGTTTCACTCTTGGGTTGGAGAGTTGCACAGTGTAGGGGTGGGATTGTGTTGCAAGGCAGGTACTACGTACCCTATGTACAGTAGAGGAGGCAGTATACACTGGGAAAGCTTCGAGGAATACTGATTATTGTAGTAGCGATAGAATAGTGAGAGAGATGCAACATTGCGGCGAAGAGAGAGAGAGAGATTGCAGAGAGTTGGTGAGTGGACGGGAGTTAATGATACAAAAGGCTTTCCTTTCTACTTTGTCTAGGAGTGCGGTGTGAGAGGATCCTCTCCACATGTGAACAATACTCAATACAATATATATCTGTAATTTTAGTTGTTGCTTGCACGATCTTGTAGTAACCTTTGACTGATACATTTTTTTTGTTTCATCTAAAAAGAGTAGGCTACTGCTTTACTAGGCTACAGTGACACCAGGGCCATCTGTTGATACAGTATATTAACCCCTTGTGTGCAGTCACACTTTATTTTTATATAATCTCTATTTTGGTGAATTGTATATTTAGTTACATATTCTACTTAAACAGTAGGCTAGCATAGTGCAGTTGGGAATATGAACATGATTAGATTAATATCCAGTATTCGAGAATGGATAATAAGTCGTAGGCGTGTGCATAAACCTTTAACCGTCCTGGTGGTGTAATGGTTAAGGTGGCAAAAATATGTGTGTGATAACCCGGGTTCGAATCCCGGTGGATCATATATACTTTAATTATTTAATTAATTTCATTGGGGGTGTGGTGGTGAGATTAATAAAAATAATATATATATATATTTGTTTAAGGTTAGGTTATCACACCTGGCAGCCTATTTCTGCGTATTTCAATTTTATTCTTTTCGGTTAGGCTATTCAATGCTGGTAGCCTATTGGTGCGTATTTCATTTTTTTTTAAACTTTTGGTTAGGCTATCGCCCCTGGAAGCCTAATTCTGCGTATCTCAAATGTTTTGTTTTCGGTTAGGCTATCACCCCTGATAACCTATTGTTGTGTATTTCAACATATTTGTTTTCGGTTGAAGTGATTGAAGTGTTTCTAAAGTGAATGAAGTGTTTTAAAGTGAGTTAAGTGTTTTAACCTTTAATTAGCGGCTCACCACATAAGTCGAGTTAAATAAAGCTGGACTATGTGACGGCGCTCGACATAGGTCGAGTGGCAATTTCAGCACGTAATGTTGCTGAGAGAGAGAGACAAGTGGTGGCAGGAGACTAGCGAGCGTATGACTGCTCCAGACCACCGCGGCGAACCTACTGACACGAATCTCAGCTCCCTCCTCCCTCTCTCACTCGCTACATACTGAATTATATGGGGAAAGTACCGAATTACATGCTTTTTGCACTCGCGTTGCACGGTTATTGCAAGAAAACTAGCCATCAAAAAAGGATCGTTATGGTGTCATTCGAAAGCTCTGTTTATGCCCTTTCAGGGATAGGTACTTGTTTTACGTTCTGGGTCTTATTTAGGCATGAAAATGATCACGTAAACAGCCCTATTTTGGCTAAAAACACCCCGCTGGGCGGTACATCTAAATAAACCGCATAGGCCGCTCGTAAGGTGTTAAAGTGAGTTAAGTGTTTTAAAGTGAGTGAAGTGATCTGTAGAAACTGACTGTTACCATGCCTCGCACTTGTACGAACTGCGCCGGTAGGTTTGGTGAGTCCATGTTTGTTACTGTCGATCTTCAAGTCTGCCGTCTCTGCCAGCAACGAGAGAATTTGACAGTGAAATTAGATGAAGCCTACAACAAGATCAACGTCCTCACCATGAAGCTGAAATCACTCCAAGAGTTTGTAACACTCAACGTTGGAGTACCACAAACTTCAATTGTCACCGCAACTCCAGCAGCCACCAACGCCCCAACTTCAACTGCCAACAATTCAACGCCTGCAGTAGCCATTTCATCTGATGGTTCCGATACTCAAGAAACAAATAGTAACTCTCTTCCCCCTCAAGATAACTTCCGTGTCGTGAGGAACAACGTTTGCCCCAAGACCAGGAAACCCATACCGATTACCGAGTGTCAAAACCGCTTCCAGATACTCGCAGACTCAGATGACGAAGCAGAAATAGAAGAAGTCCGGCTCGTGGGAGACTCGATGATACGTGGTCAGCTCACACAGTTTTGCGCCAGAGCACCTAAGACCAGGAAGCGTTTTTGTATCCCTGGTGGTGGTGTGGACGACGTAGTTGCTGCACTTGACGAAGTATCTAAGCTGGCCCTTGCTAATACAATGTACGTCATCCACGTTGGATCAAACGATGTACAGCGAACCCGGTCAGAAGATTTGCTTTTAAAGTACCAGCAGCTGATCAAGTCGTTTAAGGAGAAGTCATCAAGGATCATCGTCTCAGGAATCGTCCCCCGGCTTGGTGTAGAGAGCCGATTTTACAACATAGCCACCAGCACAAATCGTTGTCTAGCAAACCTCTGCAGGAAGGAAAACGTGGGATTCGTCGACACCTGGGACAATTTCTACTACGATGACTATTTGTTTTCGGACGATGGAGTTCATCTGAACCGGGTGGGAGCAGCACGTTTTGGGCGTCTTCTCAACGATGCGGTGAAGGATTTTCGGAGAAGAAATCGACTCAGCACAGGACAACCAGGAAGGAGGACCGAAGACAGCGAGGGCGGCAACCTGCGAAGGAATTAAATGCTAATCTGTCAAGAACCGCGAATTTGGATAAAGCTCCACCAACACGACACAAATTCAAAACCGCCAGTGATAACGACCGAGGACCGATGTCAGCCATGAATATAAATGTAGATCCGACCAGAACCAAAAATTTGATTAAAGAACGTTCTGTGAGTTCTAAAACCGCAACTTTAAAGGTTTTCTATGCAAACGCTCGTAGCATACGCAATAAATTTTCAGATTTGGAGGAACTAATGTTTACTGAAAATTATGATGTGATTGGTATAACAGAAGCTTGGCTCAATACAGTAGATAGAGACTTTTTAGCAGAGTATTCACTTCCCGGTTATGTAATGTTTGAGAAAAGCCGAATAAATAAAAATGGAGGTGCGTTTTATTTTATATCAAAGAATGTCTTAACCCGACCCTCTTGTCAAAACCTCAAATTGTGAACGTCGACACATCTTTTGTGCTAATAAAGAATAATAAAGGTACAAAAATAATACTTGCATTAATATACAGACCTCCAGCTCAATCAGTGCAAACTGACCGAGAAATTTATGAACAAATTGCAGATGTAAGTAACTCACAAGATATCGTATTTATTGGCGACTTTAATTTACCTGTGACCAAGTGGGGCGATACTCTTACTTCACACTCCGGACATGACTTGTATACGAACTTGCAAGAGAGTTCGCTTTATCAATTTGTTCGAACACCGACCCGTGGTAATAACGTTCTTGACATTGTACTTGCAACAAAAGAAGAATTAATAGAGAATTTGAATGTTGGTGATGAATTCAGTAACAACGACCATCGTACGATAACTTTCACTTTAAACTTTATTAGTAACGAACCAAATAGTAGCATCGAAAAAGTCCCTAATTTCAAGAAAGCAAACTTTCATAAACTTAGAGCTATGTTTAAAGAAACTGACTGGAGCTTTTGAATTAACAATAACGACATAAATACATCTTGGAAGTTATTCGAAACCACTTACCTAAAAGCAGTGCAAGACTGCATACCATCGAAAATACGGCGTCCAGGCCATAATAATAAGCCCAAATGGTGGAATAAAGATATTTCAAACTGCCTGCTTGCTAAAAATTTTGCTAATGATAGATAAAAATCCTCACAAAATGACGAAGAACGGGTGATATTTGTAGAGCTACGACGCAAAGCCAAAAAGTTAATTAAGCAAAGTAAAAAGACCCTACAGTTACATATTGCGAATCAAAGTAAAACAAACCCGAAAGAATTCTATAGTTATATCAGAAAGAAAAACGTAGTTACTTCAACTGTTGGACCGTTAGTCGATGAAAATGGAGAATACACCAAAGACGAAGTACAAATGAGTAATGCCCTCAATACCTTCTTTCCATCAGTTTTTACAACAGAAAACCTCAGTGATATCCCTACACCATCGCCGATTCAGATTGATAATTCAGATGTTCTAAGCAATATCACCGTTACAGAGAGAGAAGTATTGAATTGTTTAGATAAACTCAAGGTAAATAAAACGCCTGGACCTGATACAATCTCGCCTAGAGTTCTAAAGGAAGCTAAGGATGAGCTCTCCAAACCACTGACATTACTATTCAATAAATCCTTGCAGTCTGGAACTATGCCTGATCAGTGGAAGATAGCCAACGTAACACCGATATTCAAAAAAGGCAGCAACTCCCTACCCAGTAACTATCGTCCAATTAGCTTAACCTCAGTTGTATGTAAAATGCTAGAAACGGTCATAAGAGACAGAATCGTAAATCACTTAGAGGAAAATAACATACTTAAAGATACTCAACACGGCTTTCGTAAAAAACGTTCCTGTTTGAAAAACCTCTTAGACTTCTTCCACGATATCCTCAACCTCTACGATGAGAAGTAAAGCTGTAGATATTATATACCTTGATTTTCAAAAGGCCTTTGACAAAGTTCCCCACAAACGTTTACTGCTAAAACTAAAAGCGCATGGAATACAAGACGGTGTGTTGAAATGGATAGAAAATTGGCTCAGCGACAGAAAGCAAAGAGTAGTCATAAACGGTAAGGCATCTAAATGGACCAATGTAAGTAGCGGGGTACCCCAGGGATCGGTACTAGGACCAATTCTCTTTCTAATTTACATCAACGACATAGATGAGGGTCTCACCTGTACAATCTCAAAATTTGCTGACGATACAAAAATTGCAAATAGCGTACTCTCAAAAGAAAAGTTGACGATATGCAACACAATCTAGATAAATTGTCATGTTGGGCCCAAATTTGGCAAATGAGTTTCAATGCGGATAAATGTAAAGTACTACATATCGGATACCTAAATGAGAAAGCAAACTATTCGATGAATGGCACTCAGCTTAAGAATGTAAACAGAGAAACCGATCTGGGAGTAACAATATCGAGTAACCTAAAACCGAGTCAACAATGTTCAGAAGTTGTTAAGAAGGCAAACAAAATAATTGGCTTTATAGGCAGGTCATTTGAGCATAAATCCAAAGAAGTTATCCTAACCCTTTACAATTCCTTAGTCCGCCCTCTTCTGGAATACTGCGTTCAATCCTGGTGCCCTTATTACCAAAAAGATATAAACAAGCTAGAACGAGTTCAACGTAGAGTTACCAAAATGATACCAAGCCTAAAGAACAAACCATACGAAGAGCGTCTTAGAGAATTAAATCAATTTCCTTTAACCCAGCGCAGATTAAGAGGTGACTTAATTCAAGTGTTCAAAATCATCAAAGGCATTGACAATATGAACTGTAGTAAGTACTTCACTATCGACCAATCTAATTACACGCGGGGAATCGGTTGCAAAATTATTGGTTAATCTTTTAACTCACACGAATCTAAGAATTTCTTCTTCAATCGAGTTGTCAACTTGTGGAATGGGCTTCCCCGAAACGTTATAGACTGCATCACCGTTGATTCATTTAAACTCCGCCTAGACAAATATCTCGCATCAAACCCGCGACTGACTGCGTTTGTAAATGAATAACTTTATTTTATCCCCCCCTCAGTTACAAACCCATCTGTCCCCTACTAACTTCCTAATCCTGCCACGGACATTAGTTCCAGGGCAGTAATTCCCTTTCCAATGTTCCCTTACCCACTCTAAACCACTGTTTGGACACTTGATCCTCAGTGTTTTGGAGGACAAGCAACCTAGAAGGGTCACTAGATCTGTTGTTGCTTGATTTCCTTTGTACTCCTTTGTACAATCTCAAAATTTGCTGACGATACAAAAATTGCAAATAGCGTACTCTCAAAAGATCAAGTTGGCGATATGCAACACAATCTAAATAAATTGTCACATTGGGCCCAAATTTGGCAAATGAGTTTCAATGCGGATAAATGTAAAGTACTACATATCGGATACCTAAATGAGAAAGCAAACTATTCGATGAATGGCACTCAGCTTAAGAATGTAAACAGAGAAACCGATCTGGGAGTAACAATATCGAGTAACCTAAAACCGAGTCAACAATGTTCAGAAGTTGTTAAGAAGGCAAACAAAATAATTGGCTTTATAGGCAGGTCATTTGAGCATAAATCCAAAGACGTTATCCTAACCCTTTACAATTCCTTAGTCCGCCCTCTTCTGGAATACTGCATTCAATGCTGGTGCCTTTATTACCAAAAAGACATAAACAAGCTAGAACGAGTTCAACATAGAGTTACCAAAATGATACCTAGCCTAAAGAACAAACCATACGAAGAGCGTCTTAGAGAATTAAATATATTTCCTTTAACCCAGCGCAGATTAAGAGGTGCCTTAATTCAAGTGTTCAAAATCATCAAAGGCATCGACAATATGAACTGTAGTAAGTACTTCACTATCGACCAATCTAATTACACGTGGGGAAACGGTTGCAAAATTATTGGTAAATCTTTTAACTCGCACGAATCTAAGAATTTCTTCTTCAATCGAGTTGTCAACTTGTGGAATGGGCTTCCCCGAGACGTTATAGACTGCAGCACCGTTGATTCATTTAAACTCCGCCTAGACAAATATCTCGCATCAAACCCGCGACTGACTGCGTTTGTAAATGAATAACTTTATTTTATCCTCCCCTCAGTTACTAACCCATATGTCCCCTACTAACTTCCTAGTCCTGCCACGGACATTAGTTCCAGGGCAGTAGTTCCCTTTCCAATGTTCCCTTACCCCCTCTAAACCACTGTTTGGACACTTGATCCTCAGTGTTTTGGAGGACAAGCAGCCTAGAAGGGTCACTAGACCTGTTGTTGCTTGATTTATTTTGTACTCCTTTGTACTCCTTTCTACAAAGACACACTGTGCTCCTGTACAGAGCAAGAAGCTGTGCAGGGGTAAAGAACCCCTTGAGGCGGTTGAGCACACCCAGCTTCTGGGAGGCTGCCTTAGCGAGACTGGTAATATGGTCTTTCCAAGTGAGAGCAGAAGAAAAAGAGACACCGAGGACATTGAGAGAAGATGAAGGGTTGATTTTTGTATTGTTGAAGAATAAGAGATAGTACTCTGGAGGTTCCTGACTGGTAGTAAGATGGATAAATTGAGTTTTGGAGGCATTAAATGTAACAAGGTTTTCTTTACCCCAATTGCAAATAGTAGGTAGATCAGATGATAAGTATTTTATGGCTTCATTACGTTTGCTTTTGAGGGACTGCTCGCTGGGGCGTTCTGGAAATCTAATTGAGTGGTGTAAGGTAGAGTCATCTGCATATGAATGGATGGGACTGGATGTATAGTTGAAAAGATAATTTATCAAAATTAGAAAGAGAATAGGAGATAGGACAGAACCCTGAGTAACAACGGAGTTAATAGGATGAGGAAATGAGCGATGGCCGTCGACAACCGCAGCTATGGAACGGTTGGAAAGGAAATTCGAGATAAAGGCACAGATGGAGGGACAGAAACCGAAGGAGGGCAGTTTGGAAATTCAAGATTTGTGCCAGACTCTATCGAAGGCCTTCGATATGTCTAGTGCAACAGAAAAAGTCTCACTGAAGACCCGAAAGTTGGATGACCAAGAGTTAGTAAGATATGAAAGAAGATCACCAGTAGAGCGACCCTTATGGAAGCCATACTGGCGATCTGAGAGCAGATTATGAAAAGAGAAATACATAAGAAATTTGGAAGCAAGAATAGTTTCAAAAACTTTAGAGATACAAGAGATGAGAGCAATTGGACGATAGTTGGAGGGTTGAGAGCGGTCACCCTTCTTTGGGACAGGTTGAATGAGAGCAAACTTCCAGCAAGAAGGAAAGACAATAGAGGAGAGACAGAGACAAAAGAGTTTGTCTAGACAGGGGGTCAGCACGGAAGCACAGTTTTTAAGTACAACAGGAGGAAGACCGTCCGGACCGTACGCCTTCATATTATTAAGCCCAGAGAGGGTAGAGAGTACATCTTTAGAAGATATTAGGATATTAGGCATAAGTAGGAGAAAGGGTCGTGGAGAGGGAGGAATAGCACCGGAATCATCCAAGGTAGAGTTTCTGGCAAAAGTTTGAGCAAAGAGTTCAGTTTTGTCAGAGGAAGAAGTGATGGTTGTGCCATCAGAGTGGAAAAGGGGAGGGAAAGACGAGGAAGAAAAGTTGTTGGAGAGGTTTTTGGCTAGATGCCAGAAATCTTGGGAAGAGCTAGAGTTGGTTAGAGTGCTTGGCAAGTCGAAAACCAGATTTGGCTTGATTCAGGGCAGAGACATAGGAAGAATGAGATTCTTGAGTTTTAAGGCGTCGGTACCGTTTGAATGTTTCCTCCTTGTTGTGGACAGCAGTAGAGTAAGCGTGAGTAAACCAAGATTTGTTTGCATTAGACTGAGAGAAAGAAAATGGAATATGTGCTTCCATGCCCGAGAGGATTACCTCGGTAATGCGTTCAGCACTCTCCGAGGGTCCTCGGCCACGGAAGCAGAATTCATTCCATGGGAAATCGAAGAAGTACTGCCGGAGAGCCTTCCAGTCGTCAGCGCCAAAGTGCCACAAGCGCCGACGGCTGAGAGGATCGTATGGCCGTACTGAAGAGATAGGATAGGTGACAGAGATAAGTTTATGGTCGGAGGAGCCCAAAGGAGAGAACATATTGACAGTATAAGAAGAAGGGTAAGAAGTCAGAAATAAGTAAAACAAATTGAGCCGATCTCCGAAGCGATCCAGGATATGGGTGGGTTGCTGGACCAGCTGCTCTAGGTCATTTATGATAGAAAAGACGTAGGCTTGTTCACCAGGTTTGTCATTAGTGTGAGAGGAGAGCCATTGGCGGTGGTCAACGTTGATAGTTAGAGTGACAGGCCGTGGTCCAGAGCATTTAGAGGGGTTGTCAGGGGAAGATCGGGCATGTGTGGGGGTATTTATGGTCCCCCCCCCCCCCCCCTGGGGACTCCGAGGCTGGGCTTGTGTTCATCATTTCTGTAATCATTTAGAAGGAGGAAGTGTGGTGTGCATGTTAAGTGTAGTGAAGTAGATAGGAGGAGGAGGTGTTTGTGAGAGCATGCTGACTACTCTTAGTGTAAGTGAGGCACAAAGGGAATCAGTAAGAGAGGCCAAGCAAATGAAGCAAAAGTTCCAGCGATTCCTTATCAAATGCCTACAGCCTACAGCCTAATGCCTACAGTTGGACACATACGTTCTGTTACTCTCAGTGATCTAATGAATGGAAATACAATGTGCATGATTGAATTGCTAGAGTAGTTTATTTTGCAGTGCTTAAGTCGTCTGACTAGTCAACTATTAATGAAAAGAAACCACACTGACAATTCATTCATATTTGTGTATAATTATTTTATGTTCATACATAGATCACAACGAGAAATAGAACTTATGTGGGCAACTGTACCTTGTATGCATACATGAATCATTATGCCTGTGTAGTGAGAAGTAATGTACTCTTAAGCACTTCAGTAAAATGACGGTTTATATTCTCGTTAACAGTATTCAATCTTTGCATATAGTTACTAGGTCAATGAACACAATTTTACATCTTTATTATCCAATGGTAATTCCAAAGCTAATACGTTGTTTGATTTTTGTATTCTATTTGTATGGGGGAGACAAAAGGCAAGGCTGCCTATGGACCTAATGTCGAAGGTAAATATGAAACCTGAATCTTCTCAATGTGTAATTATTGTGTTGAGTTGTACATCATAACTTCGCAAAATCTTTGAAAAGTTGTCGAAATATGAGTGAGTATGATAATGTAGTAAGTCGGCAACGAGTCTATAAAGGTCCTGTGATATTGTTATGCTTTCACTCCTGCAGTACATTTGCTATCAGTAAACGCCTGCATCCACTTCAACAAAAGCTTGTGCGAGTCAATAGTGTAATAGAGATAGTTCTACCCCTTTGATCTCCAAGGATAATTCTAAAGCAACTATAATCTATGGCCTTTATTATGGGGATGGAAAAGAAAGATAAGACAAACAAAGCATGCACTTTGTTGAATGGACAATTCACAGTGCCGTGAATGTTTGAATTGAGATAACGTTTGTATTGCAATAGACATTTTCTGTCATGTGGGTATATTTCTCCATCCATACATTTAGCACGTCGTTACTGTATTATCCTGGGCATCATAGCTCCACACAATATGGGAAGTACTGCAGCTATAGGAGTGATTATGCAGGTGTAGTGAAGCGGTAATGTAACTATAAATCCGCAAGTAATGCACTACAATCACCATTTGTTGTTCTCTCTCGCTACCAGAACTCAATGTTTAGGTCAAGTTTAGGGAGGGCCAGTGAGAGTCAATAGGATAATGAAGATAATTTTACCCCTTTAGTCTAAAAAAAAAAAAACAAAAAAAACAGGAACCCCCATTCGATATAAATGTGTGCAGTATTCGGTAGGAAAATGCCGGCTCCTCCTTATTACAAACTCGTTATCAAACCTCAGGAAAAAAAACGTCAGTTATTAACACAAAGGCCAAAATAATGGGGTGAATTCCTTAATTTCTTAAAACTAACGGTGTTCTGCATGAGGCAGAATAGGGTCCAGAACCCCCCCCCCCCCCCCCCCCCCCCCCCCCTCAACCGGTGTATCCTAACTTCGTAAATAATTTGAAGTAGAGCCCAGATAACAGGGATCATGACGGTGTATAGTCCTTTCTCTGTAGGTGGGCCAGAAATCACGACCCAACCTCTAATAACTAAACAACAGATTGGAATAATCGAGCTAATATTGCTACCATTTAGGAAGAGTCAACCAGGGAAAGATGTGGACATTTACAGCTCATTTATTCTAGGCTTTTTTTGAGTTACAACCGATAGAGGTCAGGATTTCTTGCCTATATTGTATATAATGAATGGACTATAGTTGTCTGTAATGAAGCAATACTGTAAGTTCTGTCATACTCTAGTGTTATAACGCCTTTGTTAGACGAATTTGTTCTTTATTTATTAAGGGAGTGTGGTTGTAGTTTATTAAGGGAGTGTGGTTGTAGTTTATTAAGGGAGTGTGGTTGTAGTTTATTAAGGGAGTGTGGTTGTAGTTTATTAAGGGAGTGTGGTTGTAGTTTATTAAGGGAGTGTGGTTGTAGTTTAAAAGGGAGTGTGGTTGTAGTTTATTAAGGGAGTGTGGTTGTAGTTTATTAAGGGAGTGTGGTTGTAGTTTATTAAGGGAGTGTGGTTGTAGTTTATTAAGGGAGTGTGGTTGTAGTTTAAAAGGGAGTGTGGTTGTAGTTTATTAAGGGAGTGTGGTTGTAGTTTATTAAGGGAGTGTGGTTGTAGTTTATTAAGGGAGTGTGGTTGTAGTTTAAAAGGGAGTGTGGTTGTAGTTTATTAAGGGAGTGTGGTTGTAGTTTATTAAGGGAGTGTGGTTGTAGTTTATTAAGGGAGTGTGGTTGTAGTTTATTAAGGGAGTGTGGTTGTAGTTTTATCCCACTGACTTCCAAATATCGAACGCAAAGCATAGTTTTGTTTTAAGTGCGTAGTTGTTACTTTTATCGCGTGCATCATATTTCCGCAAAGCTATATGAGTGGGTATGAAGGTGTTGTGAGTCTGTAATGAGTGGGTATGAAGGTGTTGTGAGTCTGTAATGAGACTGTAAAACCTGAAGTAATGTAACCCTTTCAAGCAATGATGACGCATTTGTTTCTGTTTTTTGGTTATTATTAGACGATTAGATTCATATTAGGAAGGGTATATGGAAGTCTTTGCTAAGCAGTATATAATCGTCTGTCTAATGAATGCCAGACAAAACTGTTGTAATGCTTCATACTATTCAAGGGGTTAATCGCTTTAGTACCGTATTTTTTCGCTACACGTACACAATATCGTTTACACAATTATACAAGGACCAGTAGGAGTCAATAGGTTAATGAACACTGATTTACTCCTTTCTTCGTGAGTGGTAGACTAGTATTCAAGCAGAGTAACAATAATTATCGCCCACAAATGTTGGTGGTACACAAATTAATCTACTTATGTTCACTGGACAGTTGCCCATATAACCATTGCATCAAGACTACGTAACATACTTAAAGTAACGACGATATATGAGGGATTATGTAGAGTCAGTAATGATGCTGAAAAGAAATAATAACAATACAAATACTATTAATAACAAATATGCGTAGGCAATTTTCTTCAGATTAAAAAAAACATGAGTTGGAATACGACATTTTTACAACAAGATCTCAATGGTTAATTCCTAGCCAATTTTATTAAAGCTGGGAACATAAAAATGGATGTGAAAGCACTAAAACTACAGTAAACATGCTTCTTTTCGTTTGTGTTGTTGTTTATCCTGTATAGTATATACTGTAACTCCACAAGTGCCGCAGAGATCCTTAGGGATTTGTGCATTGTTCTTTCCTTTCTTGCATAAACAATATGCTATTCATAGAGCAGGTGGGTCTGAGTACATGATTAGATTGATATCCAATATTCGATAAATGGATATTAATCGTAGTATTAATGCCTTGGTTATATAATGGTTAAAGCCTTTAAGTTCTGTATGTGGTGTCCTGGGTTCGAATTACTGGAAGATCATATGTTATCATTAGTTTAATTTTGTTAAGAACAACATTAGTTAATATGGTTGGCTGGTTATGGAGGTGCAATGACATACTGCAAAATAATGTCCTGTGATAGTATAGCTTAAGGGTATGTTCCTTTTACCTCCACCAAACTTTAAAAAACACCCCAAAGACCCTCCTTTGGCAATGATTTTGCACATTATTCTGTAGAAAATGTCTCGGTCGAAGGTTGGTTCCTCCTAAGTTAAAGGCTCGATTTCGCTCGCCAGGAAAAAATCGACACCTAAATGGTACGAAAGGTCTTAATATTGGGAAACAAATGGTGTGAAAGGTCTTAAAATCGCCAAACTACTGGGGCGAACATCATATAATCTCAAAACTAATGGGGCTTATCATGAAGGAAAAGGGGGTCCAGAAGAAAAGAAAAACAATAACCTTCCCTTAACAACTCCATACAATGTATGAAGTGGGGCCTAGCTAAGAGGGATTGTATTATACTATGGAATTTCTGGTAGTGGTGGGTTTCTACTCAACGGGAATACGTACAAGTGAGTGGTATACAAATACGAATAAACACAAGGGAATCAAGTTATACTAATAGTACAAAACAGGTATTTTTTTCACCAGAGGGAATTTAACACATAAACATCACATACAACAACTAATACAAAATAATATGCAACCAACAAACAAACATAAATGAGTGGTGAGATACCTGGAGTCTACACGTAATCTGGGCAACGCCTGAACAAGTTTATTCTACCACGTGGCGAGCCTGAATTATGAACAAAATACAAAACGTGGACAAATAGAATATGTATACGTTTATCATCATTTACTAAATAATAAACCTGACAGATTACTACAGAGGGAAATGGTAATTTACGTATTAGACAGATTTACTACTATTACTAAGCATGGCATATAGGCGTAGGGATGTGGCGACCCCACCGCCCGTCACTTTGTGGCGCTGATAGCCCCTGAAGGTTGGGACTGGGAATCCCACCTCCAGAATTCTTAGGAGCAGGCTGTAGGCACCAGCTGAACAGGACGGTACTCCCGGGCAATGCAAGGTGTCTGATAAGGACAGCTGTAATTCCTGTCTCACCACCTGGCCTCCCTAGCTGATCCTTTCTGTGCCTCATCAATATACATGTACAGTAGAGGGTAATCTGTGCCTCATCAATATACATGTAGAGGGCAACCCTAGACTGCCCTCCAAAAACACCTTCTCCTCCTATCAATACATCATAATACACACACCTTACATACTACACTACTTTTTTAACAAAATGTATATGTCACAACCACGACCCACCGCGGAGTCCCCAGTAGGGGTGACAGAAATGCTCACGTTGGCCTGACCCCTGGAAACGACTCGACTCGCTAAGATGCTCTGGACCACTACCTTCTACTCTTACTATGACATTCTGAAAAATTCGTGGCTTTCCCTCTAACTTCCAATCTGTGGAATACTATCTCTCCTCTGCCAACCTTAATCTTCTGTTTCTCACCGAAACACAGTTGTCTGGGACTACTGACAACAAACCCTTCTCTCTATCCTTAGTTTCAAGCCAAAGATGAATGTTGCATATACGTACGCAACAGTCTTACTTTCTCTCGTGATCCCAACTTTGATTCTTCTGAATTCTCAACTCTCTGGCTAAAGCTTTCCTGTCACTCTCAAACTAAATATATCTGCGCTATTAATCTCTCCCCAAATTCTACTGACTATCCAACATTCTTTGACTATCTAACATGAAAGGTAATATATTTCATAAAAATATTTGCGGTAATTCTGTTTATGAAATGCAGGACAATTTAATTATTGATAACTTAATGAATGAACATACTAATACAAATATAATCTTTGGTATTAAACTTTTTGATAAAAATAAATACATTGCTAAATTATACATGTTACCCAAATTTCATAAAAGACCTTATGAATATCGCTTTATTGCTGGAGCAAAATTTGCTACCACTAAAACTTTGTCAAACCAAGTCGTACATTGCTTAAAATACATTAAAAGTACTCATAGACGATATTGTGATACCATCAAGAATATAACTGGCATTAACTATTATTGGAGTGTTGACAATTCAGTAGAAGTTATTGATGAACTCAATACCACGCGAAAAGTTACCTCAGTACATAGCTTCGACTTTTCAACTTTGTATATACTAATTTGACTTTAGATTTAGTATTTTCAGAACTTTGCTTTATTATAGATTTGCATTTTGATAGATGTGAAAGTAGTCGTAATCGTTACATAAATGTTAATTCATATTTTAATAATGCGTCACTTAGCTTTGATCCCACTAGTTCAGTATATTTTGATAGAGTTAAACTTAAAGATGACCTTAAATTCCTCCTTTTCAATACTTATGTTAGATTCGGGCCCTACATTTTCAAACGAATATTAGGAATTCCTATGGGTAGAAATGCTAGCCCTTTAATTGCAGACTTATTCTTGCTTGCTTTAGAATTTAGATTTATGAAAAACTTAGATGACAGTAGCAAGAAAAATAACATCCCAGAAAAATTAGCACTTGCTAAATTGTTAAATAATTAATAGTAGATATATTGATGATATTCTTGTTTGTGATATGTTAAATTTTAATCAAGTCGCTAAACAAATTTATCCAAATTCCATCCCCCTCACACAAGGTAACGTAAATTATTAAGTTGAAAATGTTCTTGATATAAATATACAGATTGTTAATGTACACTGCACACTTAAAATATACCACAATGTTGACGATTTTAATTGTAACGTAATAAACTTTCCTTTCCCTAATAGTATTATCGATAGTAAAATAAATTATAATTGTTTTTATTCCCAGCTAATAAGATTTTGTAAAATTTGTACCAGAGTAGAAGACTTTTGGGATAGAACTAGGTTACTATACAGACTCTTAGTAGACAGAGGTTTTGTTGCAAGTACCGGACGTCCCAAATTGACTAATTCCTTGAACATGACGAGGTGCATTGTTATATGTGCTATCAGTTTACTTGGGAAACAAATTGACTTGCTCATGTACAGTAGTTGTGTACACCCTATGTGGTGGATTGTGTTCATTTATTTCAAAATTTAATTTTATTAAGCGTTGTTTCCACATAGTGATTTTGATCAATTCTTTTGCATTTATCTTGTATCGTCCCAGTTTTAGTTTGTTTATTTTGCAAGTTTTACATTATAATTCTAAAGTGGAACACATTATATTCATCTATCCTTTCACAGAAATCTCAATCCTAGGAGATTTTAACGTTCACCACCGCCATTGGCTTTCCTCTCTTTCCACTGACCAACCTGGTGAACAAGCCTTCATATTTTCTATTCTAAATGACCTAGACCAGTTAGTCCAGCAACCTACTTGTATCCCGGATCGCTTATGAGATCTAGCCAAAATTCTTGACTTATTTCTAACCTCTAACCCTTTTGCTTATACTGTAAATCTGTTCTCTCCTTTGGGCTGCTCCGACCATAAACTTATATCTGTCACCTGTCCTATCTCTCCTGTACGGCCACACGATCCTCCCAGCCGATGGCGCTTGTGGCACTTTTGCCCTGCCAACTGGGAGGCTCTTCTGCAGTACTTCTTTGATTTCCCATGGAATGACTTCTGCTTCCATGGCCGGGGACCCTCGGAGAATGCTGAATGCATTACCGAGGTAATCCTCTCGGGCATGGAAGCATACATTCAATTCTCTTTTTCTCAGTCCAATGCAAAATAATCTTGGTTTACTCACGCTTTTTCTTCTGCTGTCAGCAATAAGGAGGAAGCATTCAAACGTTACCGTCGCCTTCAAACTCAAGAATCTCATATTTCCTATGTTTCTGCCCGGAATCAAGCCAAATCTGTTCTTCGCCTCGCCAAACATTCTTTCATCAAAAATAATTGCACTGAACTATCCAACTCTAGCTCTTCCCAAGATTTCTGGCATCTAGCCAAAAATCTCTCCAACAATTTTTCTTCTACTGGTGATCTTCTTTCTTATCTTACTAACTCTTGGTCATCCTCCATTCGAGATTTCAGTGAGACTTTTTCTGTTGTGCTAGACATATCGAAGGACTTCGGTAGAGTCTGGCACAAATCCCTCATTTCCAAACTGCACTTCCATTCCCATTCACTCATATGCTGACGACTCTACATTACACTATTCACCTAGCCTTCCACATATCACTCACAGCAGGAATTCTAAAACTCACGTAAGGAGGCCATAAAATACCTTCTGATCTCTTCACTATCTCTAATTGGGGCAGAGAAAACCTTGTTACTTTCAATACTTCCAAAAGTCAATTTATCCATCTATCTATTCGTCAGCCCCTTCCAGAAAACTATGACTTACTCTTCAACACTTCAACAACATACAAATTAACCCTTCATCTTCTCTTAATATTATCGGTGTCTCTTTTGTTTCTGATCTCTCTTGGAAAGATCATATTACCACTCTTTCTAAATCAGCTTCCCAGAAGCTGGGTGTACTCAGCCGCCTCCGAGGGTTCTTTAACCCAACGCAGCTTCTTGCTCTTTACAGGGGCACAGTTCATCCATGTATGGAGTATTGTTCACACGTGTGTGGAGGACCCTCTCACACATCACTTCTAGACAAAGTAGAAAAGAAAGCCTTCCGTCTCATTAACTCACGTCCACTCACCAATTATCTGCAGTCTCTCTCTCTTCACCGCAATGTTGCATCTCTCTCACTGTTATACCGCTATTACAATAATCAGTGATCCTCAGAGCTCTCTCTGTGTATTCCACCCCCTCTTCGTAGAGCACATAGCACCCGTCTTTCAACACAATCCCAGCCCTACTCTGTGCAACTCTCCAACCCAAGAGTGAAACTTTATTCTCAATCTTTCTTCTATTCAACTGCTGAGCTCTGGAGGTCTCTCCCAGAATCAGTCTTTCCCTCTTCCTATCACTTAAATTGCTTTGAGCTCCGTGTGTTCAGGCATTTTGGCTAGAACGTCCCTTGATTTTGGCTCTGTCACTCTTTCAATTCTGGGGGAGGCACTCGCAACAGGCAGTTCTCCCTTTTGTCTCCTTCACTCACATAGAAAAACAAAATCTTCTTAGATATATGTTTTTTGTTTTTGCTTTTCTATGTGCATGGAGGAGACAAAAGGCAGGTGTCTCCCCCAAAAGTTAAATGAGTGACAGAGCCAAATTCAAGGGACGTTAGAGTCAAACTGCCTGGACACACAAATGCTAAAGCAGTCCAAGTCATAGGATGAAGGAAAGATTGATTGAGGGAGAGAGTTTCAGAGTTCACTTGTTGAGTAGAAGAAAGACAGAAAATTTGCCAATTCTTGGGTTGGAGACCTGGACAGAATAGGAGTGGGACTGTTTTGAAAAGCGGGTGCCTCACACTCGCCGCAAGGGAGGGGGTATACACTGAGAGAGCTCTGAATAACACTGATTGTTGTAGTAGCGATAGAAGAGTGAAAGAGATGCAACATTGTGGCGTGTAGAAAAAGATTGTAGGGAACTAGTAAGATCTTCTGATCACTGTCTGATACAGGCCACCTGTCTATCACCTACCACACCTTCCCACTCTGAATCTGTTTTGGTGACTAAATGGCATTACGATAGGGCAGACTGGGAGGGTCTTCAAGGTTTCTTTATTGATATTCCCTGGACCTCTTTCTTTTCTAATGATGCACACTCCACCTTGAGCCACATACAAGATTTTGTAAAAATTGGAATGGAAACTTTTATTCCTCATCAAAAGTACAATAAAAGATCTAATTCACCTAAATGGTTTGACCATAATTGTGCTAGAGTAACTGAACAAAAAGCAATAGCCTACAATGCATACACAAGATCAAAAACTCATGAAGCCTTTAATTACTTTAGAAACATCAGAAATCATGCCAAAACTGTATTAAACCTAACTAAATCAAACTTTCTCCACAAGCAGGCAAATAAACTTCTAAATAATCCAAATGATAACAAAATATTTTGGTCTACTCTTAACTCATTTAAATCCAACTTCACTAATGCTTCATCCATTCCACCATTAAAATCTCCGACTGGCAATCTTGTAAGTGACCCACGAGGTAAAGCTAACCTTCTTGCGGATATTTTCTCCACCAACTCAACCTTAGATGAAATAAATCAAGATGTCCCTGTACTTAATTTTAATTCGCCTGAAATTCCCTCACTTAAGATCCACACCAGACATGTCAAAACTATTTTGCAGAATCTCTCAGTAGATAAGGCTCCTGGTCCAGATGAAATTCCTCAAATAGTACTTAAGAATTGCTCCTTGGTGCTCGCTCCTGTATTGGCAAAATGTTTCCGTCTGTGTACTCATACCTCATGCTTCCCAGTACCCTGGAAAGAAGCAAACATCCATCCAGTTCCTAAAAAAGGTGCCTCTTCAGATCCATCAAACTACAGACCAATAGCTATAACTTTCACTCTTGGTAAAGTCTTTGAAATTATATTAAATAATCACATAATTAAGCATCTTGAGAATAATAAATTAATCAGTGATAGGCAATATGGTTTTAGACGATGTCGATCAACTGCAGACATGCTTTGCCTTCTTACGCAGTAGGAGTAGTAGGGGTAGGCAGCCCCGCCCAGGGAAGTACTACCGCCAAGGTTTCGGGAGACTCAGGGAATAGCCTGAATTCCATTTTCTCTCCCAGGCCTTGGTAGCTGGATACATATCTTTCTGCCTCACACATCAGGGGTATCAGGAAAACCCTCTTTATATAACATACACATCCAACTTCACGACATTGCCCTACATTGCTATCCTCTATCCATAAAACACTACCCTTCCCACTACATATCATACATGTAACACCATACACCTTACCCAATAAATATGGCAGTACAATTGTTAAGAGCAAACCTGGTGGTCCCTCGGATATCCACCCCCGGCAGGGTTGGGTCATTGACACAGGGCCCTCCCGTTCGTCATCATGCGACTGTGTCAAGAGCATTGCAACGTCCCAAAGCTGCTCGTCGGTGAAGCTTTTTCTTTAGCAATATAAGGGGACTTCACTCTAACATCAATTCTGTACACCAATTTCTTCAAGCAGAATCCCCTACTCTCCTTTTTTTGACAGAGACTCAAGTAACATCCACATCTGACACGTCTAGATTTAATTTTCCAGGTTATCAACTGCTCCAAAATGTCATACCTAAAGGAGGTGTATGTTGCTTCGCAAAATCTGAAATTGCCCTGGAGGAGGTTACTAGTTTCAATTGTCCCTATTTTGATTATTCTATATACAAATTAATTTCGGCTGGTAAATTTAAATACATATGTTGCATCTACCGTTCCCCAAATACTCCTCCAGAGCAAAGTCTTTTTGATTCTCTGTCCTCACAACTCAGTGTCCTCAACTTAAATGCTTCTTCTGAAATCACTGTGTTGGGTGATTTTAATGTCCATAATGTTGAATGGCTCACTCATTCAGCCAGGACTGATGATGCTGGTCTTGAATGTGAGCTATTTGCAGACTCATTTAATCTCACTCAACTAGTCAACCAACCCACCCGTGTACCAGATAATCCTAATCATAATTCCCACCTACTGGACTTATTTTTAACAACCAATTCAGAAAATTATGATGTTACAGTGAGGTCCCCGCTTGGATCTTCTGATCACTGGTCTGATACAGGCCACCTGTCTATCACCTACCACACCTTCCCACTCTGAACCTGTTTTGGTGACTAAATGGCATTACGATAGGGCAGACTGGGAAGGTCTTCAAGGTTTCTTTATTGATATTCCCTGGACCTCTTTCTTTTCTAATGATGCACACTCCACCTTGAGCCACATACAAGATTTTGTAAAAATTGGAATGGAAACTTTTATTCCTCATCAAAAGTACAGTAAAAGATCTAATTCACCTAAATGGTTTGACCATAATTGTGCTAGAGTAACTGAACAAAAAGCAATAGCCTACAATGCATACACAAGATCAAAAACACATGAAGCCTTTAATTACTTTAGAAACATCAGAAATCATGCCAAAACTGTATTAAACCTAACTAAATCAAACTTTCTCCACAAGCAGGCAAATAAACTTCTAAATAATCTAAATGATAACAAAATATTTTGGTCTACTCTTAACTCATTTAAATCCAACTTCACAACTGCTTCATCCATTCCACCATTAAAATCTCCGACTGGCAATCTTGTAAGTGACCCACGAGGTAAAATAACCTTCTTGCGGATATTTTCTCCACCAACTCAACCTTAGATGAAATAAATCAAGATGTCCCTGTACTTAATTTTAATTCGCCTGAAATTCCCTCACTTAAGATCCACACCAGACATGTCAAATATTTTGCAGAATCTCTCGGTAGATAAGGCTCCTGGTCCAGATGAAATTCCTCCAATAGTACTTGAGAATTGCTCCTTGGTGCTCGCTCCTGTATTGGCAAAAAATTTCCGTCTGTGTACTCATACCTCATGCTTCCCAGTACCCTGGAAAGAAGCAAACATCCATCCAGTTCCTAAAAAAGGTGCCTCTTCAGATCCATCAAACTACAGACCAATAGCTATAACTTCCACTCTTGGTAAAGTCTTTGAAATTATATTAAATAATCACATAATTAAGCATCTTGAGAATAATAAATTAATCAGTGATAGGCAATATGGTTTTAGACGATGTCGATCAACTGCAGACATGCTTTGCCTTCTTACGCATCAAATCAACCAAGCTACAGACGAACATGGTGAAACACATACAATAGCACTGGATATATCAAAGGCATTTGATAGAGTCTGGCATCAATCCTTATTGTCGAAGATGTCACACTACGGCCTTGCATCATTAGTTCCACTAATTTCTTCTTATCTTCATAACAGAAAAATATGTGTAATGGTAGATGGCCTTTATTCTCAATTTCACTCAATAAATGCTGGTGTTCCCCAGGGATGAGTTTTGGCCCCAATTATGTTCCTCATTCATATCAATGATCTCATATCTACCACTCATAATCCAATACATTCCTACGCAGATGACTCAACACTCCACAGTTCCTTCACATTTACCAATTCTTTCACCCAACCCGATCTTATAAATTCAAAAATAAACACTGCAATTTCTCTGAACCAGGACCTTTCTAGAATTAATGGATGGGGACAAAAGAATCTAGTTTCCTTTAATGCACAGAAAACCAAGTACATTCAATTTTCTAACCGACAGAATCTCACTGACTCCCATATATTTTTTAATGATGTAAATATTCCCACTTCCCCTAGTATTGACATTCTCGGTGTAACATTAACTACTAACTTGAGCTGGACACATTATGTTAGAAGCATTGCTAAGAATGCCTCTAAAAAACTGGGACTCCTGTACAGAGTTCGAGAATTCTTCACTGACGAGCAGTTGGCCGTGATATATAAAAGTCATGTGCGTTCTCAGATGGATTACTGTTCACCTCTGTGGGATGGAAGTGGAGTGGTTGCATTGAGGCAGTTGGATAAAATTCAAAATAAAGCTATTAGATTAATCAATAACCCTGCAATCACGCAGGACCTTCCTACATTATCCATACGAAGAAACGTTGCATCCCTTGCATTATTCTACAGATATTTTCACAGCAATTGTTCCGAGGAACTTGCTTCAATTGTGCCGCCTCTCCACATCTTTCCCCGTAGAACTAGGGCAGCTGAGAGCGCCCATGAATTTAAACTTTCTCCTCCACAATGCAGAACTTCTGCTTATCAGAATTCATTTATCCCCAGAACTACTACTCTTTGGAATTCACTTCCCTCGAATTGCTTTCCACAAACTTACAATCTACAAATGTTTAAATCCAGTTGTTACAAACATTTTATGAATGGAGGATGCCTTTAGGCACATGGACCTTTTTGTTTTATCTGTGTTTTTCCTTCCTCCGTTCATTGTCTCAAAAAAAAAAAAAAAAAAAAAAAGCTACAGACCAACATGGTGAAACACATACAATAGCACTGGATATATCAAAGGCATTTGATAGAGTCTGGCATCAATCCTTATTGTCGAAGATGTCACACTACGGCCTTGCATCATTAGTTCCACTAATTTCTTCTTATCTTCATAACAGAAAAATACGTGTAATGGTAGATGGCCTTTATTCTCAATTTCACTCAATAAATGTTGGTGTTCCCCAGGGATCTGTTTTGGCCCCAATTATGTTCCTCATTCATATCAATGATCTCATATCTACCACTCATAATCCAATACATTCCTATGCAGATGACTCAACACTCCACAGTTCCTTCACATTTACCAATTCTTTCACCCAACCCGATCTTATAAATTCCAAAATAAACACTGCAATTTCTCTGAACCAGGACCTTTCTAGAATTAATGGATGGGGACAAAAGAATCTAGTTTCCTTTAATGCACAGAAAACCAAGTACATTCAATTTTCTAACCGACAGAATCTCACTGACTCCCATATATTTTTTAATGATGTAAATATTCCCACTTCCCCTAGTATTGACATTCTCGGTGTAACATTAACTACTAACTTGAGCTGGACACATTATGTTAGAAGCATTGCTAAGAATGCCTCTAAAAAACTGGGACTCCTGTACAGAGTTCGAGAATTCTTCACTGACGAGCAGTTGGCCGTGATATATAAAAGTCATGTGCGTTCTCAGATGGATTACTGTTCACCTCTGTTGGGTGGAAGTGGAGTGGTTGCATTGAGGCAGTTGGACAAAATTCAAAATAAAGCTATTAGATTAATCAATAACCCTGCAATCACACAGGACCTTCCTACATTATCCATACGAAGAAACGTTGCATCCCTTGCATTATTCTACAGATATTTTCACAGCAATTGTTCCGAGGAACTTGCTTCAATTGTGCCGCCTCTCCACATCTTTCCCCGTAGAACTAGGGCAGCTGAGAGCGCCCATGAATTTACACTTTCTCCTCCACAATGCAGAACTTCTGCTTATCAGAATTCATTTATCCCCAGAGCTACTACTCTTTGGAATTCACTTCCCTCGAATTGCTTTCCACAAACTTACAATCTACAAATGTTTAAATCCAGTTGTTACAAACATTTTATGAATGGAGGATGCCTTTAGGCACATGGACCTTTTTGTTTTATCTGTGTTTTTCCTTCCTCCGTTCATTGTCTCTTAAAAAAAAAAAAAAAAAAAAAAAGAGGAAAAGTGTTGATGAGACGAAATGCTTTTCATTCTACTCGTTCGAGGAGTGCGGTATGGGTGGAACCTCCCTGCACATGCAAACAATACTCAATTTAGGGGTGCTCTGTGCCCCGATACAGAACAAGAAGCTGTGCGGGGGGTGAAGAACCCACGGAGACTGTTGAGCACACTCAACTTTTGGGAAGCTGTTTTAGCAAGAATGGTAATATGATCTTTCCAAAAAAGGTTAGATGAAAAGGATACACCTATAATGTTGAGAGAACATGAAGGGTTGAGTTTTGTGTTGTTGAAGAATAGTTGATAGTCTTGTGTAAGATTGTGATGGAGAGATAGTGGGAGAAACTGAGTCTTGGAGGTGTTGAAAGTAACAAGATTTTCTCTGACCCAATCAGAAATAATTGAGAGATCAGGAGATAATAATTATATGGCCTCGCCACATTTGTTTTGGAGAGTTTAAATGCTGGGTTGATGTGAAAAACTAGTTGAATAGTGTAAGGTAGAGTCATCAGCATTTGAGTGGATGGGACTAGAGGTACAGTTGAGAAGATCATCAATAAATATTAGAAATAGAATTGGAGACAGGACAGACACTTGAGGAACACCGGAGTTGATAGGTAGAATGAGTGAATGATGGCCGTCCACAACTGCAGCTATGGAGCGGTCTGAAAGGAAATTAGAGACAAAGGCACAGGTAGAGGGATCGAAGCCGAAGGAGGGTAGTTTGGAAATTAATTGGAGGTGTCGTCCATGTTTTGGTTTGTTTGTTTTGCAAGTTTTACATTATAATTTAATTTAAATCTATTAATCAAACTCTGGGTACTTTTTATTTATCTATTACCAGTACAAATAAGGATGTGGGTGGTTATTTAACCACAAGAAAGGAGAGTGTCCCTGCCCTACAGGAGTTGCTAGGGAGGACACAAACAATGCTGATAGTAGTTCCACTTAGTGATTTTGATAAAAAAAATTGTCTTTATATTAAGTGGTTTCTGTTTTGGTTTGTTTGCTTTGTAAGTTTTACATTTTAAATTAACCAAGACATGTGTCATTCGATATGTCTAGAGCAATAGAAAAAGTCTCACCGAAGTCCCGAAAGGAGGATGACCAGGAGTTAGTAAGATATGAAAAAAGATCACCAGTAGAGCGGCCCTTAACCCTCCGGGCCTGGGCTGGTATTCCAAAGGACGGAGGGTGTATCCGGGCGATCTGGCCGAAAAACGTCTAGGCCTAGGCTACCGTATTTGTGTTTATTTTAACTGCTAGAAATTTCCCACGCATCTATAAACGTAGTGCGGTTTCCAATCTGTAGGCTGGCGTTGAGTAGAGCTCTGTAAGTCAACTGGTTCAGTTGTGATGACGATTTTAGTGGAGCGAATTTTTCCGCGATGTTGACAATATCGGAGCTTTTCAGACACTAATTTTGTCTTACGTCACAACAATAACATTGATCCGACGTCTCCTTCTTGTTTTCGGAGGTGCGGTGATGCAACGATCGGCTTTATTTATATGCGTCGGACGCACAGCGTTCAGACCAAGCTGAATAGGCTTGAAAGCTTGCTGCCTATTAACATGACACCCGGGCTCCTGCCCATCTGCCGCGGTTGCCTTTTAATAGGACACCCGGGTAGGAAGGGTTAAGGAAACCGTACTGGCGATCTGAAAGTAGATTATGGGAAGATAAATGCTAAATAAATTTATATTTAAGAATAGTTTTAAAAACTTTAGAGAAGCAAGAAATGAGTGCAATATACGATAGTTGGAGGATTGAGAGTGGTCACCCTTATTTGGGATAGGTTGAATAAGAGCAATCTTCCAGCAAGAAGGCGTTAGAGGATAGACAAAGATGAAAGAGTTTGCCTAGGCAGTGAGTCAGCACGAAAGACAGTTTTTGAGTACAACAGGAGGAACACCATCCGGTCTGTACGCCTTCTTAGTATTAAGCTCAGAGAGGGCCGAGAGTACATCCTTAGAAGAGATTATGATATTTGTCATAAGTAAGTGAGAAGGGGGTGGAGAGGGAGGAATAGCACCAGAATCATCCAAGGTGGAGATTTTAGCAAATGTTTGAGCGAAGAGTTCAGCTTTGTCTGAGGAAGAGGTGACGGTGGTTCCGTCAGAGTGGAAAAGACGAGGAAGTGAAATTGTAGGAGGCCAAAAAGCTTGGGAAGAGCTAGAGTTGGACAGTTCAGGCCATTTGTTTTTGATGAAAGAGTCAAAGAACAGATTTGGCTTGATTTTGGGCAGAGAACAAAAAAGTACAGGATTCTTCCATGGTAAACCAAGTAATTACTGCCGTAGAGCCTCCCAGTCAGCAGCGCCAAAATGCCACAAGCTCCAAGGCCGTACAAGAGAAACAGGACAGGTGACAGAGATAAGGTTATGATCGGAGGAGCCCAACGGAGAGAGAAGATTTACAGTATAAGCAGAAGGATTAGATCATTAGAGGTTAGAAATAAGTCAAGGATGTTGGGTTGATCTCCAGGGTGGTCCAGGATATGGGTGGGTTGCTGAACTCACTGCTCTAGGTCATTTAGGATTGAAAAGATGTAGGCTTGTTCACCAGGTTGGTCAGTAAAATTAGAGGAGAGCCATTGGTGGTGGTGAACATTGAAATCTCCCAAGATGGAGATATCAGAGAAGGGAGAGATGGATAGAATGTGATCCACTTTATAAGTATGGTAGTCAAAATTGTTTGGATAGCCAGTAGAATTAGGGGAGAGGTAAACAGCACAGATATATTTAGTGAGAGAGTGAGAAGATTGCTTAAGCCAGAGTGTTGAGAATTCAAAAGAGTCAACGTTGGGAACACGAGAGCAAGCAAGATTGTTGCGTAAACGCAATATCCACCTTTGGCACCTTGTACACTCCTTCTTTACAGTTTTCTCTCTCATCCCGACTTTGGCTTCTATATTTGAAGCACGGTTTGTCATATCAGACAGAGTTTTCTTTCTCAGAAATAATTCTAATGGATGAGTACAAATCTATGTTTCTGGGGTGTTGGAATGATGAAGTTAAATAATTAAATATATTCTCAAAGACATTGGCTCAGAAAGGGTCCGATCGTCGTACGTCAAGGATATAATATATTTAGACAAGGATAATAATGTGTTGTGTGACTTGTAGGGTTTGTGTATGTTTAATAAAATAGGGACTCAGATAAGAAGAACCAAATATATACTTATTAAACATGATAGGTTTTCCTGGTGTCGGGGGCAGGGAAACAACACTTCTGGTATCTAGGCGAGGTGGGATGGTTTATCGGCCAGGCTTCTCTCTGCGTATAGGGGCCAGGGGTCGTCTTTCTTCTTTGTACTGTGACTCGAAGGGGAAAAGTAATGGACCACAATCCCAAGGAGGTATCGAACCACTCCTAACAGCAGACAGTGTAGAGGGGATTCTCAGGAACGAAAGACTACCCTGATTACCAGCACAAGTCCGTATTCTAGCATCGAGCATTGAATTACCCCTAGTAACAAACTTAGGAGAAGACCTAATATCAAACACAGGTTGGGATCCAGTTCAGTGACCTGGAACACTAGCTTCATGCCTAGCGTGGGAGAATGGCTTTCTTTCACTGTTTCTGCCATGCTCTCGATTTGTCCTGGTAGGTTGGGATCTTCTCTTCATAGGGTAGTAAGGGCATTGATGGTTTCCATTTCTCTCTGATGAGAGAGCACCTAGGTGTGAATAGGGGGTCTGACCCGAGTCCTCCTGGTCGGATACTCCCTAAGTAAGGCTCATGGGTGCTTGAGAAGTCCTTTCACACTCTAGCTCCAGATGCTATTATTTGTGGCGATTGCTTCTGTTTTTGTTGTAATATGGGTTGCTTCCACTGCTGCTATTTTATAGTGTATAGCTCACAAGGTAAGCTATCCTTATTATCATAAATGTTAGTGTGAAATATACCTCCTATGTGCAATAATATTAGTCCGAGTTTCTTATAAATGTAAAATAATATAAATACATTATTGTGTTGGATGGTGGTGGTGAGAATTATTTCCGACATAATCATGACGTATATGGAAAAGTTAGGGGTACCCACAGAATAACACAATCGAGCAAAGTGCATCGGGTCACTGGCCACCATTTTGATTCTCAGTATCTCTGTTAAAGACTCCATGTTGTGAAAGCAGTTACACAGATGGAAAGATATTTAAAGATAGGTATGAGTAATTGTGTGAGCAGCATCAACTTAATAATGAAGTGTAGAAATAATGGCAAGCTATCGAATAATGCACTGTGAAAATTGAAAATCAAGATTAAATATTTTGATTCGTTGGCCGTACGCTATTTTACAGAGATACCTTTTTCTCGTTAGGGCCCTAAAGGTTGTTGCACACTGACACGACAGCCCCTTCAAGACTGGCATGAACACCCACGACACATACAAATCCTGTGTCTTGCCAAATTTACTAGAGATCGCGGCGAAAATTGCTGGCATCGTTAGAGTCGTATCTCTACCGTATCTCTTCCGCACGACTTGATAAGACTCTAGCGATGCCTATACGGTGGAGAAACGAATGCTACGAAGAAGATATGAAAAGTCATGCGAAGGGTACACGACTAGTCCACGGAAAAGATACGACCCAAAAGACTGCGATACAACTCAGAAGAATCGTATCGACGCCGTGAGACGTGCAACCGGATTGAGGCTAGACGCGCGGTTGCCAACTCGACCGTTGCCAATTTTCCGCACGGCAGGCTTCCGCACCAGACGACGATGATACGGGCCATACGGCTTTGATACAAATCATAAGTCTTTCATACGGACCACACAATTGTGATACAGTGAGTTCGTGATGGAGACCAGACTCCGACGATTTTTTACAGTTTGCCGGGGGATTCCCACTAACTTTTGAACAGCTCAAAATCTCGTATCGACCCCCGCTATGTCACTTGGACCGTGAGAGTCACCCACGGCTAATTACCGATATCCACGATTATATTGCCGATTCGCCGTATCAGGCTGAGATTTCGAGTCGGGAACTCGCCTGGAGGGGCTTTCGTGTCGGTGTGCAACGACCTTTACGATTATTGTTGCCATATGGACTGAGCTTCCAATAAGTATATATGTATTATTAACGATACCAAAATAGGAATAATTGTATTGATAGATACATAAGATGGACACATTTTACACTCATGTGATATAAATAGTATATACTGCCTTCACATTATTTCATCATGTACAAAATATATCAGGTTAAGCTAAATATAGGCATTATAAAAAACAGATTCGAATCCCGCATTTTTTTTTTTTTTTTTTTTTTTTAATAGACAATGAACGGAGGAAGGAAAACACAGATAAAACAAAAAGGTCCATGTGCCTAAAGGCATCCTCCATTCAAAAAATGTTTGTAACAACTGGATTTCAACTGTTGTAGATTGTAAGTTTGTGGAAAGCAACTCGAGAGAAGTGAATTCCAAAGAGTAGTAGTTCTGGGGATAAATGAATTTTGATAAGCAGAAGTTCTGCATTGTGGAGGAGAAAGTGTAAATTCATGGGCGCTCTCAGCTGCCCTAGTTCTACGGGGAAATATGTGGAGAGGCGGCACAATTGAAGCAAGTTCCTCGGAACAATTGCTGTGATAATATCTGTAGAATAATGCAAGGGATGCAACGTTTCTTCGTATGGATAATGTAGGAAGGTCCTGTGTGATTGCAGGGTTATTGATTAATCTAATAGCTTTATTTTGAATTTTGTTCAACTGCCTCAATGCAACCACTCCACTTCCATTCCACAGCGGTGAACAGTAATCCATCTGAGAACGCACATGACTTTTATATATTACGGCCAACTGCTCGTCAGTGAAGAATTCTCGAACTCTGTATAGGAGTCCCATTTTTTTAGAGGCATTCTTAGCAATGCTTCTAACATAATGTGTCCAGCTCAAGTTAATGTTACACCGAGATGTCAATACTAGGGGAAGTGGGAATATTTACATCATTAAAAATATATGGGAGTCAGTGAGATTCTGTCGGTTAGAAAATTGAATGTACTTGGTTTTCTGTGCATTAAAGGAAACTAGATTCTTTTATCCCCCTTCATTAATTCTAGAAAGGTCCTGGTTCAGATAAATTGCAGTGTTTATTTTTGAATTTATAAGATCGGGTTGGGTGAAAGAATTGGTGAATGTGAAAGAACTGTGGAGTGTTGAGTCATCTGCGTAGGAATGTATTGGATTATGAGTGGTAGTTATGAGATCATTGATATGAATGAGGAACAGAGTTGGGGCCAAAACTGATCCCTGGGGAATACCAGCATTTATTGAGTGAAATTGAGAATAAAGGCCATCTACCATTACACATATTTTTCTGTTATGAAGATAAGAAGAAATTAGTGGAACTAATGATGCAAGGCCGTAGTGTGACATCTTCGACAATAAGGATTGATGCCAGACTCTATCAAATGCCTTTGATATATCCAGTGCTATTGTATGTGTTTCACCATGTTGGTCTGTAGCTTGGTTGATTTGATGCGTAAGAAGGCAAAGAATGTCTGCAGTTGATCGACATCGTCTAAAACCATATTGCCTATCACTGATTAATTTATTATTCTCAAGATGCTTAATTATGTGATTATTTAATATAATTTCAAAGACTTTACCAAAGTGGAAGTTATAGCTATTGGTCTGTAGTTTGATGGATCTGAAGAGGCACCTTTTTTAGGAACTGGGTGGATGTTTGCTTCTTTCCAGGATACTGGGAAGCATGAGGTACGAGTACACAGACGGAAATTTTTTGCCAATACAGGAGCGAGCACCAAGGAGCAATTCTTAAGTACTATTTGAAGAATTTCATCTGGACCAGGAGCTTTATCTACTGAGAGATTCTGCAAAATAGTTTTGACATGTTTGGTGTGGATCTTAAGTGAGGGAATTTCAGGCGAATTAAAATTAAGTACAGGGACATCTTGATTTATTTCATCTAAGGTTGAGTTGGTGGAGAAAATATCCGCAAGAAGGTTAGCTTTACCTCGTGGGTCACTTACAAGATTGCCAGTCGGAGATTTTAATGGTGGAATTGGTGAAGCAGTAGTGAAGTTGGATTTGAATGAGTTAAGAGTAGACCAAAATATTTTGTTATCATTTGGATTATTTAGAAGTTTATTTGCCTGCTTGTGGAGAAAGTTTGATTTAGTTAGATTTAATACAGTTTTGGCATGATTTCTGATGTTTTTAAAGTAATTAATGGCTTCATGTGTGTTTTATCTTGTGTATGCATTGTAGGCTATTGCTTTTTGTTCTGTTACTCTAGCACAATTATAGTCAAACCATTTAGGTGAATTAGATCTTTTACTGTACTTTTGATAAGGAATAAACGTTTCCATTCCAATTTTTATAAAATCTTGTATGTGGCTCAAGGTGGAGTGTGCATCATTAGAAAAGAAAGAGGTCCAGGGAATATCAATACAGCAATCTTGAAGACCCCCCCAGTCTGCCCTATCTTAATGCCATTTAGTCACCAAAACAGGTTTAGAGTGGGAAGGTGTGGTAGGTGATAGACAGGTGGCCTGTACGAGACAGTGATCAGAAGATCCAAGCGGGGACCTCACTGTAACATCATAATTTTCTGAATTGGTTGTTAAAAATAAGTCCAGTAGGTGGGAATTATGATCAGGATTATCTGGTACACGGGGGGGTTGGTTGACTAGTTGAGTGAGATTAAATGAGTCTGCAAATATCTCACATTCAAGACCAGTATCATCAGTCCTGGCTGAATGAGTGAGCCATCAACATTATGGACATTAAAATCACCCAACACAGTGATTTCAGAAGAAGCATTTAAGTTGAGGACACCGAGTTGTGAGGACAGAGAATAAAAAAGACTTTGCTCTGGAGGAGTATTTGGGGAACGGTAGATGCAACATATGTATTTAAATTTACCAGCCGAAATTAATTTGTATATAGAATAATCAAAATAGGGACAATTGAAACTAGTAACCTCCTCCAGGGCAATTTCAGATTTTGCGAAGCAACATACACCTCCTTTAGGTCTGAAATTTTGGAGCAGTTGATAACCTGGAAAATTAAATCTAGATGTGTCAGATATGGATGTTACTTGAGTCTCTGTCAAAAAAAGGAGAGTAGGGGATTCTGCTTGAAGAAATTGGTGTACAGAATTGATGTTAGAGTGAAGTCCCCTTATATTGCTAAAGAGAAAGCTGCACCGACGAGCAGCTTTGGGACGTTGCAATGCTCTTGACACAGTCGCATGATGATGACCGGGAGGGCCCTGTGTCGATGACCCAACCCTGCCGGGGGTGGATATCCGAGGGACCACCAGGTTTGCTCTTAACAATTGTACTGCCATGATTTATTGGGTAAAGATATGTATAGTGTTACATGTATGATATGTAGTGGGAAGAGTAGTGTTTTATGGATAGAGAATAGCGATGTAGGGCAACGTCGTGAAGTTGGATGTGTATGTTATATACAAAGGGTTTTCCTGATACCCCTGATGTGTGAGGCAGAAAGGTATGTATCCAGCTACCAAGGCCTGGGAGAGAAAATGGAATTCAGGCTATTCCCTGAGTCTCCCGAAACCTTGGCGGTAGTACTTCCCTGGGCGGGGCTGCCTACCCCTACTACTACAAGTAGTGATAATTCCTTTATCACTACCACAAGCGAGAGGCGGCAGGATTTTCCATCAACTTTCTAAGCTTAAAATATCTTGCATGGCTTTGTTTACTATTTTAGATCAAAATTTATGGTAAACCAAGGCAATTGTGATTTGTCAATCATGCTTTAACATGCCGTAGACTGTTATATAATGGGAAGGGATTATTCATGAGTTATGCTCTTTAAAGGGGCCCTCACACAGCCAGGAGTGCGAACTAGTGGGAGTCTAACAGGAGTCGCTAGAGTCGCTAGGAGTCATCAATTTCCACCAGGAGCGAGTGGGAGTCTAACAGGAGTCGCTAGGAAGCGCTAGAGTCACTAGGAGTCATCGATTTTCACCGCGAATAGGTCCACAAGTCAGAATTGTCCCCTACATCTAGTGACTTTAGCTCGCACTCCTGACTGTGTGAGGGCCCCTTAACACTGGACATAACAAATTGTTAAGGGGCCCTCACACAGTCAGGAGTGCAAGCTAGAGTCACTAGGAGTAGGGGAAAATTCGGACTCTCGGGCTTATTCGCGGTGAAAATCAATGACTCCTAGTGACTCTAGCGACTCCTGCTAGACTCGCAGTGATTCCTGGCCAGTCGCGGCCAATTGGCCATGTCTGAATTTGTTTTCATCATGTTGAACGTTTGGCCGCGAATCGGACCACTCCCACTGACTCACAGCGAGTCCTGGTGACTCTCGGTGACTCCATTCTCATACCATTGACTCCCAATGATTTGTAAACGATTCTAACATGATTCGCGGAATTTTGTTATGACTCGCGGACATTATTTAGTTACTTGATATAGTCTATTCGCTGTAAGTAGGCTACTTTATCCACCACTACCACTTTATCCACTACCACTTTATCCACCACTACCACTTTATCTACCACTACCACTTTATCTACCACTTTATACAAAACTACCACATTATCCACCACTACCACTTTATCCACCACTACCATTGTATCTACCACTGTCACCTTATCCACAACTACCACTCTATCTACCACTACCACTTTATCCACCACTACCACTTTATATACCACTACCACTTTATCTACCACTACCACTTTATACACAACTACCACTTTATCTACCACTACCAATTTATTTACCACTACCACTTTATCTACCACTACCACTTTATTCACCACTACCTCTTTATTTACCACTACCACTTTATCCACCACTACCACTTATCCACTAATACCACTTTATCTACACTACCACAAATTGTTGTGACCTGTTGTTGCTTGTTCTCCTTTGTACTCCTTTGTAATAGCCGAGTAATCAAGATAAAGACATGGTACCTTACCATCAGTTGGAAATAATAGACTATTGTCCCAAACGTGCCAGAAATATAGTATCTGGGGGGCCATCCATGGCATACTCGTATCTCCATCCTTACACCTCGCACTGATTCTTGGTGACTCCCAGTGACTTGTATATAACTCCTCCTGACTCCCACTGACCTGTGTATTACTCGCATCGACTCGTATCTAGCACTAATCCGAAAACGACCGTTAATTTTCAAATTTTCAATAACTCGCACTTCATTCGTGGTTTTATCCCGTTGACTCCTGGTAACTCACAGTGACTCCTTGTGACTCGCAAGTACACTCCCGCTGACTCCTCTGTCGTGGTGGCACATGGAATTTCGGACACTCGCGGTCATTTTTGTAGGAACCGTCAAGAGTCATCACTCCCAGTGATTTTAGCTCGCACTCCTGACTGTGTGAGGGCCTATTAAGACTAATACTAATGACGCTATGAGTACTATGATAATGAAGAGCTATACCTCTTGCAGTACAACGCCATGGGTTAATTGCGATAGTATTTACTCTTATATTTCCCACAGATCCTTTCTAAGCTGTATAAAATCGTCAAAACTCGTCATAATCCTCAAGGGGTTAATGGCGTGTAGATGTAGTTCTATCCCACTGACTTCCAAATGTTGCATGCAATGCGTGGATCTTATTAGTGCAGTATAGTTACTGTGTTATCCTGTGTATTATAACCTAACAAAGTGTCCACATTGACTCGGCCATATTATTGATTATACCAAAGCTTTAACTTTAATGAAACTATATATTCTGTAGGATAGTACCATTAGTACAATGCTGATTTTTGCGTACACTTTAGGGACAGCCAGTGAGAGTCAGAAGGTAAATGGAGATAGTTTTACCCTTTAAATTTCCAAAGGTAATTTTCAAGTAATTTACCAATAAAGCGATGCTACAAATGTCAGAGGTAAAAACAGACCCTGATTATCTCCAGCGCGTAGTTGTTGTTTCAACCTGACCACCATTACTTCACAAAATGTGTAAAGTGACGCCTACATTATATAGTCTATTCACTGTACGACTAACCTCTTGTAACTCAAAAGGGGTGGTGCAAATGGGCTGTAAATATCCACACCTAGTCCCTGCCTGACTCTTCCTAAATAGTAGAGATATTAGCTCGATTACTCTAGTGATTATGGAGTTACAGAGGTTAGGGGTCACGATTTGTGGCATACATATAATGAGCAGAATATAGAGCCGGGTAATTATGACAGTTCATTTACTCGGTAATAAATCTATAACTGCTGTGATAGTAATATTCAGGAAGACCTCCTTTTTCCTGTGTACACTCTTCTTCACTCTGCCCTTGGTGAACACTTGGTCTCATCTATCCATCCACCCCCCTATCCTAACTACTTCCTTATATTAATTATGTTTATATATTTTTTGTTTTGTTTTGCACTATTAATATAGGATTTGATCTAGTATAGGAAGGGAGTGTGATAGTCGATAGAATAATGAAGATAGTTTCTTTCATCTCTCGTGGTCACTTTTAACCCGCATATTAATAATGCTGTGCCACAAATGGCGGAGGTTAAAACATAGCATGCATCTTTCCATTGCGTAATTGTTGTTTTAAGTGGACATTTTTATTTATTTTATCTACTTATTTTTAGTTTCCTTCCTAGACCTCCATCAAACTTAAATAAATCCCCAATAAGACCCCCTTCGAGATAATGTTGTGCTTTATTCGGTAGAGAAATGTCCCGGCCAAAGGCCAGTTCCTCTTGTATTGCAGGCTCAGTATCGTTCACCAGGAAAAAGTCGACAGATAAATGGCACGAAATATTTTAAAGTCGCCAAAGTAATGGGGCGAATGTCTTAATATCTCAAATCTAATGAGGCTAAGCATGACGGTGAAGGGGGATCAGTGCAGCATTAGGTGGCGCCGAGATATGAGGGATTATAGTGGTGTATTTGGTCAGTTATGAGGCTATAAGTCCTGTCATATTAACTTTCACCACAATAATATTACCAACTAGGTCAAACCTCCACCTTTTACTTTTCTACTTTGCTCTTTCTTTCCTCATTTCTTCTCTCTAATTATAAAAGAGCTCCCCCCTTCCAAACCCGTCTACTACCTATCCCCCCCCCCCTCCCCCCCAACACACACACTTTAAAATTAACAACACAATAACCTATTATATGTTGACTGTCAAGATGCAATTTTGTTCAGTTTAAGAATGACATGTGGGAGTCATAGTTTAATACATATTGTTTTACCCCAAAAACTTCCAGGGGGTAATTTAAAAGTTGTTTAACACACAAAGAGCGGGTGGTAGGGTATTTTATACTGTGCCGCCCAGCGGGGGGGTTTTTACCCTTTGTTTCCGTGCTCATTTTCATGCATAAACAAGACCCAGAGCGTAAAACAAGTATCTATCCCTCAAAGGGCATAAACAGAGCTTTCCAATGACACCCGAACCATCCTTGTATGACCACTGGTTCTCTTACAACGATCGTGCAACACGAGTGCAAAAAACCTAAAATAAGGTAATTTCCGTACATAATTCCCTGTGTAGCGAGTGAGAGATGGGGGAGGAAGGTGGAATACAGTTCAGTACGTCCACGGTGGTCGTGGGGAGCGGTCATAAGGTTACTACGCTCGTCCCACCGCTCAGCTCTCTCTCTCAGCAACATTACGTGCTGAAAATGGCACTCGACAGCTGTCGTGCACCGCCACATAGTCCAAATTTATTTAACTCGACAGTCGTTGTGCGCCGTTGGTTAAGGGTTAAGGGGATTTTTTTTTTTTTTTTTTTATAAACCCCTTTCCCCTTATGCTTAGCTCCATGTGTTTTGAGATTGTAAGACGTTCTCCTTATTTGTTTGATGATTTTAAGACCTTTTGCCCCAATTCTTTGTCACTATTAGTACCTTTCATACCATTTAGGTGTCGATTGTTACCTGACGAACGATAGCGAACTTGTAATTTTGAAGTAGGCCTAACTGGCCTTTGGCCAGGAATTTTTTTATCGAAGGGGGGTCTTGGAGATTCTTTAAAGCTTGTTAGAGGTTTAGGAAAAAACAAGCAAACAAACAAACTAAATATGTGGCTGAAATGTCCAAGATCAATATAAAAGCTACATCTTTTGAGTGCATAGGCTACTCGGTGTTTTATCTCGCGCGTCGTAACTCCCCACCATGCATATTATGAAGCAGCACACAGATATGAGGGATAATGATGATGTAGTGAGTCGGTAACGAAGCTATAAGTCCTGTCATATTACCCTTAAGGGAAAATATTTATTTAATTGATTATACTGTATATTTACAAATTTACTATTTATATTGTACTGTCCTCCAAAGACCTCCATCAAGCATAATATATAATGTACAATAAATACCCTGAAGACCCCATTTCGAGATAAATTTGTGCATTTTCTTTTTCTTTTTTCGGTAGAAAAAGTCCGCTTCATCCTAAAAGGTACGCTGGCTATCGCTTGCCTGGTAAAAATCAACACCCAAATGTGGCGAAAGCTCTAAAAATCGCCAAGCTAAAGGGGCGAATGATTTAACATGTCAAAAGTAATGGGGCTAAACATTAGGGAGAAGGAAATCCAGAAAACTTCCTGTAACTACATTTGCACTTATATATTATTTCTAGTAGGCCTATGTATTAATTAAATATTTGATATATTTATTTTTGACATTTGATATGCGATTTTATCAAGTTACGAAAAGGCATGTGAGAAGTCAAAAGATTATGAAGATACGGGGAATATGTAAACAATTAAAATGTTTATAATAATATACATTAATAAAGGTCTATTGGCACTAATATGCCCACTATCATTACCTAACAATTACCAAAATGTCAAAGGTACAAAAAGCCTCATATTACTATTGCGTAGTTGGTGTTTTATCCTGTTCATCATAAACTGCATTACACTTGTGAAGTGACTGTAATGTACAAGTCATTATGAAAGGGGGTAGTGAGTCAGTTATTAAGCTATAAGTCCTGTAGTAGCTTTAATTTTAGTAGTATCCTCCAGAACAATAACGTTATTTTTTTGTATTAGTTTTCTTGCTATAAGCATATGATTTTATCTAGTTTACAGAGGACTTGTGGGAATCAAAAGATTAATGAAGGTAGTCTTACCCTTTGTGAGGTTTATGGACGATTCTTCAGATGCTTAAATCCATGTTCCAAATGTCACTAGTATAAATGAAAAATAAAACGGCATGTTTTTACTGCGTAAGTGGTGATTTATCCTTTGCATCATAACTCCGCAAACTGTGTGAAACGACGCCAAGATATGAGGGATTACGCCGGTGTAGTGAGACTGTAATGAAGCTATCAGTCTTGTGATAGTGTCGACGGGATGGTGGGAGGTAGATAAGTTTATTTTTATTTGTTATGTTTTTGTTTTCTTTTCATTTCTGAGCCATTTGTGTTGTTGCTAGTTTTTGAAGGTTCTGTTATTAGTATTTGAACATTTCTTGACATACTTTACGTGTTAACCAGTGGAGGTGTGGTGGAGTGGTCTTGCCACTGGACTGGTAATCCAATGGACCCGGGTTCGAATCCCGATATGTCAATGGGAAGATATTATTGGGATGGAATTTGTGCTGTACCTAGTATTGGTGCATTACCACAAAGCCCACCGAAACGCCGAATAAATACCCTCATTGTTCCCTGATTAAATAGCACTATATGAATATTCCCATATTCAAAATATGCTACAGGGGGACAATGCCTAGTGAGTTCATTGCTCAATAGGTGTCATTCTGAGAGTGAGGGTCCGAGCCTAGGAGATGAGACAGTGAAGCACTGGAGCGAGGCAGCTTCAGAGATGGGGCTTTTTCAAGCCATGCGTGGGCAACTAAGCCCGATACATCCTGCGAAGGCAAGATGGCAGGGGCTGGTTGCAGCTAAAAGTGTTTCACATGTCTCACCTCCTAGACTGGAACGAGAACTAGACGGTTGAATGTACAGGCTTTCAGCCTATGCCAGAGAGGGAGTAGTTGGAATAAAAACAAAACACGATTACTCCTTTCTTCCATTTATTATGACTTCCATTAAATGGTTTTATTTGGTTTAGAGAAGACATCTAAGAACCAGAAAGAGTAAAAAGGAATCATCCAAAGATAGCTGGAGTAGAGAACTAATGACGTCACGTCAATAAAAGATCTTAACCCCTTTGCTATATACTTAATATTGCGGTTATATTACGGTTATAATACAAATACCAGATTTTCATGAAAAACTCAAACATTCATTGATAATAATTGGAGAACTTTTAAATGCGTCACGCTAAATGAAACACAAACACTTAAGCTAGTATCACGACAGCACTTTTTCCCTCAACATTTACGCTGAGCACTGGTCTGGCAGCTTATTAGGTAAACATTTAAAATATTTCGGTTACCTAGATTCATCTACCATCAGTCTAGTTTCCAATACCAGTGCAAACTATTCCAGAAATGTTGCCAGAATAATGTTGATCATGGAATGCTGAGTATAAAAGCTCTCGAGTAATACCGGCTTCACTCTCAGGTTTGATTTAGATATAATCGGTTAGCTTCTATTAATAGTAGTAGCTAGGCTACATAGAACAAATTCCAATACAATTTCGAAATTACAGAATGTGAAAGTAATTGAATTTTCCTACGTAGTTCATGTAAAGCGAGGTATATTTCAGATATTTTATTGGAAAGATTTTAAATTCAATTTAAATTGGATTATAATTCAATAATGTGACTTGAATAAACTTATTGAAGTATAATCCAATTTAAATTGAATTTACAATATTTTCAATAAAATATCTGAAATATACCTCGCTTTACATAACTACGTAGGAAAATCCAATTTCTTTCACATTGTGTCATTTCAAGATTGTATTGGAATTTGTTCTCTGTAGCCTATTACTATTTAACTACTGTAACTGTTTTGGTGGTGTAATGGTTTACATGCTTATGTTCTGAGCGTGGTGTCCCGAGTTCGAATCCCAGGAGGATCATATGCTTTCATTAGTTTCTCAAGTACAGTGGGGTTTGTAATGAATGATTTATGTTAAGAACGGGGTGTTACTTCTTGATATAGGTTCAGGAACTAACGTATAGCGAGGCCGGTCCTTTATCGATCTTGGCACCATTCAATGTTTTTTCCTCTCACTAAAACATTACATTTTCCATAATGCAGTTGGGTCTGAGTACATGATTAGATTGATATACAAAATTAGATAATGGATAATAATCGTGATCGTGTACTCACCCTAAAACTGTGTTGGTGGTGTAATGGTATCTATGCTTATCTTCTGGGTGTAGTGTCCCGAGTTCGAATCCCGGGAGGACCATAATTATGCTTTCATTAGTTTATTCAAGTATATTTGGGTTTGTAATGAATAATTAATGTTAAGAACGGGGTGTTACTTAAATACATATAGAGGTTAAGCCAATTTCCCATTTGATTTCTCTCTCTCTCTCTCTCTCTCTCTCTCTCTGTTATTATTTTTGTGAAGCCCAATTTCGACGGAAGTTGAGTTTTGAGAATTCGGACCCAAACGATTATTGGGGAGATGATATTCGTAACATCCAATAAGACCAATTATAGAGCTGTGTGTGTTTGTGTGTGTGAGTGATTGTGTTGTGGTTATGTACAGTCGTGGTCATTAATGTTGTATATACCAGTACATTTTCAAAGCCGTCTTTAGCTGAATTGAAACTCCTTTTGTATTTATATACCAGATATTTATATTTCGAAGGTTCATTTAATAATTTCGAGGTATCACAATGTATAAGAATGAATGACCACGACTGTGCAATCGCTTGCATTGAAAGGTAGTGCACATTTATTGAATAATTATGAAAAAAACTGATGAAATAATTATAATCTTTCCCGTAAATATATTCTAGAGCCTGTTCATTCCCTCATTCAATGTTCAGTGTATCAGGTTTATCACATAGTAGTGAACTAGCTACAATTTCAGGCGATTGTACAATAGTGGGCATTAATGATGATACAAATATTTACGAGGCAGTCTCGGGTTGAATTAAACTTCGTTTTATTTGTTTACCTAATATTTGTATTTCGGAGGTTCCTATACATTTGTCAAGGCTTCACAATGTATGATAATTAATGAGCGCGACTGTACAACCGCCTGAACAAGAAGCTGACTCTACTATATGATAAATAGTGTATATGGCTAAAGGCACTATTTGAGGAAGAACACTTTATTGGCAATGTTTCGTAGATAGCTTTCTCAAGTCATTAGCCAAAAAGTGCTCCTTCTCAAATGGTGTTTGTATTCATTCTGTCAACTTTTCCGAGTTAATTTTAAAATTGGAACAGTGAACTTTGAATAAGGGAAACATACTGACTCAGGCATGTGTTTAAAATGGAATGTTTCAAAATGTTCCACCAATATATGATATTGGTTCAATACAATATTCACCACCTTTCATTAGAGGCCATTATACAATCATGTGTTCAGGATTAGCTGGACAATATTTCAACGAATAATAATTATTCCCTGACGCAGTATTCTGATAAAAGGAAAGAGCCACATAAACAATACATATCATGTTTCACTTTTCGATGTTAATTGTCTCGTTTCTATCGTGTGAGGGTGTTCAATCACTCCTGACCACGACAATACATGAATTTCGATAACTCTTTCATGACTTATATACGTTTCTGCAATAGCATGTAAACGTTTCTATGTCATTTAAGCGTTTTATAGCATACTGTAACTAGGAACTAAATACAGTACACTTTTCCTTTATAAATCGTTCTTATTTACCATAGTGTAACTATGAATTTAATATAGTACATTTTTATATTTAAAAACACTAACAAATATCTACCTTCAGATCCGCCTCTTAGTATGTATCTCACAACAGGGCTTGAATTCAAAACTGTTAGTTTTTGTATTTTAGAAATACAATAGATTGTTTAATGCTTCCCACTCAATCTCTCTTTAGTTGTAAATGTATGCTTCTATATTTTATTTCTGCTACTCAATTTTCTGAAGAGGGATTGCATTGTTTTTACGAAGATGTCGAGTATTAGCCACGAAGTGTTGAGGTTTTTAGTTTTTCCGTATATAAGTTAGCTTGTCCGGCGCCAAATGACCTTGTTATTGCCGTGCCAAGTTTCCTATTAATCAATCAATCAATCAATCAATTAATTAATCTCTGAAGCAGCTGATGCTTGGGATCATTCAGCACGATGACGCATGTTTACCTTTTATTCAAGGTAAAGTTAGACAATGTTAATCAGTTAAAGAAGAACCTATGTTATTCAGAGGATTTATTGAGATTTATTGAGTCCTAGAGGTAAATTATAAGCTGACGTAAATCGTCTAATGGCAATCAGAATGAAAACAAGAAGTACGTGATCGTGCTGAAGGAGTTAATGTGATAGCTACTGTCGTGAATCCTAGCTGGTATATATACCGTAGTTTGAATTTCCCGGGTTCACGACAGCTGGTTCCTTTTTGTTTATACACCTTACTTTATTTATCTTTGTGGATACATATTACTGTGGTTGCACCAATTATATCTTAGTTTATTTTCCCTTATTATATAATCACGGGAGACAATATAGAACCCTTAAATATATTTATATTGTTACGATAAAAGGGTATCTCAGGACACTTCACACAGAGACTTCGTCCCGTTCACAACAACCACCAGTTGCTGCCACATAACAACAGAACTTCACTGAACATCACCTAACCTACACTCTTTGCATCACAGCTAAGTTCCTTTAATACTAGAAGTACTTCATAGATATTACTGGGACTACCACAGATAACCTACACATACATGTTTACAAGTAAGTCAAACGCCGACCCGGTATCATATTTATAGCCTAGGCCATTTCATCTTCCCAGGTCTAATTATTTACTTTATATCCGTTTCTCCTCTACCCCCTAGGAATAATATTCAGGATATAATTGGTGCCGTGTGACCAGGATACTGGGCCATCTGTTATATATTGATAGTGATTGGGTGGGTATTAGGCCTGACTTGTCTGCCTTTGTGTAGAGCTGGGCGATCCAGTGGACAAATGTTGAGGGGTGCATATGTCCGGGATTTTTCGCTGGATCGTCCAGTGCAGTGCCCTGCTTTTTTTGTTAAACAACTGTATAGACCAGGGCCAAGGGTAGACACTGTCAGGCAGACCTCGGTCTGGGATGAGCTCCTAGCCTACAAGCCGGATCTTACGTTCCTGATCCTCGGGGGAAATGATTTATCCCTGCAGGCTGACCTTCAGGGGGTGGCCCGCGGGCTCCAGTCTCTAGCTGAAGAGATAGAAGAGAGGACTGGGAGTCACTGTCTGGTGGTCAGTCTGGAGTCTAGGGTAAGCCCTAGGGGTATGACCCCCGAGGAGTACAATAGGGCGAAGAATGGTGTGAACCTCCGCTTGCGAAGAAATCTCCCATTTACTAAACAAAGGTACTTTGCCATGGGGATGAGTAAGACCGACTTGTGGGACGGAGTCCATTTAGATGCGCCAGGGAGCCGGAAGGTATTAGATAGGCTACTGAACAGAGCGCGTGCCTTCTTTGAGGAGAAGGACGGGGCCGAGGAGGAACAGTCGACGCAATAGGCTAGATCTAAAGACTAGGACGACGGCTGCGGCTGTTCCTCCTTCAGAGGAGTCATTATCCTTCTTTCTCTTTCTTTTTCTTTCTTTTTCTTTGTAATTTGTTAAAATTTAATAGAGCCTAGCCTAGTAAAGTAAATATAGCCTAGCCTAGTAAAGTATATATTGTAAAGTAGAGTAATATGACATAGGGTAATTTTCCTTTTCTTTGATCATTTGTAAACTCACATGGGGCACGCGGTCTGCATGCTTCAATTTGCTTGGTTGCTGTCGTCATCAGGTTAGCCTAGGCTTAGAATAGATTAGAATAGGTTAGCCTATAGTGACGATTACTATTGTTGTTCCTTAAGCTTTAGTTACCGTAAACTTTTAAGAATGGAGGATAAAATAAAGTCATTGCGGCGGTTCAGGGCCGCCAAGAAGGGAGGGATTACTAAGCTTACCTCTAATCTGTCTGAATTTATTGAACATGCTGCTACACTGTATGATGTAAGGGGTGTGAAAATCACTTTAGAAAAGGCCCTAGCTGATATCGAGTCGTATAGCATAGAGTTTTATAGCTTATATTCAGATGATCAGTTAGAGGATGAGATGGTGAAAGATATGCAGTATGTTAATCAAGTAAACAGTCAGTTAGCTGAGTTGGATAGTGCTCTACAGACAACCACTACTGGTAGATCTCATGATAGTGCAGCAAGTAGGAAGCAGAAGGGTATTAAGCTACCCTCCCTGAAGTTGCCAGTTTTTGATGGGGATCCAACACAGTGGGTGGGTTTCTGGGAGCTCTTTGATTGTAGTGTTCACTCCCAAACAGACTTAACTGACATTCAGAAATTTACGTATCTAAAGGGACAACTTAGTGGTGAGGCTCTACAAATTGTTGGTGGATTTAGTTTGGTCGCTGCAAGTTATGAACCAGCGGTCACTATACTGAAAAACAGTTATGGTCAAAAGGATCGCATCAAAGCAGCTCACATAGCGAAACTATGTAATCTCCAACATCCTAGCCAGGAGGTCAGTGCTCTGAAAGATTTTTCCGCGTCATTTGAGTGTGCGTTAGAATCATTACGCTCTATGGATGTAACAGTAAGTGAAATGTGTGCAGTACTGTTGCATAATAAACTCCCTAGTGCACTCTCTGAAGTGATTAAGCGTGAATTAAAAGACAACTGGCTGGATGTGGATGAATATGTTCGTGTGTTTAAGACTGAAGTGTGCAATCTAGAAAGTAGACATAATCCACTAGAACAGTTTGGGGCGACCGCCACAGCAGCATATGCAGTGTATCAGAAACCCGATACCAAGCAGAAGTATGGATGTAAGTTGTGTTTAAAGACAAGACATTTTTGGGTAAAGTGTGCAAAATACAAGAACAGTCCCGCCAAGGCCAATAGAGCTAGGCAGTTGCAATTGTGCGTCGGGTGCCTGTCGTCAGAACATGGCAGCCAGGGGTGTACTAACCCTAAAATTAGGCCATGCCGATTCTGCCAACAGAAACATTTTAATGATTTGTGTCCGACGCCACGCCTTGAACAAACTGGACAACCAGTGGCCCCTGAACCAACAGTGACCATGGCTGTGGCTTCGGGCCGTAATGCAGTGTTGTTGCCTACCATTCAGAATCCCTTGACCGACGGAAATGGTCATACCAGTAAAGTAAGAGCTTTGTTGGACCAATGTTCGCAGCGTACCTTCATCTTGCGCTCTGCTTTATCGCAGCTTGATTACGTTAGGGTCAGTAAGGAACAGCTAAAGCTCCAGGGATTTACTGGCTTACTTGGTAGTACTGAGTATGAAATAGTAGAGTTAACCTATCATCACAGAAGAAGGGTGCGTAATTTGAGAGCCGTTGTGGTGGAGGAGTTACCAGTATACAAGCCAGGGAGGGGATTAGGGATGGAGGTAAATGCTATCAAGGCTCGGGGTTACAAATTAGCAGATCTTGGTATCACTGATGGAGATATGATAGGGTTACTGATTGGGGCGGATTTTTATTACCACTTTGTACATTCAGGCTATGTCAGGGAAGGAAGTATAGTTATGTTACCCACAATTTATGGTTACGCACTGAGTGGCACTTATCAGTCAGATATAGAAGAGACCCATGTAGAGTTAGTCACTGTTCTTAAGTTAGCAGTAGACCCTTTAGTGGAGATACAGGAAGATATTGGCAGGAATTCTCCAGAATTAACCCGTACAGCCCCAGCGACGCGTCTGACGCGTCGGCGATGTATGTAACGCACAGCCCCAGAGACGCGTCTGACGCGTCACCCTAATTGCGTCGACCGTAACCTCAGGTGTAGCCACTCAAGAGGGCTCAGATTTGTATGGGAACTGTGTACGTATCCCACGCAACCGTGCCGATGGTTGAAAACTCTCAAAGTCCACGTGCGTGTGCATGAGCGCGCAATAACCTGGTTTTTTGGGGTAATTGCCTTCAATTTTTTACTCTTGTAAAATACGTTTTCGGGGGCTCTGTAGGACCATTCTTTAAGATTTTTGAGCGGTTTTTCGTGGTTTTTCCTTCATTCCTAACCCCTTCGCTATTGTTTCTGGAATAAAACAATTTTTTGAAAACCGGCCGGGTTCTGGTGAACAAACATTACAAAACTAGCCGGGGCTCCACGGGTTAAAGGATCTGACAGCTCTATGGGACTTGGACCATATTGGTATAAGTCTTAATGAGACTGGTAAGGGTGGGGAGAAAGTCTTAAATAGATTTTCTGAAACGGTACAGTATTCCGAAGCCCAGGGACAGTATATAGTGGAACTGCCGTGGAGAGATAACATAGATAAATTACCTGATAACTTTAAGTTAGCCCTGGGCAGAATGAGAGGCTTGCAGCGTAAGTTTATAAAAGATCCCAACTACTGTCAATAGTATACAAAGGTTCTGGATAATCAGATAGAAAGGGGGTTTATTGAAAGGGTAGAAAACAGGAATCAAGCTGGTCATCCCATTCACTACTTAGCTCACCATGGTATTACCAAGGATAGTGTTACTACGCCTGTACGGAGAGTGTTTGACTGTTCGGCTAGGAGGGATGAGAAGGCGTTCAGTCTGAATGACTGTCTCCATACAGGTCCATCGCTAGTGGCTGACCTCACCCAGGTGCTTCTGCGCTTTAGATGCCATCAATTTGCCTGGGTGAGTGATATTGAGAAAGCTTTTTTCATGGTGGGGTTGAGTGAGAAGGATAGGGATGCTACTAGGTTTCTGTGGCCCGTTGATCCCTTGGATGTTGCAAGTCCTTACATTGTCTACCGGTTCCGTGCAGTTCTGTTCGGGGCCACCTGTTCCCATCATCATCATCATCATCTCCGACGCCTTGTTTCCCCCTGGGAAACCCCCACTAGAGGATTGCCATGACAGAAACATCTCCAAGCTACTTTGTCAAGAATGCCTCCCTTGCCCGTGCCACAATGCCCCTTCCACTATCTGGAAGTTTTTCTTCAATATTTTTTCCACTTTCTTTTCCCATACCATAGGTGGTCTTCCACTACTAGCGGTTCCACTCACCTGACTCCCATATATCTTTCTTGGCATTCTGTCTTCATCCATTCTCTTAACATGACCATACCACCTCAAAGTACTTCTCTTTATCCACTCAACCATACAACAATCAATGCCCAAAGCCTGCTCTTCCATTCCAAAGGACTCTTACACTTCCCTATTACTTGGCCCATCTAGCCTATTCATGCCAGCTGCCATTCTGAAAAAGCTCATCTCCACAGCTCTCAGTTTGAAGAGATCCTCGTCACTTGACGTCCATGTCTCGCTTCCATACGAGAGTGTTGGGAGCAGCACACTGTTTCTCAGTGACTTTTTGACTTCCTGGCTAACCATTCTTCCTTTGAGAATACTATCAAGTTCTCCAATCACTTTTCTCCCTTGCATTTTTCTCTCTTTCATCTCACTCTCCATTTTACCATATTTGCATAGTACAGCTCCCAAATACTTGAAACTTTCAACCTCTTCCCAGTTCCCAGTTCCTCCTTAATGCTACCATTCAAAAACACCTGTCTATGATACAGGGGAACAGTGAAGTAGTTAATAAGCTCAAAAGGGGGCTGTATATTGATAACTTACAGGGGACTGGTGATAGTGTGGATGATTTGCAACAACAATGTTGGGATGCCCGTAGAATATTTTCCAGCGCTAACCTGTCTTTACGTGAGTGGGTCACAAATAATGAGAATTTGCGGAAACTGTTGCACCTGAAGGGTATAGCTTCCGCCAAACAAGACGGGGTTAGGGTACTTGGCGTTGGGTGGCTAACTAATAAGGATATGTTACAGGTTAATTTCCGCGGAAGTAGCCCTGCATTGGTTACGAAACGCGAGGCTCTAAGTCTAACCGCGAGTGTGTTCGATCCTCTAGGAGTGTTGCTACCGGTAACCATCCGGGCGCGGAGGTTCGTACAGGACTTGTGGAGATTAGAGTGTGGGTGGGATGTCCCCATTCCAGATGACATGAGAGCTAACTGGAAGAGTATTTATGAAGACATGATAGATAGTACAGGTATCATGTTTCCCCGTCAGGTCACTAATTCTAAGAGGATTACGCTGCACCTATTTAGTGACGCTAGCTCAGTAGCATATGGTGTAGCGGCCTATGCGGTTAGTGATGAGGTGAGTAGGTTAGTAATGGCCAAAGCTAAGGTGGCGCCTATTAAGTCCTTCACCATACCTAAGATGGAGTTGACTTCTGTTCTTCTCGCAGCTCGTCTCGCATGTTATATAATTATGTGAGGCCTACGCGGACGAGCTGATTATAGAGAATGTATACCTCTGGTCGGACAGCCAGATAACCCTATGCTGGTTGTCTAGTAAACAGATTTTGCCTATATATGTTCAAAATAGAGTTGATGAGATAAAGTCATTAGTCCCCGGCGCTCATTTTCGTTATGTGTCCACAGAGGACAACCCCAGTGATCTAGTCACCAGAGGGATTTCATAATTATGTGTCCTTAGTTGCTTCTTCGCTTTGGTAGGGAAGGCCCACACGGCTACCTCACCAAATGCTATGGCCTGATCATGGCCCAATAGGGGGCTCAATAGGAGGGGACACCACTGTGGGTTGTAACACGAGTCAAGAAGGAACCCTGTCATTGCCGGTACCGGTTGCCCCTACTGCCATATTGAATTGGGACCGGTATGGCTCATATATGAAGTCATGGCATGTAATTGCATGGGTCCTTAGGTCTCTTGAAGAGAAGACACAAGGGAACTATCAGGCAAAACCGGCATACTTGACGGTGCCGGAATTAAGAGCAGCAGAGTCAGCCATGATTAAGGTAGCTCAGAGAGAAGCTTACTCTGAGGAACACCACTATTTGTCAAAAGGACAGGGCACACCAAGCAATATAGTGAAGCAGTTAGGCCTCTATATGGAGGGAGGCATGATACGCTGTAGAGGTAGGCTACACTTTTCAGTTTTACATGATAGCGCCAAGTACCCTATCCTTATCCCTAATAAACATCGTATAGCCACTCTCCTTAGTAATTACTGCCACACAGTGTGTTGTAACCATAGTGGTGTTAGTTATGTTGTAAATTACATAAGGCAAAGATGGTGGATCCCCAAGATTAGACAAGTAGTAAAGAAAGCCTTAAGGGGATGTATCATCTGCAAGAGATTGCAAGGTACTTCATACCGTGCTGTACAGGCCCCTCCGTTGCCGGAGTTTAGGGTTCAGGAAGTGAGTCCTTTCCAGGTAACGGGGGATGACTACACAGGTGCCTTGCCAGTAAAAGAGAAGGGGGGTGCTGTAAGTAAACTATATGTAGTCTTATTCACCTGTGCAGTTACTAGAGCGGTCCATGTAGAAACGGTGTCTAACCTCTCCTGCGAATCATTTTTGCATGCGTTCCGTAGGTTTATTAGCAGGAGGGGTTACCCTGAGATTATGATGAGCGATAATGCCACCACATTTGTTAGCGGAGCCAGTACATTACGGGAGTTGATGGATGATGCATGGTTAAAAGGTACTCTAGCGGAATTCAAGTGCGAGTGGCGGTTTATACCGGCCAGGGCGCCATGGTTCGGTGCCATATGGGAGTTGCCAGAGGAACTGAATACAGTATTACTGGAGCTCGAGGCCACAGTCAATGATCGCCCGCTTGGTTACAGCTACAGTGATCTTGAAGACCCTCTACCCATCACTCTTTCACAACTGGTTCATGGGAGGCGGATCAGAAGCTTTCCAAGGCGGGAAATCACGGAGGAAGATCTCAAGGACACGACTTGGCGTAACAATGATTCCGTCAACCAACGCTTTCAATATGTTACGAAGCTCTCACATGACCTGCGGAAAAGGTGGAGCACTGATTATCTAATATCACTCAGGGAGTAACATCGTCACTTAATGGTAAAAAAAGGGATAGCATCGCCGCAAGTTGTGGACATCGTTCTAGTACATGATGACGGCCCCCGACTTTTTTGGCATATAGGTCGGATAATGAAACTTCTTCGTGGTTCTGACCACGAATGTAGGGTAATTCAGGTAAAAACAGGAACCGGTTTGACCACCAGACCGGTGGTTAAGCTATACCCACTAGAGATAGATTTAGAGGTAGTGGATGGCGACAGCAAACCGAACTCTGATAATATCCTTCCTGCTACTGGAGCGGACCGAGGTGATACCCCTCAGAGGCCGTCACGTCGGGCTGCTTTGGGTTCCTCCCAGTTGTGGCGATCCATGATCCCGACGGGACAATTGTAATTACTTTGTATATAACTGGTGGCGGAGTATGTCGTGAATCCTAGCTGGTATATATACCGTAGTTTGAATTTCCCGGGTTCACGACAGCTGGTTCCATTTTGTTTATACACCTTACTTTATTTATCTTTGTGGATAAATATTACTGTGGTTGCACCAATTATACCTTAGTTTATTTTCCCTTATTATATAATCACGGGAGACAATATAGAACCCTTAAATATATTTATATTGTTACGATAAAAGGGTATCTCAGGACACTTCACACAGAGATTTCGTCCCGTTCACAACAACCACCAGTTGCTGCCACATAACAACAGAACTTCACTGAACATCACCTAACCTACACTCTTTGCATCACAGCTAAGTTCCTTTAATACTAGAAGTACTTCATAGATATTACTGGGACTACCACAGATAACCTACACATACATGTTTACAAGTAAGTCAAACGCCGACCCGGTATCATATTTATAGCCTAGGCCACTTCATCTTCCCAGGTCTAATTATTTACTTTATATCCGTTTCTCCTCTACCCCCTAGGAATAATATTCAGGATAGCTACGAATATACCATTTATGATCAGTATGTTTGCAGTCGTTTATTATACTTTACTATTCTGTGTAGTAACCCTATTTGGTCCTAGTGGGTTCTATTTTTGACTCCCCTATTTCGCTCCATAATATTGTAGATTTGAGGACAAATCACCTCATTAGCTTGGAGACAATATAATTATCACTTCACCTCATTCAGGTGTTGATTTTGTTTCTGGGCGAGCGATACCGAGCCTGTAATTAGGCCTTTGGCTAAGATATTTTGCTATCGACCAACTTGCAAATTTAGCTTGAAGGGTGTCTTTTATGGGCATTTTACAGTTTGAAAGAAGCCAAGAAAGGCGTTGTTGTTAGTGTAGGGGTTACGCTAAAATACATTGCTCCAAAATTACAAAATCCAGCATAATCCTAAGAACCCCCCATGGCGTCGAATCATATCAATCACTTATCTCAAAGACCTTGTGGCTATTCCAAAGAGATACTCCAGATGAGAAAGAAAGAACAGTCTTATAATAGAGTACAATCATAGACAAATTTGCAAAATACTATATAGCCCATCTTTTATAAGTAAACCAGAAATATTAATAATTAATATCTGTAACTCAAAAAGGGCTAGAACACATGGGCTATACATTTCCACACGTATTCCCTGGCTGACTCTTCCCAAATGGAAGACATGTTATCTCAATTTCTGTAATCGTTAATTATGATGGATAGTTACAGTAGTTAGTTAATTATAATATGACTTCAGAGGCTATCAACCCTATTGGATTATTAAGGCAGCCCACTGTGAATCGAGAATAAAGTCAGGACTGGAGCCTCTCTGCGAGAACTCCAGTCCCTTGTGTTGATGGATAGACTTCCACTCTCTTTTCAAAGAGCTTTACTGAAACACTGTCCACGACTTCTGTAGTTACACATATAATTATGTTAAGCCTCTTAGGGTTTTCCATTTGCTGGATCCCTTACTCTCTCGTGCTTAGCCCAATTAATTTTGAGATTTTAAGACGTTCGATCCATTAGTTTGGCGATTTTAAAACCTTTTGCCTTTTTTTGTTGTTGCCAATAATTAAGCCATTCGTGCCATTTAACTGTCGAATTATTCCTGGCAAGCGATAGCGAGCCTTTAATTGAGAAGGAACGGATCTTTTGCCAGGACATTTTGTCTACAAAAAATGTACAAATTTATCTCGCAAGGGGGACTTCTTGGAGTTATTTAAAGTTTGATAGAGGCTTATGCTTGGTTCACACATTCACGTATATGCTCCCGACAGCTCCCGTACGAAGGTTTATTGGTAGTTGGCACCCGAATATTGGTAGTTTGGTCAAACGTAAGGGCATATTACGCAAAACGTAAATTAAATTGTGTACAGTCGGGGGGGGGTACGCATGGCGGGAGTAGCCACGCGGGTCGGGGAGGCGGTTGGTGCGGGCGATGCCGCCCGGTATGTTTTGAAATTGGAATCAGATACGTGGCTCGCGCTCACGTATGTCAAAAGTCGGGAACTTTTACGACCGTCCGGCCCACCACGGCCGTCTGACGGGAGCAGCCCCGTCAGACGTAGCCGCTCGCACGTCAGACGTGAGCTGCTCACGTCAATCGTAAAATATTCCCGTCAAACGGGAAAGTTTACGTTCGTCGGGAAGTATACGGCAACACCGCCGCACTGCGGGCTGGCGGGAAGACGCGGCAACGATGTACGGGGGGTATATAAGGACCAGCGGGACAGTCATACCTCTCACCATAGCGGAGCAACAACCTACAGCCAACCCTGCCACCCTGTCACCCTCTGCACGCTGCCCTGCCCTGCCCTGCTCTGCCCTGCCCTGTCACCATGAATACCAAGAAAAGCGGGAAGAAGGTCAGGAAGGTTTCCCCTCCCACCTCTCCGCCTGCCACCTCTCCGCCTGCCCCCTCTCCGCCTGCCACCTCTCCGCCTGCCCCCTCGACGCCTGCCACCTCTCCGCCTGCCCCATCGACGTCTGCCACCTCACCGCCTGCCCCCTCGATGCCTGGCACCTCCAACTCTGCTGAGCAGGCAGAATTTTTGATCAACATCGACGACGAGAATGGAGAGGTCATGGGGCAAGTCGAAGATGATCATGAGGAAAATGATGACGACGACGACGACGACGACGAGGACCCACCCCCTACAAATTCCGGCGTCGAACAGCCACATCCACCACAACGGCGAAAACGGCGCCGGAAGAGCACCAACATTATCCTGACGGAGGAGACTGAGCGTATGCTGGGAGAGTGGCTGGAGTTCGAGGCGCCTTTTCTATATGATAAGGGTGATCCCAGGCACAAACAGAAGGAACACATAGACCATGTTGTGGCGGAGAAGGCAGCCAGCATGGAACCCCCCATCACAGCCTTGGACTTGATGACGTGGTTCACCTCTCTCCGCTCCAGGTTCGGCAGGCTCACCAAGCTGAAGAGTGGTGATGGGCCCAAAAGGTTGACGGAGAGGGAGAAGTGGATCATTGACATTTTCTGGTTCCTGAAGCCACACATCGTGCGGCAAAATAAGCCCAGGACACTTGGTATGCCTCAGGTACGTTTATATTTGTTATGTTTTCCAACCCTTTCACTATTAAATCGACAACCACATCAATATTTTCCTGGCGAGCGATAGCAAGCCAAGAGGTTTGGCGTCCTCAGGACAGTGACAGGTTTTGTCTTTTTCTGAATTATTTTGCTTATAATGATGTCATTATTTTTTTCAATGTATCTTGTTCACTTAAGTTTATAATTACCTAACATTTTTGTTAATGAAACCCATAATAACACAAAGCAGTTTATTAATTTTATTTAAAGGTTACAAGGATGAATGGTTATGTTGAATGGTATTTTACAGTTGCTAAATAATGTACATGTTACTAATTATACATTCATGTCCCAACAGTCTGCTGCCCAAGCTGCCGAACCTGCTTCTGTTCCTGTGCCAGACCCAGCCCCAGCACCTCCCACAGACGATGTGGAGGACCCCTCTGCCGGCAGTCAGGAGGACACCACCCCAGCCATCTCCATGCCTGCGCGGAAGGCGAAGCAGCGGAAGCCTCCTGGTGCTGTACCATCCACAGCATCCACATCACACGGAACCCTGGAGCAAGTGGGTAGAGGAAATATTAGTTTCATAATAGCAACAATAACTTTGAACATAAGAACATAAGAAAATGGGAGTCTGCAGAAACCCGATTGGCCTAAACAAGGCAGATCCCTGTCCCACTCAACCACAGTTACAAAGCCCAATGATAGGCTCCCACTATAGCATATTGGCTTCCCAGAATACTACATAATTTTATTTGTTAAAATTCCTAATTGGTCAATTATTGAAATATGTTATGTTTCGTGTGTTGTGCAACGTGTCAATGTTCTCTTTTTCCATAATGGTAACAATAACTTTGAACATAGTAGGCTTCCCAGAATACCACGAGATTTTATTTGTTAAAATTCGTAATTGGTCAAATATTAAAATATGTTATGTTTCGTGTGTTTAATGTTCTCTTGTTCCTTGTTCCCATACCAGGTCCTTGCAACTGCGGAGAAGGTGCGCCACAACCTGGCTGGGGTTATGGATGTGGTCGAGGATCCGGAGCTACAGTATTGGCGCGCCTCCCTGGATGTCATGTCCAAGGACTGTGTGGGGCTGCCGGCAGGTTTCAATACCCCACTGAACATTGAACTGATGGCAGCCCTCAACCGGTTCCGAACTGCCCATGAGGAGGGAGTTACCAAGCCTGGTCAGGACCTCATGCTGCACGCCACTCGGAACTATGGCTTTCAGGCGCCCCAACCCCAACCCCAGGCACAGCAGCATCAACCGGCAACCACAGTGATGTATCAGGGCAATCCGCCAACCACCCTGCCTCAACCCTTGCCGACCCAGCCCAAGCCTGCTACCTTCATGCTACCTTCACATGTATTGCAGTCATTGCTGTGGCCGCAGCAATCAGCAACACCCCCTGGCACATTCCTGCCACCTAATGCCTCCACACCGACACATTCGCAGTTAGTGGACCTCTCAAACTTGGGCTCACAGTTTGGGAACACCAGCTTCAACCTGGATCATCTTCTGTCTGCATCACCTGGATATAATCCAGGTACGCCCGCGCAATCCGTTGATCCAGATCAGACCCTGGAGACCCCCAAGAAGCCACCCTAGCAGCCCTAGTTGCAACCCTCCTTGTCTCTGTTTCTAATTAATGATAATTTATGTATATTAACAATATATCTATTTGTGTAATGACGTGTGTGTTTCTATTTCCAATATTGTAGCTAAAGTATTTATTAATAAGATGACAAATGAAATATATACTGAAAGTAATGAGTAAGAATAAAAAAGAAATTACTAATTGAAACGTAATAATGATAATATGGTTAATAATAAATATGAAAAACCTTGAAAACGTAACTAAAACATAAACTACAAAACAAAGGAAACATGGAATCAATTAAAAACTTGATTGAAATATAAAATTAAAATATTAAAAATAAAGTAAGCAGGGAACAATTGAAGTAATTAAAGGAAATATAAAAATATACAATAAACAAAATATCGAAGAACCTACAAACTTAAAGAAAACAAAAGTAACAGATAAAAGTACAATACAAAGCAAACTGTCAAAGACTCGATAACAAAAATGTAAAATGAAACTGAAATATAAAGCAAAATACAAAGTAAACAGGGGAAAACCGTAACAATTTCAAAGAAGTATTAAAGTAGATATAACTCACCTAAATTCGGTCATCCTGCCAAGCCACTGATCCTTGAGGGGAAGAAAAGTAGGTCTTGAGGTAGTTCCGTTGCTCCTTGGCAAGCCTAATTGCAGTGTTGCGGGACACGGCTGGGATGTTGGTTCCTACAGGTGGGTCACTCCTCCAGGGGGCAGGTATGAGTTGGTGGGTGTGTGGGTCCTCTTGATCTACCTCTGTTCGGGGTGGGTTTCGTCCTCGTAGGATGTTGTGCAAAATGCATGAGGCCAACACAACAACCTCTGCACGCTCAGGTTTAATACACATTGCAGTGTGGAAAACCCAGAAGCGGTTGGCAAGAATGCCAAAGGCGTTCTCTACCACCCGGCGGCCCCTGCTGAGTCTGTAGTTGTAGATCCGTTCAGGTTTCGTGAGGAATCGTTGGGGGTAGGGCTTCATCAGGTAGGCGCGCAGAGGGAATGCATCATCACCTGCTAAGAAGTATTCCGTTGGTGGTCCAGTGGGATCGGTAGAGATGACATCGGCGGGGGGCAGTTTGGCGCTGTGTCTATAAAGCAACTTAGACAGACGGGTGTGTGCAAAGCCAACACCATCAGACTCTGACCCTATGGCACCAACGTCGACGTAGATGAACTTGTAGTTGGAGTCAACAATTGCCAACAGGGCAATGGAAAAAACTTCTTGTAATTGAAGTAATATGTGCCACCAAAGGAGGGGTTGCGTATCCGTATGTGTTTGCCATCAATGGCTCCTATACAATGCGGAAGGTTCCATCGTTCCTCAAAGCCGCTCGCAACCTCCTTCCATTCAGCAGGCGATTGTGGCGTTTTGAGCTCCTGATCTCCGTAGACAGAGATGAGGGCCTGGCATGTGTCTGGAACAATTTGGCTGATGGTGTTGCGGGCAACCCGAAAGGAGTACTGCAGGCTCCTGTAGGTTTCACCCGTAGCGAGGAAACGTAGGGTTATGGCCACCCGCAGACCAGGAGGAATGGGTTTTCGCCAGAACGTAGGTTTCCTCTGAATGATGGGGGTGACACGTTCCACAATCTCATCAAATAGTTGTTTGTCTACCCGGGTGAAGTTCTTGTACATGTGTAGACATTCTCTGGCCAACTCTTCCATCACGTTCTCATAATGGCCATGTTCAAGCCTTCATTGCAGATAAGGTGCAACCCACACTGTCCTCTTGCTCCTTTCCTTCTTCTCTTGTTCCTCTTGATGGATGTAGTTTGCTATTGCAAGTAGTTTTAAGATTTCTATGTAGGAAAGGATCCATTTCATTAGCCGCGTGTTATGCCTGTTCTCCGGTTTGATTAGGGAGTTCACAAAATTTAACTCCTCCAGGATGAATTCCGCGATGTTGTTCATGGTGCCGAGGAAGGAGTGGGAATGGCAAAGGTGTGGCCAGTCCTGCCCTTTTGTAGTTCCCAGATTCCAACCAATACCTACGTGGTTGACAAAGACTGTCTTTGTCTGTGTTTGGACAGACGGGGTGTGCCTACGTTTGTCCGGAACCGGTCCAGGTAGGTCCTAAACAATCCCAAGACGTACGGCCTCAGCTATGCAGGTCTTGTGGGGGCGTGGCATGGGCGTGGCCTGTGTTCCCGCAAATCGGGCAGCCCATGCGGACGAACGGGGACATGCTTACGCAAGTCGCAAACACGTACGTAGTTCACTACGACTACATTACGACTGACGTAACACTGGCCTCGTCACGGTATGTCTGACGGGAAGTGCAATAGTCGTGGTTATATGGGCGTTCACGGCCGGACTACTCCCATCAGAACACAAAATTGGCGATTACGCCTGACGGGAGCTGTCGGGAGCAATATACGTGAATGTGTGAACCAAGCATTATGGAGCACACGAACACCCCCCCCCCCCCCCTCCTCCTCCTCCTCATTTAGTTTTGTCTTCAATTCAGGTGTTTATGTTGTAATTACAGTATATTATTGATAAGCATCTCCTTGAAATAATCCGCATTTTTAATTCTATGTGGTGTCCATATCCTCTAACCTGGCGTACTTGCGCTTCCTCCAATTTAGCTAGACAATTCTACTTGAAGCTGATTGGCTGTGGTCATTGTGTAATATTGTTCTTGTGATTGTTTATGCAACTAAAGGGGAGTTTTATATTTATTTGTTAAGCAACTTAAGGGGAGATTTGTATTCATATGATTATATAATAATTTACCCATTATTATTTTGTAATTCTTTCCTAAACCTATATCAAGCTTTAAAAACAATTCCATAAACAAATACTAGAGACTCTAACAGTTAAAGATAGGCCAAGCTCCGCAGTATTGGTGCAACTGGTGTCATTAGTTTGTCTTTACAGTCAAATATGTCCAGTCATGCAATACATATTCGGCAATACTGTTACAGGATATAGAGTTTGGTCTTTGGTTATGCATTCAAATTAATAATACATAAAGTAGCACCCCTTTGTTTGATAAACATGGCAACAAAATGGGGTCCAAGGAAAAAGGTGGCTGCTTTACATTACTACAGAATATCCATCTTAAGGAGAGATGCTTGATTTTTCTGGAACCCATTCTCCCTCATGTTTACCCCCATCAGTTCTGAGATTTTAAGACGTTAATTTGCCCCATTAGTTTGTCGATTGTAAGAAATTTCGCTCCAATTTCTCCCAATATTAAGACCTTCATACAATTGAGTTGTCGATTTTTTCCTGGCGTGTGATAACGAGCCTGTGATTTAAGAGTAACCAGCCTTCGGCTAGGACACTTTTCAGCATACTCGATAGTAGCGGGAGCAAACCTTTTCATAATATATAAACACTGGGAATAATTTCGCAAATCAAATATGAGTTATTGATTCTATAGAGTTAGAAGATTAGAAAGTTTAGACACGAAAGTAATATAACTTTATAACAACTTATTTAATTGAGTAGCCCCAATCACCGCATAACCAGTCCGTAGACTACAATAAAGGCAACACAAGACCCAGCCGAGCCGAATGTTGTGTTCTATCTATCTATCTATTGCCTGACGCCGTGATCCCCGAAGGGGTGGCCACGAACGAACTGCCCCCATACACCTCTGTCCCCAGTCAGTCGACGCCCCTCCCCCCAACCAGCACCGCCTTCGTTCATGTAGTTCCTCACTCCATCCTTCCACCTCATATTCGGTCTACCTCTCCCCCTCTGTCCCTCCACCTCGCTCTCGTACACTCTCTTAGTCATTCTCTCGCTTTCCATACGTTCCATATGGCCGAACCATCTCAAGTTGTTCCTTTTCACACTTTCCAGCACATCTACCTCCACACCACACCTCCTTCTTACTTCCTCATTAGTCTGTCTATCCCTTCATGTAACTCCGCACGCACTCCTTAAGTAATTCATTTCCACTGCTCTCACTCTTGGTCTGAGTCTCTCAACCAACGTCCATGCTTCGCTTCCGTAAGTCAGTGTCGGGATTACCACACTGTCATGCAAGGACTTCTTCACTTCCATACTGACCACCCTATTTCTTGTTACTGCTTTTAGCGTTCCTACAACCCTCTTCCCCTGTTGTACCCTCTCCCGCACCTCTTCATCCATAGTCCCATCTTTACTCAACACACTGCCCAGATACTTAAAAGAGTTGACGATCTCCATAGCCTGACCGTTCAGCTTCACCTCACACTCTGTGACTTCACCCCTTTCGAAGACCATAACCTTGCTCTTCCCCGTATTTACCTTCAAATTCCGTTTTTCGCACACTGTTCCAAACTCATTTACCAGACCCTGCAACTCCCATTCATTATCACTCATCAGAACTGTATCATCCGCAAACAGCAGTATAGGTAGCTTCCACTCAATTCCCTCCCTTTTCAGCGATACACCAACATCCACTGCTCTTGATAGTATTTCTTTCATAACTCCATCCATATATACAGTAAACAACCACGGGGATCACACACCCCTGTTTCAAACCAACATTCAGGTCAAAGAACTCGCTCTGCTCACTCTCCACACGTACTGCCGCCTTTGCACCCTCATACATGCTCTTCACTGCTTTCAGCAACTTGCCCTCTACTCCGTATATTCTAAGTACTTTCCACAAACCTTCTCTATCCACTCTGTCATAGACCTTCTCCAAGTCCATAAAGGCAACATACACCTTTTGTTTCTTCTCCAGATACTTCTCCACAACACAATTCAGGGTAAAAATCTGATCTACACATCCTCTTCCCTTCCTAAAACCTCCCTGCTCGTCGCCTACCAATTTCTCCGTTCTCACTCTCACTCTCTCAATCACTACCCTACTGTATACCTTCCCTACTACGCTTAGAAGACATATTCCTCGGTGGTTACCACACACTCCTCTTTCCCCTTTGCCCTTATATAGGGGGACTATTATGCCAGTCTTCCAGTCATCGGGTGCACTCCCCTTCTCCCATGCTAGTTTGCACATTTTCCATACCCATTCTATCACACTCTCACCACCATACCTCAACATTTCCCCACACACTCCATCTGTTCCTGGTGCTTTCCCCAATTTCACTCTTTTCATGGCTTCCGACACTTCTGACCTCCTGATCCCCACCTCCTCCTCCACTACTTCTCTTCTTCTCCCTCCCATACCATAATGTTGTGTTGTAAGCTGATATTCTATTGGTCAATGAATTGCATGTGGCAACAGTGACGTCACACACAGGTTTGGCATTGTATTGGATGTTGCGAAACTGCTGACGACAGTGACGTCACATAGATGATCGTCTCTCTTGTCTGATGAAATGTCAGTTTCCGACATAATGGAATTGAAAAAGGGTTGCTCTCTGATCAGTGAAGTTGTTTTGATGTATGACGGCACTAGAACATCTTTTTTACAGGATTATTAACAGAACTTCCATTGTTGATAGTCTGAGGGTAGTCTGAGATATATTTGCTGACCATGAATACTCCGAGGTTAGTCGGATTTTTTATTTCGGGGGTTTGGGGGCGGTAACCCCCCCCCCCCCCCCCTATGGACACTTGGTTAAGTTAGGTTAGGTTGTTTGGTTAGGTTAATGACAATTTGGTGAGTTAGACTAACTCTTATGCTACTTTAGCGTGCGGTCTACCGAGCACCCGTGGTCTACCGCTACAGGTTAGTTTTGTATCCCATGTACTAGGTAGGCCTACTTGGAATAAGTGCTAGCTGGTAGGTAAAGGTTAGTTTTGTATACCACCTACTATGCATATCACACTTCCTTCTTCCACAATAAAATTACCCACGAAGATGATGAACAATAGCCCAGCCTTTTTCCTGTTGTACTAGACATATCAAAGGCATTCGATAGAGTCTGGCACAAATCCCTCATTTCCAAACTGCCCTCCTTCGGTTCCTATCCCTCCATCTGTGCCTTTATCTCTAATTTTCTTTCATGCCGTTCCAAAGCTGTGATTGAGGATGGCCACCGTTCACTTTCCCAACCTGGGAACTCCGGTGTTCCTCAGGGTTCTGTCCTATCTCCAATTCTCTTCCTACTATTCTCAATTGCACCTCCAGCCCCATTCACTCAAATGCTGACGACTCTACATTACACTATTCAACTAGCATCCCACGAATTCACTCATAGCAGGAACTCCAAAACTCACGTAATGAGGCCTTAAATCACCTATCTTCTGATCTCTCTACTATCTCAAATTGGTGCACAGAAATCCTTGTTACATTCAATGCTTCCAAAACTCAATTTCTCCCTCTGTCTTCTCGTAGCCCCCTTCCAGAAATCTATAACTTATTCTTCAACAACATACAAATTAACCCTTCATCTTCTCTTATTATTCTTGGTGTCTCCTTTTCTTCTGATCTCTCTTGGAAATATCATATTACCACTCTTGTTAAAACAGCTTCCCAGAAGCTTGGTGAGTTCAACTGCCTCCAGGGGTTCTCTACCCCTGAGTAGCTCCTTGCTCTGTACACGGGCACAGTGCATCCATGTATTGAGTATTGTTCACACGTGAGGGGAGGATCCTTTCACACAGCACTTGTAGACAAAGTAGAAAAGAAAGCCTTCCATCTCATTAACTCACGTCCACTCACCAATTCTCTGCAGTCTTTCTCTTGTCGTCCGACCGCCATAGTTTCCAGCCACGCCTGCCTCGTCTTCTGAATATTTGACAATAATTTGAGTATTGTACTGCTCATCCCCTTATTTTTTGTGCATAATATGTAGTTAAGTGCTCGCTAAACCGCCCAGTATTTGCATTGCATGATTTTTAAGCTGTATTTCTTACAGGTAAAGGTTTGTCTGTCAAACAGATCCCTGTTCTGCCTCTAGCGCCGTCGGCGACACTAGTGACCGACTCACCCACAGGTTTAATAAACAAACTTGTTTGCTTTTGGTTTCTTCATATTTATTCCAGCCTTGATTGTATTTAGTGTTATATGCTTCAGTAGTTGTATTTGCTTACATGGTAGTATGGTAGTGTAGTATTTTTGACTGATAAACTTATGTTTATCTCAAAACGACTCCTATAATTTGTGAGACAGTAGACGACGCGAACTTGTAAACATACATTATTTTTGTATAATATATATAACTCTTAACTCTTTCACGCTTTTATGAAACAGAGGTTGCCAGATTAGCAATAAGAAATAGAGTTATCTCATTCTTATAATTACCTCTCCAAAATTAGTTTTCTGCCCACAGCTAACTCAAAGATAACTGGAGAGGTTGAAGTAACTAAACTAAATGTTTCTAAATACCCCTGATGGTAACAAAGGCTTTAAAGTATCCCTAATAGGCTCAAAATCGCGTCATAAGCATAAAAGGGTTAATAGTTATTGTATTCAGGATCCTGCTGTAGCTATAAATATCAGTAATTTTAGTTGTTGCTTCCATAATCTTGTAACCTTTGACTGATTAACTTTATTTATCTGAAAAAAGAGACCTGCTTGACTACCCTACAGCGACTCCAGTGCCATCTGTTGATACATACAGTATATTAACCCCTTGTGCGCAGTTATACTTTATATTTTTTATATTTTTTTTTTTTTTTTTTAAAGAGACAATGAACGGAGGAAGTAAAAACACAGATAAAACAAAAAGGTCCATGTGCCTAAAGGCATCCTCCATTCATAAAATGTTTGTAACAACTGGATTTAAACATTTGTAGATTGTAAAATGTTTATTTATAATCTGTATTTGGTGAATTGTATATTTATAGTTACATATTCTGTTATACATATAATTTTTTAGGTTAGGTTTCTCCGTAGCCTATTTCTGCGTATTTTAAGTTTTATATTTTTGGTTAGGCTATCGCCTATGGTTGTCTATTTCTGCGTATTTTTAATTATTTTTGTTTTCGGTTAGGCTATCACCCCTGGTGGCCTATTTCTGCGTATTTCAAAATGTTTGTTTTTGGTTAGGCTATCACTGTAAATGTTTGTTTTTGGTTAGGCTATCACTGTGTATTTAAAAATAAATAAATAAAATAAAATAAAATAAATAATATATAATAAATTGTTTTCGGTTTGGCTATCTCCCCTAGTAGCCTATTGCTGCATATTTAATTTAAAACAAATTTGGTTAGGCCCCTGGAGGCCTATTTGTGCGTATCCCTTTTTCTTTTTCTTTGGTTAGATAAGATATCCAGACTAACCCCACCAACCACAGCGTACGTCATCCACGTTGTATCCAATGACGTGTAGCAGACCCGATCAGAGGACCTCATACTAAAGTACCGGAAGCTGATAAAGTGTGGCCTGTCGCGCTCCTGCTTCATTACACTCGATTTTACAAGATTTTAGAGGCTTTAAAAGCCTGTAAATTGCTGTAAATTGCCATGGCATTCGGGAACGTCCGCCGCAGAGAAAGGGTTAATCGTTGGCTTGTTAACCTGTGCGAGGAGGACATCGGATTTGTCAATACCTCTGATGCCTTTTACCATGAAGATCATCTGTTTTCGAAGGACAGATTGCATCTGAACCAGGTAGGAGCAGCGGGGTTTTGGCCGCTTGCTAAACGATGCAGTAATATATTTTTTGAAAAGAAACAGAGTCAACCGAGGACCGCCAGGGATGAGGACCGAGGACAGCGAGGACCGAGCACAGCCATGAACATAAATGTAGATCAACCAGAACCAAAAATTTGATTAAAAAGCATTCCGTGAGTTCTAAAACAACAACTTTAAAGGTTTTCTATGTAAACGCTCGGAGCATACGCAATAAATCTTCAGATTTAGAGGAACTAGTGTCTACAGAAAATGATGACGTAATTGGTATAACCGAATCTTGGCTCAATGCTGAAGACACAGACTTTTTAGCAGAGTATTCACTTCTAGGTTATGGAATGTTTGATGAAAGTCGAATATATAGAAATGGAGGTGGCGTTTTAATTTTTGATCAAAGAAAGTCTTAACCAGATTCTCTTGTCAAAACCGCAAATTGTGAACGTCACCATATCCTTTGTGCTAATAAATAATAATAAAGGTACAAAAATAATACTTGCATTAATATACAGACCTCCAGCTCAATCAGTGCAAATTGACCGATAAATTTACGAACAAATTGCAGATGTAAGTAACTCATAAGATACCATAATTATTGGCAACTTTAATTTACCTGTGACCAAGTGGGGCTATACTCTTATTTCACACTCCGGATATGACTTGTATGCGAACTTGCAAGAGAGTTTGCTTTATCAATTTGTTCGATCGCCGACCCGTGGTAATAACGTTCTTGACCTTGTACTTGCAACAAAAGAAGAATTAATAGAGAATTTGAATGTTGGTGATGAATTCAGTAATAGTGACCATCATACATTCACTTTCCATTTAAAATTCAATAACAACGAACTCAATACCATCAAAGAGAAGGTCTCAAATTTCAAGAGAGCAAATTTCTGTAAACTTAGAGCAGGTGTGGTGGAGTGGTCTTGCCACTGGATTGGTAATCCAATGGACCCGGGTTCAAATCCCGATACGTCAATGGGAAGATATTATTGGGATTGAATTTGTGCTGTACCTAGTATCAGTGCATTACCACAAAGCCCACCGAAATGCAAAAAAAATACCATCATTGTTCCCTGATTAAATAGCACTGTATGAATATTCCCATATTCAAAATATGCTACAGGGGGACAATGCCACTGAGTTCACTGCTCAATAGGTGGCGTTCTGAGAGTGAGGGTCTGAGTCTGGAGGATGAGACAGTGAAGCACTTGAACGAAGCAACCAGTGGCTTCAGAGATGGAGCTGCTTCGAGCCATGAATGGATGCTTCACATGTCTCACTCCCCAGACTGGAACGAGACCTCACGGGCTTCACCGTGTTGAGGGGTGGATTGTAAAGGCTCTCAGCCTATGCCTGAGAGGGAGTAGTTGGAATATAGAAAAAAAAAAAAAAAAAAAAAAAAATCGACTGGAGTTCTATGATTAACAATGATGATCTAAACCAATCATGGAGATTTTTCATCTCGCCTTACTTGAACGCAGTACATGAGTGCATACCATTAAATAAACGAAGATCAGTACATAATAATAGGCCTAAGTGGTTGAATAAAGACATTGCGGATTGCCTGTTTGCTAAAAAGAATGCTCATGATAAATTAAAAATCTCTGATACCCATGAAAATAAAGTGATATTTGTAGATCTACGACGCAAAGCCAAAAAGTGAATCAAACAAATTAAAACATGCTTAGAATTACATGTTGCAAATCAAAGGCAGACAAACCCGAAAGAACTTTATAGTTACATCAGGAAGAATAAAGTAGTGACTTCAACGATTAGATTGTTAGTCGATGACAAAGGAGATTACACTAAAGATGAAGCAAAAATTAGTAACGCTCTCAACACCTTCTTTGTATCAGTTTTTACAACGGAAGACCTTAGTAATATCCCTACAGCATCGCCGGTTCAGATAGAAAATTCTTACGTTTTAAGCAGTACAAAGGAGTACAAAGGAAATCAAGCAAGAACAGATCTAGTGACTCTTCTAGGTTGCTTGTCCTCCAAAACACTGAGGATCAAGTGTCCAAACAGTGGTTTAGAGTGGGTAAGGGAACATTGGAAAGGGAATTACTGCCCTGGATCTAATGTCCGTGGCAGGATTAGGAAGTTAGTAGGGGACAGATGGGTTAGTAACTGAGGGGGGGATAAAATAAAGTTATTCATTTACAAACGCAGTCAGTCGCGGGTTTGATGCGAGATATTTGTCTAGGCGGAGTTTAAATGAATCAACGGTGATGCAGTCTATAACGTTTCGGGGAAGCCCATTCCACAAGTTGACAACTCGATTGAAGAAGAAATTCTTAGATTCGTGTGAGTTAAAAGATGTACCAATAATTTTGCAACCGTTTCCCCGCGTGTAATTAGATTGGTCGATAGTGAAGTACTTACTACAGTTCATATTGTCGATGTCTTTGATGATTTTGAACACTTGAATTAAGTCACCTCTTAATCTGCGCTGGGTTAAAGGAAATAGATTTAATTCTCCAAGACACTTTTCGTATGGTTTGTTCTTTAGGCTAGGTATCATTTTGGTAACTCTACGTTGAACTCATTCTAGCTTGTTTATATCTTTTTGGTAATAATGGCACCAGGATTGAACGCAGTATTCCAGAAGAGGGCGGACTAAGGAATTGTAAAGGGTTAGGATAACTTATTTGGATTTATGCTCAAATGACCTGCCTATAAAGCCAATTATTTTGTTTGCCTTCTTAACAACTTCTGAACATTGTTGACTCGGTTTTAGGTTACTCGATATTGTTACTCCCAGATCGGTTTCTCTGTTTACATTCTTAAGGTGAGTGCCATTCATCGAATAGTTTGCTTTCTCATTTAGGTATCCGATATGTAGTACTTTACATTTATCCGCATTGAAACTCATTTGCCAAATTTAGGCCCAACATGACAATTTATCTAGATTGTGTTGCATATCGTCAACTTGTTCTTTTGAGAGTACGCTATTTGCAATTTTTGTATCGTCAGCAAATTTTGAGATTGTACAGGTGAGACCCTCATCTATGTCGTTGATGTAAATAAGAAAGAGAATTGGTCCTAGTACCGATCCCTGGGGTACCACGCTACTTACATTGGTCCATTTAGATGCCTTACCGTTTATGACTACTCTTTGCTTTCTGTCGCTGAGCCAATTTTCTATCCATTTCAACACACTGTCTTGTATTCCATGCGCTTTTAGTTTTAGCAGTAAACGTGTGTGGGGAACTTTGTCAAAGGTCTTTTGAAAATCAAGGTATATAATATCTACAGCTTTACTCTCATCGTAGAGGTTGAGGATATCGTGGAAGAAGTCTAAGAGGTTTGTTAAACAGGAACGTTTTTTACGAAAGCCGTGTTGAGTATCTTTAAGTATGTTATTTTCCTCTAAGTGATTTACGAGTCTGTCTCGTATGACCGTTTCTAGCATTTTACATACAACTGAGGTTAAGCTAATTGGACGATAGTTACTTGGTAGGGATTTGCTGCCTTTTTTTAATATGGGTGTTACGTTGGCTAGCTTCCACTGATCAGGCATAGTTCCAAACTGCAAGGATTTATTGAATAGTAATGTCAGTGGTTTGGAGAGCTCATCCTTAGCTTCCTTTAGAACTCTAGGCGAGATTGTATCAGGTCCAGGCGTTTTATTTACCTTGAGTTTATCTAAACAATTCAATACTTCTCTCTCTGTAACGGTGATATTGCTTAGAACATGTGAATTATCAATCTGAATCGGCGATGGTGTAGGGATATCACTGAGGACTTCTGTTGTAAAAACTGATGCAAAGAAGGTATTGAGGTCATTACTCATTTGTACTTCGTCTTTGGTGTATTCTCCATTTTCATCGACTAATGGTCCAACAGTTGAAGTAACTACTTTTTTCTTTCTGACATAACTATAGAATTCTTTCGGGTTTGTTTTACTTTGATTCGCAATATGTAACTCTAAGGTCTTTTTACTTTGCTTAATTAACTTTTTGGCTTTGCGTCGTAGCTCTACAAATTTCACCCGTTCTTTGTCATTTTGTGAGGATTTTAATCTATCATTAGCAAATTATTTAGCAAGCAGGCAGTTTGAAATATCTTTATTCCACCATTTGGGCTTATTATTATGGCCTGGACGCCGTATTTTCGATAGTATGCAGTCTTGCACTGCTTTTAGGTAAGTGGTTTCAAATAACTTCCAAGATGTATATATATCGTTATTGTTAATTAAAAAGCTCCAGTTCTAAGTTTTTGGAAGTTTGCATTCTTGAAATTAGGGACTTTTTTCAGTATCAGCATTACAGAGAGAGAAGTTCTGAAAAGCTTAGTTAAACTCAAGGTACATAAATCGCACGGACCTGATACAATCTCGCCTGAACTCTTCAAACCACTGACATTGCTCTTCAATAAATCCTTGCAGTCTGGGACTGTTCCTGATCAGTGGAAGCTCGCCAACGTAACACCAATATTAAAAACATGGCAGCAAATCCTTACCTAGTAACTATCATAGAATTAACTTAACCTCAGTTGTATGTAAAATGTTAGAAAAACTCATAAGAGACAAACTAATGAATCACTTAAAAGAAAACCACATACTTAACACTTACACTATGGGCATATTTCCGCCTAGTTCCGCCATGTTAGGGCTCATTCAGGCACTTCTGATTGATTAGGCAAGTGTCTGATTGAACTGACATGTATTCAGCCAAAAACTAAAAGAAAATAGCTTCAAAATGACACCAAAACGAGCTTCGTAGCATGCATGCTTCACCCGCAGCGCCACCATAGACATTCGCTAATACTGAGCAATTATCGCTAATGTCGCGCTACATTTGCATTTGGCAGCGCTGTATGTCTAGCGAGAGTATGGCTCATACTCCTCAGTGCACCGGTCGGCTGGCTGGAGAGCCTGTAAATTGCCATGGCGTTCCAGAATGTCTCCCGCAGGCAATGAGTAAAGATATTCATCACGGTTTTCTTAATAAACGCTCGTGTTTATCAAACCTCTTAGACTTCTTCCACGATATCTTCAAGTTTTATGATGAGGGGAAAGCTGTAAATATTATATACCTTGATTTTCAAAAAGGCCTTTGACAAAGTTCACCACAAACGTTTATTGATAAAACTAAATGCGCATGGAATCCAAGACGGTGTGTTGAAATGGATAGAAAATTGGCTCAGTGACAAAAAGCAAGGAGTAATCATAAACGGTAAAGCATCCAAATGGACCAATGTAAGTAGCGGTGTACCCCAGGGATCGGTACTGGGGCCAATTCTCTTCCTATTTTACATTAACGACATAGAGGAGTGTCTCGCCTGTACAATCTCACAGTTTGCTGACGATACAAAAATTGCAATTAGCGTACTCTCAAATGAACATGTTGAAGATATGCAACATAATCTAGGTAAGTTGTCATATTGGGCTCAAATTTGGCAAATTTGTTTCAATGCGGATAAATGTAAATTACTCTACAGTATATCAGAAACCGAAATGAGAAAGCAATCTATTCAATGAATGGCTTAAGAGTGTAGACAGAGAAACTGATTTGGGAGTGTTACGACCGGGGCTCGTATAAAACAAGGGCTCTTAATCATTGGACTAGAAAGGCACACAGCCACAACTGTAACACTAGATCCAACCCTCGAATTTATAATGCCGGCGCACAAAAAACACCTATACCCTCCAGAATTAAATCTGCGATAACAGGGTATCCTATAACTCGGTATAAGTGCACTACTACTACAGGCTGATGATCTCTGATACAGCCTGATCACAGCAACATACAATTACGTTAATAAGGTATACAAGGAAAAGATAGCGATCTTAATTAAATCACTGCAATGATTTAATGCAAACTAGAAGAAGGTATATTTAAAGTTACTCTAAACAATAATGAACTGTCACTCCTATACTAAAGAAAGTGAACAAAAATCCCAAAGCATCGAGCAGGAATCTTCTGAAGAAAGTCTGATGCTGGGGGAAGATGATCGTATCGGATTTTGAACTGTTATATAAAGCAGGGACAATATAGGACAAGTGTAGAGGCAGACAGTGTTAACTGACACGGGAATAACGATTAATGCACATTAGTATTATCTCCAACAACAAAAGAAGTACTTAGTCAGGCAACTCAAAAAGCCTGCTCAGGTTGTGCAACTCAACAACAACCAAGGCTTACAGTCAACGTGAATAAGAATCCTGGATACATAACATAAGAGCTTATAATTCTAAACGGGTGTCTGCTAGGCTAATAAAGTCTAGCTGGGATGTCGTAGGCTAGGAAACAATGGCTGAGCAAGCGGCTCGTAGCCTAGCGAGGTCCTTAAGACTGTGCGGCCAAATTAAGTTAATTGACGGGGTGTTCTCTTGAGAGATCCAGATCGCTAGTATCTGGTTCACTCCTGGCGACCCTCTCAAAGTCAAAACAAAAACGAGTTAGCACAATGCTGGGTGGCAGAGGCAAAAGCCCTCACTCGCAGCACAATGCTAAACTCACAAGGTACACAGTCAGAAAGACCACCTAGGCTTCCCACGTCTCCGTTGCGATTGTACAGGTTCACCAAAACCTGTTACACATCGGAAATCACAACACAAGTAGCCTTACCTCAGTCTAGCATTAAATAGCCCAGCAGACAGCCAAGGAATAGATAGGGAGACACCGTGAGTGTGTCGAACCTCTACAGACAAAATGGTAACCCCTCCAAAATGCCTAACTAAACATATAATATCTGAGAGCTTCAGCATATAATACGATGGCCGATATATGAAATCGTGCAGAACCAAAGGGGAGTTATGATATTAAAATAGAGAGGAAGAATGAGAGGTAAGAAGTTGAGAGAGAGAGAAAGTGTTCTATAGGTAGAAGTCGGGGACAGGTAGCAAGGGGAGATGTGAAGGGTATGCTGGTCAAGCAAGCTCTGAGCAAGGAAGGCACAAGGCATCAGGGAAGTGCGGGGGAACTACCTCCTGACGCGGCGGGAGGGGGTGGTGACGCGGCCAGCCACTCAGAGGGCCCGGCCGTGGCATGACGTCACCGAGGCAACGTGTAACTCTCCGCGAGTACCCTCTGTCTCCTGCACTTACTCACTCACACTCTCTAGCTGTATCATTCAGTCTTATACATTAACCCATAACTAGCGGCGCGCAATATAAGTCGAGTATAATAAATCTGGACTATCTGGCGGCGCTCGACATAGGTCGTGTGGCAATTTCAGCACGTAATGTTGCTGAGAGAGAGAGACAAGTGGTGGCAGGAGAGTAGCGAGCGTATGACTGATCCAGACCACCGCGGCGAACCTACTGACACGAATCCCACCTCCTCCCTCCCTCTCTCACTCGCTATATACGGAATTGTATGGGGAAAGTGCCGAATTACATGCTTTTTGCACTCGCGTTGCGCGGTTGTTGCAAGAAAACTAGCCATCATAAAAGGATCGTTATGGTGTCATTGGAAAGCTCTGTTTATGCCCTTTCAGGGATAGATACTTGTTTTACGCTCTGGGTCTTATTTAGGCATGAAAATGATCAAGTAAACAGCCCTATTTTGGCTAAAAATACCCCGCTGGGCGGGACATATAAATAAACCGCTAGCCCGCTAATCTAGTGTTAAACATACAGCTGATGATATAAAATACAATGCATTGTCACAGGCAAAAATAAAGACTACTTCTGTACTGCGTGTGACATGACGATTCACAAGAAAGAAAGTACAACATTGTAGATAGACTGTAGCCAAATACACTGCCCTGGCGAGAGCTAGCGAGTGGCCAAGCGAGCGGCTGAGCCCACGTGGCGTCCTGCCAAGCTGCAGGCCTCACCCCCCCCCCCCCAAGATATTAGACGCTCAACCATGAGCTCCATATCTGACAAGCAGAACGCCGACAAGACTCGCCACTCCTAATCACTTCACAAAAAAGAAGGCAAAGCTGAGTTCTCATCAACAAAATATTACAACCGCTCCCAACACAAAAGCTTAATTAATTCACACTGCTATGCTCCTAGAGCGAGCTTCTACTAGCCCAGCCTTCTGAGAGAAGCATAGGTTCGACTCAGAACTTTAGCTATAACATACTTAAAACAAAATTTAACTATTAAAGAAAGAGGTTTTAGAGAATTTTAATTTTTAATATGTTTATGGCGGCTGCACTTACAGGGGCAAGCCAATTTTTTTCTCCACTCTCAACACACACTGACTGAACGGCGAGGGTTCTCCTGCAAACAAACCCTCCCGTGACAAACAATCAGCCAAAACATTATCAGTGCCCTTAGCATGCCACACATCCAACTTGTGTTCCGGCAGCACAGCAACACCTGACACTGATAAACTGCCCAGTTCAACACAAGACTGGCATTTCTCTTCGCTCTTTCCGGCAACGGGGCCTGCCAAAACCTTTCACTAGTTCTACCTTCGTGATTAGCGATGCAGCCCCGATGCGGTCTATGGTGTCGTCAACTCTCGATAAGGTATAGGCGTCTGTCAGGGATAATGCACACACACTCTCGCAATCAACACACACACTGATCTTGCCACTTAACACAGGTTTTAGAGTTACAGGCAACGACCACTCACGACATTCCTTATCCCTCAGACCCTTCGTCAACACGTAATCCAGCTCTGCTTGCACCACAGGCTGTCGAGCAGGATTTATACGGTAGGGAATTAAACTGAGCCTTGCACTGTCTTCAGCCTCCATGTCGGATTCTACCCCGTAAATCAGGCCTGGAGAAGCAACAAACATGCGGATGCACTGCCACAGCCTAGTAAACAACTTATCTCGCAGAACAACATGTCTAGTGCCCTCCCACAACCCAGCCAAGACAGCAGCTTCTAACCTGTAGTCTCCCTCCTTCTCCACCTTCGTCCCTAGAACAGCCAGGTCATGAGAGAGACAATCAGTACCACCTGTGCAGTCACTCCCATAGTTCATTATTGCTAAGGCTTTCCCGCCCGTACATGCGCACCCCCCGCATTCTCCCCAAGATCGACGCACCTGACAAATTCTACGACAAGGCCTTCAGCACAAATAGCCGACTAAAATATTTGTGTCTGAGGGAAGAAGTTGAATTCATCAACCTCTGGGACAACTTCTACAACCAGCCCAGCCTACTCTGTTCCGCAAGGATGGCACTCATCTAAACCCTGTGGGTTCAGCACGCATGGGTCGTCTCCTACACGAAGCAGTCCGCAGCCATGGATCAAAAAACGCCATCCGAGAAGAAGCAGCAGTGACATAAATCATCCAACGCCAAGCAAAAAACAGAGGCAACCAAGGACCATCAGCGATAAGGACCGAAGACAGCGAGGACCGAGGACAGTCATGAACATAAATGTAGATCCGACAAGAACCAAAAATATTATTAAAGAGCGTTCCGTGAGTTCTAAAATAACAAATTTAAAGGTTTTCTATGCAAACGCTCGTAGCATACGCAATAAATTTTCAGATTTAGAGGAGCTAGTGTTTACAGAAAATTATGATGTGATTGGCATAACAGAATCTTGGCTCAATACAGAAGACTTTTTACAGACTTTTTAGCAGAGTATTCACTTCCCGGTTATGTAATGTTTGAGAAAAGCCGAATAAATCGAAATGGAGGTGGCGTTTTACTTTATATCAAAGAAAGTCTTAACCCTACCCTCTTGTCAAAACCTCAAATTGTGAATGTCGACACATATTTTGTGCTAATAAAGAATAATAAAGGTACAAAAATAATACTTGCATTAATATACAGACCTCCAGCTTAATCAGTGCAAACTGACCGAGAAATTTACGAACAAATTGCAGATGTAAGTAACTCCCAAGATACCGTAATTTTTGGCGACTTTAATTTACCTGTGACCAAGTGGGGCGATACTCTTACTTCACACTCCGGACATGACTTGTATACGAACTTGCAAGAGAGTTCGCTTTATCAATTTGTTCGAACGCCGACCCGTGGTAATAACGTTCTTGACATTGAACTTGCAACAAAAGAAGAATTGATAGAGAACTTGAATGTTGGTGATGAATTCAGTAGCAGCGACCATCGTACGATAACTTTCACTTTAAACTTTACTAGTAACGAACCAAATAGTAGCATCGAAAAAGTCCCTAATTTCAAGAAAGCAAACTTCCATAAACTTAGAGCTATGTTTAAAGAAACTGACTGGAGCTTTTTAATTAACAATAACGACATAAATACATCTTGGAAGTTATTCGAAACCACTTACCTAAAAGCAGTGCAAGACTGCATACCATCGAAAATACGGCGTCCAGGCCATAATAATAAGCCCAAATGGTGGAATAAAGATATTTCAAACTGCCTGCTTGCTAAAAAATTTGCTAATGATAGATTAAAATCCTTACAAAATGACGAAGAACGGGTGAAATTTGTAGAGCTACGACGCAAAGCCAAAAAGTTAATTAAGCAAAGTAAAAAGACCTTAGAGTTACATATTGCGAATCAAAGTAAAAACAAACCCGAAAGAATTCTATAGTTATATCAGAAAGAAAAAATTAGTTACTTCAACTGTTGGACCGTTAGTAGATGAAAGTGGAGAATACACCAAAGACGAAGTACAAATGAGTAATGACCTCAATACCTTCTTTGCATCAGTTTTTACAACAGAAGACCTCAGTGATATCCCTACACCATCGTCGATTCAGATTGATAATTCAGATGTTCTAAGCAATATCACCGTTACAGAGAGAAGTATTGAATTGTTTAGATAAACTCAAGGTAAATAAAACGCCTGGACCTGATACAATCTCGCCTAGAGTTCTAAAGGAAGCTAAGGACGAGCTCTCCAAACCACTGACATTACTATTCAATAAATCCTTGCAGTCTGGAACTATGCCTGATCAGTGGAAGCTAGCCAACGTAACACCGATATTCAAAAAAGGCAGCAAATCCCTACCCAGTAACTATCGTCCAATTAGCTTAACCTCAGTTGTATGTAAAATGCTAGAAACGGTCGTACGAGACAGACTCGTAAATCACTTAGAGAAAAATAACATACTTAAAGATACTCAACACAGCTTTCGTAAAAAACGTTCCTGTTTAACAAACCTCTTAGACTTCTTCCACGATATCCTCAACCTCTATGATGAGAGTAAAGCTGTAGATATTATATACCTTGATTTTCAAAAGGTCTTTGACAAAGTTCCCCACAAACGTTTACTGCTAAAACTAAAAGCGCATGGAATACAAGACGGTGTGTTGAAATGGATAGAAGATTGGCTCAGCAACAGAAAGCAAAGAGTAGTCATTAATGGAAAGGCATCTAAATGGACCAATGTAAGTAGCGTGGTACCCCAGGGATCGGTACTAGGACCAATTATCTTTCTAATTTACATCAATGACATAGATGAGGGTCTCACCTGTACAATCTCAAAATTTGCTGACGATACAAACATTGCAATTGTTCTCAAAAGAACAAGTTGACGATATGCAACACAATCTAGATAAATTGTCATGTTGGGCCTAAATTTGGCAAATGAGTTTCAATGCGGATAAATGTAAAGTACTACATATCGGATACCTAAATGAGAAAGCAAACTATTCGATGAATGGCACTCGGCTTAAGAATGTAAACAGAGAAACCGATCTGGGAGTAACAATATCGAGTAACCTAAAACCGAGTCAACAATGTTCAGAAGTTGTTAAGAAGGCAAACAAAATAATTGCCTTGGCAGGTCATTTGAGCATAAATCCAAATAAGTTATCCTAACCCTTTACAATTCCTTAGTCCGCCCTCTTCTGGAATACTGCGTTCAATCCTGGTGCCCTTATTACTAAAAAGATATAAACAAGCTAGAAAGAGTTCAACGTAGAGTTACCAAAATGATACGTAGCCTAAAGAACAAACCATACATAGAGCGTTTTAGAGAATTAAATATATTTCCTTTAACCCAGCGCAGATTAAGAGGTGACTTAATTCAAGTGTTCAAAATCATCAAAGGCATCGACAATATGAACTGTAGTAAGTACTTCACTATCGACCAATCTAATTACACGCGGGGAAACGGTTGCAAAATTATTGGTAAATCTTTTAACTCGCACGAATCTAAGAATTTCTTCTTCAATCGAGTTGTCAACTTGTGGAATGGGCTTCCCCGAAACGTTATAGACTGCATCACCGTTGATTCACTTAAACTCTCCCTAGACAAATATCTCGCGTCAAACCCGCAACTGACTGCGTTTGTAAATGAATAACTTTATTTTATCCCCCCCTCAGTTACTAACCCCTCTGTCCTCTACTAACTTCCATATACTGCCACGGACATTAGTTCCAGGGCAGTAATTCCCTTTCCAATGTTCCCTTACCCACTCTGAAGCACTGTTTGGACACCTGATCCTCAGTGTTTTGGAGGACAAGCAACCTAGAAGAGTCACTAGATCTGTTGTTGCTTGATTTCCTTTGTACTCCTTTGTACTCCTTACGACTACATCTGCCAGCGCAGCATCACCGCTTTTATCGACATGGCCAGATATAGTCGGTCTATGGTAGGGCTGTTGCATTCGACTAGAGCAGCATTGGGAGGCTATGCAACGACCGGGTACATCCCCTCCACAGCCAACCTCACCAATCTGCTCAAAGTCCTCCTTTTGACCACCACCCTTGGCAGCCATGGGTCGACCTTGACCTGACAACCATGTCCAAGCCTCGTCGCCCACCTTGAACCACCGAAACAACGAGGCTAACGGTCTCCCAACATTCACGTGACCTGCCCGCGGAACATCTTGCACCGCCTGAGTTGTGAGGCTCAGGGGCTCGGCACAACCAGTGGGGTATGAACCGAGCAGGTGCTGGAGCGCTGCACACTGCTGCTCAGGCAGGTGCTCTAGCGCTTCCACAGCCACCAGACTCGTGTCCCCCGCCCACTGCTCCGCCGAGACATGACAATCCCTACTCTCCTCCACCTGTGCCCTACTGCCCCCCTCTCCTTCTCCACCTTGGCCGCTGCAGACCAACGCAGGGACAGTAGGCTGCTCAGGTGGTTGCCTCACAAACTCCTCCAACAGGTTCACATGACATGTTTCCCCGTCCTCGTGTTTGATCTCGACAGCACCATTACCACACTTCTGAACTTCCGGATCCTCCAACTGCAGTTTACAAATATCTGAGGGAACCAACCTGTCTGAATGCTTCCGAAGCAACCCAAGTCCTCCCCCATTATCAAACTGAGGAACCCTTTTTTCTCTCTGTGTGTAACGTTGTTGCCTCGGAGTCTCTTCCTGCCCTACCTCCTCACTAGCTGTGACAGGTCCTGGGGCTTTTCCAGACTCCAATAATGGTGCCAATACTGAGTTGCCAAGAAGAGCAGCTGGTACTAAACTCTCCAAACTTTTACCAACATTAGCCATCTTCTTCCAACCGTTCCTCCGTTGATCAGAAGACTGAGGAATAGGCTGTGACACTTTGGATGCAAGAGGTCTTGTAACAACGCACGCCATAGGTTGTACTTGACACTTCTCTACCCACTCCTGTTCCTCCCTACTCACGTCGGCCGGCTTTTCGGCAACGACTAAGGGTGAAACCTCAAAAGTAGGCACCGCAAAGTCGTTGCCAAGAAGGAGGTCGACGCCCCCAACAGGCAAGTTCTCCACAATTCCCACATCCAACTCTCGTGTCACACAATCTACCTCCAGTTCCATCCTGACCAATGGGTATGACCTGCTAGCATTGATACCTTGCAGCACAACCACCCGTGCCGCGTTTATTGGTCTACCAGTAAAGTTCTTCAACAAAGTCTGAGAGGCACCCGTTTCTCGCAACAGCTCAACTCCATGCTTCTTACCAGCCCACTTCACGCAGCCATGCCCTCGATGGTCACAAAAGACATCGCGGACAGGGTTCGAGCCTTCCGGATTCTTCTCCACTGGCTGTGTCCCAGCCTCTGACGTAATACCCCGGGCAAACTCAGACCACTTCGGGGACACCCCAATGTTGCGAGCCAAAGACACAACTGCATTAGGTGGCTTGCTTGGACAGGCTCTTGCAAAATGCCCCTTCTCATGACAATGAAAACACTCTAACTCCCCCTTGGGCTTCCAATGAGGTGGGGAAGGGCACTGACCCTTCTTAAACGGGACGGTACTATGTTTATGGTCAGTTTTATTATAATTGCTCTTGTAGTTATGGTTATATGGTGTATCACTGACTCGGGGGGGTGGAGTGTTGCGCCCCACGTTACCTGCATCGTTCCGTTGTGAAGACCCGCACCCACGATCAGCGATAGCCTACGGTCAGCCATTTCAGCTGCCTCCTGAAGAGTTTTCGGGTTCTTTTCTTTAAGATTCAAAATCAGATCGCCACCCGTACACTTGAAAAATTGTTCTAGAAGCATCAGCTGTTTCAACTCCTCAAACGTCGATGCCTTCTCAGAACGCAGCCAGTTGCTAAATGCATCAGACAGATCCCGGGCATGCATCGAGAAAGGTGCACTCACGACCCTTCGTTACACCCCGAACTTCAATCTGTACGTCTCTGGTTGTAACTCATAGGCCCGCAGGACAGCCTCCTTCAATTCCTCATAATCGATGCAAGACTCCAAGGGCAACGCATCATATGCCTTGAGTCCTTTGCCAACCAACCTAGAGGAAACAAGGGCTGCCCACTTAACCTCGGGCAATTGGTGCTCCCGGCACTTCTTCTCAAAATGCATAAAAAATTCAGTGACACCCAACTCATCAAATACAGGGACCAACTTGAGCAGGTGCGATAAAGACTGATCAAGACCTCGATTCCTAGAACCGAGACGCTGCCCTGTCGACTCCACCCGCGACTTCTCAAGATCTACGTCTGCACAGTACCTCGTAGCCTCAACCCTAAGCTCAGCTTCTCGCTGCTGCTGCTGCTGCGCATGTATGGACTTTCTCTCCTCAGCCTCAGTCTCATATCTGGCCCTTCTCTCCTCAGGCTGAATCTTAGCCATCTCAAACTCCCGCTGCTGCTGCTCAGATTCCCGTTGCTGCTTAGCCATCTCAAGCTGGAAGATCATATCTGGAGTCAAACCTTGAGGAGGAGGAGATGCAACAATTGGAGACTCACCCAAGTTCAAACCACGCTGCCAGTGACTATCGGCCTGTGGGAACGTACCCGGCTCCGGAGCCCGAGGGGGCGCCATGGTAGGAGTCGAGTGGAATGGGGGCTGGGCCGAAGGTGCCCCAGCTCCCGCTCCACCCGAAGCCCCACGCACCCCGCCGAGCACACAGGCCACCAGGTCACCTCTTGACATGCTGCTAGTGCCCACATGCTCCATGACCGTGGCCAAACACTGGAGACCATACCGATCAATCCCCGACACCCGGTCACCAGTAATAGGTATCTCCAGAAACTTTCTTGCATCCTCCTCACTAGTTATAACTCTAATGCCTTCGGACAAACCCCGCTGCTGCACCTCAGAGTCTGTTTCCCGTACTGTGTCCTCGCTGTACACTGATCCGTTGTCCGACATAGTGTCCACCGAAAATTCTCAACGTTTATATAAAAAAAAGAGAAGTACCTAAACTCTTATGTAGCACTATTCACTCCCAAATGCTTGAAGACTATTAAGTGTTAAACTACTTGCCAAAAAAATTCCACGTGTCCACTATATTCCTTTAAACAAAACAAAATGATCACAACACTCCTGCAATATTTCTCTAAGTTCACAAAATCCTAAGCAAGGTCGCCATTTGTTACGACCGGGGCTCGTATAAAACAAGGGCTCTTAATCATTGGTCTAGAAAGGCACACAGCCACAACGGTAACACTAGATCTAACCCTCGAACTTATAATGCCGGCGCACAAAAAACACCTATACCCTCCAGAGTTAAATCTGCGATAATGGGGTATCCTATAACTCGGTATAAGTGCACTACTACTACAGGCTGATGATCTCTGATACAGCCTGATCACAACAACATACAATTACGTTAATAAGGTATACAAGGAAAAGATAGAGATCTTAATTAAATCACTGCAATGATTTAATGCAAACTAGAAGAAGGTATATTTAAAGTTACTCTAAACAATAATGAACTGTCACTCCTATACTAAAGAAAGTGAACGAAAGTCCCAAAGCATCGGGCAGGAATCTTCTGAAGAAAGTCTGATGTTGGGGTAAGATGATCGTATCGGATTTTGAACTGTTATATAAAGCAGGGACAATATAGGACAAGTGTAGAGGCAGACAGTGTTAACTGACACGGGAATAACGATAAATGCACATTAGTATTATCTCCAACAACAAAAGAAGAACTTAGTCAGGCAACTCAAAAAGCCTGCTCAGGTTGTGCAACTCAACAACAACCAAGGCTTACAGTCAACGTGAATAAGAATGCTGCATACATAATATAAGAGCTTATAATTCTAAAAGGGTGTCTGCTAGGCTAATAAAGTCTAGCTGGGATGTCGTAGGCTAGGAAACAATGGCTGAGCAAGCGGCTCGTAGCCTAGCGAGGTCCTTAAGAGTGTGCGGCCAAATTACGTTAATTGACGGGGTGCTCTCTTGAGAGATCCAGATCGCTAGTATCTGGTTCTCTCCTGGCGACCCTCACAAAGTCAAAACAAAACGAGTTAGCACAGTGCTGGGTGGCAGAGGCAAAAGACCTCACTCGCAGCACAGTGCTAAACTCACAAGGTACACAGTCAGAAAGACCACCTAGGCTTCCCACGTCTCCGTTGCGATTGTACAGGTTCACCAAAACCTGTTACACATCGGAAATCACAACACAAGTAGCCTTACCCCAGTCTAGCATTAAATAGCCCAGCAGACAGCCAAGGAATAGATAGGGAGACACCGTGAGTGTGTCGAACCTCTACAGACAAAATGGTAACCCCTCCAAAATGCCTAACTAAACATATAATATCTGAGAGCTTCAGCATATAATACGATGGCCGATATATGAAATCGTGCAGAACCAAAGGGGAGTTATGATATTAAATAGAGAGGAAGAATGAGAGGTAAGAAGTTGAGAGAGAGAGAAAGTGTTCTATAGGTAGAAGTCGGGGACAGGTAGCAAGGGGAGATATGAAGGGTATGCTGGTCAAGCAAGCTCTGAGCAAGGAAGGCACAAGGCAGCAGGGAAGTGCGGGGGAACTACCTCCTGACGCGGCGGGAGGGGGTGGTGAGGCGGCCAGCCACTCCTTAGTCCGCCCTCTCCTAGAATTTTGCATTTAATCCTGGTGCCCTTACTACCAGAAAGATATAGACAAGCTAGAATGAGTTCAACGTAGAGTCACCAAAATTATATATCGCCTAGAGAACAAACCGTATGAGGAGTGTCTTAGAGAATTAAATTATTTCCTTTTATACAGCGCACATTAACCCGTAAATGATGACCGCCTCAATAGAGGTGTTTGTAGTGCACTGCGACCATCCTCAATAGATCCAGAGCATAAACAAAAACACTTTAAAACACCCCAGGGGCACTCAAAACAAAGAAATTTATGATTTGGTGAGATAATTTCCCTCCATTACTTTCTACCACTCCTACTTATGTGCGCCCCCCCCCTTTTCCCCCCTCCTCAATTACCAGCTATTTTTTCTCTTATTTCCCTTTTTATCGGGTAATTTTCAGCGCGAATTTCGTTTACGCATTCTCTTTAACCCTCCTGGCCCGGGCAGCATGTTAAAATGACACCGCGGCAGATGGGCAAGAACTCGGGTGTCCTGTTAAAATCTGTAAGCTTGAAAGCCTATTCAGCTTGGTCTTAACGCCGTGCGTCCGACGCATGTAAACAAAGCCGATCGTTGCGTCACCGCACCTCCGAAAACAATAAGGAGACGTCGGATCAATGTTATTGTTGTGACGTCAGACGAAATTAGTGTCTGAAAAGCTCCGATATTGTCAACATCGCGGAAAAATTCGCTCCACTGAAATCGTCATCACAACTGAACCAGTTGACTTACAGAGCTCTACTCAACGCCACTCTACAGATTGAAAACCGCACTACCTTTATAGATGCGTGGGAAATTTCTAGCAGCTAAAATAAACAAAAATATGGTAGCCTAGGCCTAGACGTTTTTCGGCCAGATCGCCCGGGTACCCCGCACTGTCATTAGGAGGGCTAGCCTGGGCCAGGAGGGTTAACACGACTAGGCAGATAGAGATCCTTGCAATACAGAGACTATAGACTCAGTGCCGTCAATGTCGCTCGAGAGCATGGGAAGGGAGTATATAGTACGCCGCCCCGGCTCTCGCCTCATAATACGACCGGGCGGCAATAATATGTCTTTATCACTTCCCAAATGCTGTTCCCACTTCTTTTATTGCTCTTAACCCGGGAAGCGCACGCTATTGGTAGTTCAAACCCTCCCGCCGAGCAAGGATATTTGGCTTTATTTCCGCCTAAAAGTGTAATTTTACCCTAAATATCGTTATTACTTATTCATATGCGCCTATTTTACGTATAATATGAAGATATTAATATGTAACAGCAACAAAACAAGTGGGAATAGTATTTGGGGATGTGAAAAAGACAAATTATTGCCGACCCTCCAGTCATGAGGAGAGAGGCGAACGCGACGTATATCCTCCCTCTCTGAGGCGTGAAAGCAGACTGAGCCCTCAGTCTTGCTTTCTTTCTCTTCCCACACTCTCGTTATGCGCAGTAGACAGCCTTGGAACCGGGTTGGAGATATTGGAGCAATAAATAAACCGATAAACAAGGGAATAAGAGGAAAAACAGGTGATAATTAAGGGGGGGGGGAAGGAAGGGGTTTTGACAAATGGGGAGGAGTGATATGAGGTATGGAGGGGAATTATCTCACTTAATAATATATTCCTTTGTTTTGTGTGCTACTGGGGTCTTTTAAAAGGCTTTTTTAGGCCTTGGATCTTAAGAGTCCCGTCGCCTTTCACCACCAAAACCTCTTAAGAGTCTTTCCTCGTTTCCGGGTTAAATGTTCATATTAAAAGTAAAATAGGCGTATAGGGATAAGTAATGATAATAAATATGGTACTTATGACGATTTTCGTCAGAATAGAACCAAATACCTTCGCACGGCGGGAGGGTTTGAACTATCGAAGCTTCGCACTTTACGAGTTAAGAGGCAAATTAACTCAAGTGTTCAAAATCATTAAAGGCATCGACAATATGAACTGTAATAAATATTTCCCTATCGACCAATCAAATTACACACAGGGGAACGGTTGCAAAATGATTGGTAAATCTTTTAACTCGCACAAGTCTAAGAATTTCTTCTTCAATTGAATTGTTAACTTGTGGAATGGGCTTTCCCAAGATGTCATAGACTGCAGCACCGTTGATTCTTTTAAACTTCGCCTAGACAAACACCTTTACATCTAATTCTGCCACGGACATTTGTCCCAGGGCAGTCCTTCCATTTTTCCCTTATCCACTCTAAACCACTGTTTGGACGCTTGGCCATCAGTGCTTTGGATGGCAAGCAGCATTGAGGGTTCACTGGAACTGTTGTTGCTTGATTTCCTTTGTATTTCTTTGTACTCCTTTATGTTGCATCTCTCTCATTATTCTACCACTATTACAATAATCAGTATTCCTCAGAACTCTCTCAGTGTATACCACCCCCTCTTTGTAGAACACGTAGCACTCGTTTTGCAACACAATCCCACTCCTACCTTGTGCAACTCTCCAACTCAAGAGTGAAACGATATTCTCAATCTTTCTTCTATTCAACAGCTGAGCTCTGGAACTCTCTCCGAGAATCAGTCTTTACTTCATCCTGACTTCAATTGCTTCAAACTCCGTGTGTCCAGGCATTTTGGCTTGAACGTCCCTTGATTTCGGGCCTGTCACTCTTTCAACTCTGGAAGAGCCACGCGTCACAGGCAGTTCTGCCTTTTGTCTCCTTCATTTACATAGAAAAAAAAAAGTGCCTCGGAGTCCCCAGGGGGGGGAAAGGGGGACCATAGATACCCCCACACCCGCCCGACCTTCCCCTGACGACCCCTCAAAATTCTCTGGGCCTCGGTCTGTTACTCTTACTATTGACTTTTGCAACAAGTTTGGCCTTTCCTCTAATTTTCTCTCTGTTGAACACCATCTCTCCTCCTAAAAACCTGACCTTCTTTTCTTCACTGAAACTCAGGTGTCTAAACCAACTGCCAGCAGCTCCTTTTCTGTATCCTCCTACTTTCTCTATCCTAGCTTCAACGACAAAGGCGGATGCTGTGCATACGTGCACAACAAACTCACTTGCTCTCGTGTTCCTGATTTCGACTCCTCTCAATTCCCAACTTTATGGCTCAAACTATCCTGTCATTCTCATACTAAATATTTCCATGCTGTTATCTTATTTCTTAACTCTACCGCCTTTCTTAAATGCTGTGACTATCTAAACTCTAAAGTGGAACACATTCTATCCATTTCTCCTTTCTCAGAAATCTCCATCTAAGGATATTTCAATGTTCACCACTGCCAATGGCTCTCCTCTCATTCTACTGACCAACCTGTTGAATAAGCCTACATCTTTTCTATTCTAAGTGTCCTAGAGCAGATGGTTGAGCAAACTACCCGTATCCCGGATCGCTTCGGAGATCGGCCCAACATTCTTGACATGTTTCTAACTTCTAACCGTTCTTGTTATACTGTCGATCTTATCTCTCCTTTGGGCTCCGCTGACCATAAACTTATCTCTGTCACCTTTCCTACTCTCCAGTACGGCCACCAGATCATCCGAGCTGGCGGCGCTTGTGGCACTTTGGCGCTGCCGACTGGAAGGCTCTCCGGCTGTGGGGGATAATATGGCCAAAGGTTATCTCTTACCACACCAATCGAAATATAAAATTAATAAACATGAATAAAAATAAAGTCTGAGATCGCCTACCTTATGGCATGAACTATGGTAGCCTATCTCTCAGGATACCCTAACAAAACATTGTATCAATGGCCATGTATATCAATGACTTAGCTATACTAGGGTCCTGGTGTAGTTCCGAGGATTCCGGCTTCGGTAGACCAGGGTTAAAGGGTCAGGACTCCGGGCCTGGCGCGGAGATTGTGGTGGAGGAGATCACGGGACACGTCTCTACCGTTCAAAAGTTTACTAGCGTCTGATCGGAACTTCAATTTCCGACTCTTAAATAAACTATATATTAATTCGTTACCAAGGGTTCATTCCCGCTTCACTTTATCCTATAAATGAGAAATAAGCATTTAATTATATAGATACTAATATAAATATAGTTTCACAACGATTTAGTAAACATATTATCCAGGCGATCTGGATATTACAGCAAGCTGTGGATCGCGCCTGCAAGCGTGGGAATTTCAAAACTGATACCGAATACAGTACCTCTAAATCTAATCATACAAGGTTTTATAACTAAATTAACTTGGCCAAGGTAATCTTATACAGTACTAAATTACTTAATATTAATTATTCTCTACAATATATATAATCACCGGATTCTGGTAGGAAATTGTTCACTCTAGTGAGGTTACCCTATCGGAAGGTTGTTGCCAACAGTCCCCAGATACCGGTGTGGTCAATTTATTTCTCACAGATTGGGGCCCGGCGAAGTATGATGTGTTGCATCATGTTATATCACCTGCGGCTAACAAATCACGCCAATTTCTTCTAGACCCCGCAGCAGCTGCTCGTTGCGGTCTTGGGCTCCCTATTACTATGGGTTGCTGTTCTTCCTCCGGTGGGATGCCGAGTTCCATAGGTATGAGCCGATCTACAGTTCTGAGAGTGGTTTGTCCTCGAGATACAACCTTAACGGTTCTGATAACCCCTTCAGAATCAGGATAGACTTCTTGGATCCTTGCTAAGGGCCATTTAGAGTGAGGTTGGTCCATTTTCAACAAGACTATATCTCCCACTTCAGGTTTGGTTACTAGCAGAATTCGCACCATAATACCTCTCCCGTACGCTCAAGATATACTCTGATGCCCAATGTTTGTTCCAGGCGTCCAGTATTTTGCAGAGTTTATGGTAGCTTCGTCGCAAGTGTGCATCTGCTTTATTAACGAAGAGATCCACTAATTCCTCGGTCACGTCCAAACGGGGGACTGGGTCCAATCGTCTACCATATAATAAATGAGCCGGTGTTAAGGCCTCAATTTCCAGATAGGAGTCATCTTGATACGTTAGTGGTCGATTATTTACTCTGGTTTCTATCTCGGTGACAACAGTTCTTAACTCATCCAAGGTGACCTTGGACTTCTGAAGAACCCTTTTCAGGCATGATTTCACGATACCTATTATTATCTCTGTAAATCCATTTTGCCAAGGGGCTCTGGGAGATGTGAATGACCAATAACAATTTCTAGAATCCAACATTTGCTGTACTGCATTGCTCTTTAATAGTTCAGAAACCAACGGTGATGCGCCCACAAAATTTCTCCCATTGTCACTAATCAAACGTCTGGGACAACTTCGCCGAGCGGCAAATCTTCTAAATAAATTTATAAAGGTTTCCGAGCTCATGTACTCCACTATTTCCAAATGGATAGCCCGAGTGCTGGTACAGGTGAATAGACATATGTAAACCTTCTTGGGTGGACCATCATCTCCTGTGAGAGTGATGGCACCAGCATAATCTATACCTGTTACCTCAAACGGTGTCCTTTGGTGAATGCGGTCTGGCGGAAGAGCTGGTGGCCCAGGGTAAGGAATAGCTATAGCTGTATACCTCTTGAAAATAATGCAATTCTTGATACAGCGTTTAACAGCTTTTCGTCCCTGGGGTATCCAATATGTTTGTCGCATATAGGCTAGAGTGTCTGCTACCCCACCGTGTTTAGTGGTTTCATGAGCTTTTAAAACCATCAATTTGGTTAGGTCGCAATCCTTGGGCAATAGGATCGGAAGCCGAGTTTTGAGGGGTAGATCAGCTTTACCAATACGACCTCGACAACATATTAATTCTTGATTGTCTAGGTACAGCCCAAGGTCCTTAATTCTTTTGGTTGGCTTGGGATTGGGTTTACGTAGCTGTGTTAATTCCTTATCATACTTTTCAGCTTGTATCCTTTTGATTCAGTAGGTAAGTGGGTGTAATTCATCCATCTTTACCTTCTTGCTCAGGAACTTAAACACACATTTAGTTACAGTTAATAGTTTGTCCAAATTGGTGAACTTGGTGATGTCAATCACTGAAGGCTCTGGGATAATTATTGGGTCCATATGAACTTGATCATCATTAACCTTCTGGTATGATTTTTGTTCTGGCCAATCACTCTGATGTAGCCAAACCGGACCCTGAAACCACAGAGTTCCGTTAATCAGTTTCTTGACACCAACACCTTGGCTCACCAAGTCAGCCGGATTATCCTTGGACTTAACATGCATGAATGTATAGTTCATTTGCAGTTCCTTTATTGTGTGTACTCTGTTAAGCACATAAACTATGTGACTATCATCCTTAGCTATCCAGTGCAAATATATCTCACTATCTGTCCATATATATGTCTCACCTAAAAAGGGAAACATACCATTCATATAAGTAGCTAACCTAGTTCACAATTCAACAGCGGTCAGCTCCAACTGTGGAAGGGTACGTTGTTTTAATGGCGCTACTCGGGATTTGGACATAATCATAGTAGATCGTACTTCAGTAACACAATAAGCTACTGCGCCATACGCCTTAGATGAGGCATCACAAAAGACGTGCAATTGAGCACACTCATTATCAGAGGTAGGATCACATCTTCTAGGAAACTTGACTGAGGATACCTTCTCATATTCCACCTGCAATTTGTTCCACTCTTCTGTATACTTTTCAGGTAATGGAGTATCCCAACTCAGTGCATCTCGCCAGACCTCCTGAACTAAAATCTTCCCTTTAATTGATATGGGACTAAATATGCCCAATGGGTCGAACATCATAGAGACCTGACTTAAGAGTGTACGTTTTGTGAGTTTTACATCGGGAAATTTGAGGGGCTTTAGAGACATATCATCAGTAGTTGTTTTCCACAGCAATCCTAGTACTGGTTGATATTCTGGTATTTGATAGTCAGGATAGTCTCTTCTTATCAGGTCCAAAAGAATATGAGATTTTGAATTCCAACTTTGTAGTGGCATATTGGCTTTATTACATTCTTGCCTTGCCAAATTGTATATTTCAATCACCTCTTCTCCACTGTCGGCAACGCCCTGAAGATTATCCATGTAAAACAGTTGACCCATTTCCGGTTTCTCTGTCTTCTGGAAATGATATCTCAAAGTGCTGCACAACAAGAAAGGACTAGAGCAGGAACCAAACAACACTGACCGAAAGCGGTATTCTTTTATCCGCCCACCAGGCTGATAAGGATCGTCAGGCCAAAGGAACTTTGTGAATTTGCGGTCCTGCTCCTTTAACCCTATTCTCAAAAAGGCTTTGGAGATATCTGCCACAAACCCAAATCTTCGTCCTGAATTTTAATAGTACATCACCCAGTATTTCAGTCAGATTTGGTCCTACATAGAGACAATCGTTTAGACTTGCTTCATTCTTCGCTGCTCGAGAACTGCAGTTAAATACCACTCTGATGGGGGTAGTACTGGAGTCCTTACTTACAGCATGATGAGGAAGGTAATGACCCTCTTTATGGTTTATTTCACCTGGGACCACCTCAATAAAGTCATTTTCCAACTGCTCTTGAATTATTTTATGATAAATTTCCAGTCGTTCAGAATGTTGACGCAATCTCTCCACCATTTTATTTAATTGACATCTTGAACTCTGGTAGTTAGTTGGTAATTCAGGGGCATTTATCTTCCATGGAAGTCCTACTCAGTACTGGCCATCCTTATACTCAACTGTGTCTAGGTAGTGGTTATATGTTAAGATGTCTTCAGAGGTGGGAAGATCTGCTTCTATACCCACAGTGTCCAGTTCCCAAAGTTTGTGAACAGGTTCTTGTTGCTCTTCCAGAATGTCTCCTAGTTGTGATGGTATTAATTCTGCACCAATTCTAGCCACCACCAGAGAGTGTGCAGGAGTCACAAAGACTGGATCCATTCGGTTGTCTGATTCACTTGGGCCACATGTGGGTAGAGATCCCATTATTATATATCCACCTGATGAAGAAATTAATTGGATACCGTGTTTCCGAGTCATTTTTCGCAAGAAGCGACCACAATAGTCGGAGCCGATGATCAGTTGAATTGGACCTACTACGTCAGACTCTATAGTTCGGTCTGCTAGTTGAACACCCTTCTTTGTTAAGAAGTCAGATGCTTCCTTTAAACCCTTATTTACCACAGAAGTGTTCATGTCTTCCTTAACCACTGAAGTCACCTTACATTTATATTTGCCCAATTTAATCAGGGGTTTAACCACGTCAAATGTTTGTGTTTCCTTATTTGACAAAAATCCAGTTATTGCCATGTTCACTCTTCCTACTGTTGGCAAATTCATGGCTCTGACAACATTTCCGGCAATAAAGGTCTTTTGCGCTCCAGTATCAAAGAGTGCTTTGACTGGCATAACCTCTTTTCCTCTGATCAGTTGAACCTCGGCTGTAGGAGTAGCTGCCGGCGTATGCATTGGGTTTCCAGTGGTCAGGGTCATATTTACACTTGTCGTTTTGGGTTGTACTTCACTGATCTTGTGACACAACGCGGTATGATGTACACCAGTCTTGCACCGAATACATACATTTAATTTAGTAGCACATTCTTCAGTAGAATGTCTTGTGCTAAGGCAAACAAGACACTTACCTAGTTCGATGAGTCGTGGAAGTCTAGCCTTAAGATCTGGGTAAGTCCTACAATACACTGTGGAATGTTGTTCTGAACATAACATACACATCTTCCGGGTTTCTTGGTTTACCACTGGTGTGGGGTTAATATCTCTGGTTACTTCTTGGGTCACTGGAGAATTGAGACGAGAATTTTTTCTCTCCCAAACACCTTTTGTTTTTAACCCTTCTTTAGCGGCCTATGCGGTTTATTTATATGTACCGCCCAGCGGGGTGTTTTTAGCCAAAATAGGGCTGTTTACGTGATCATTTTCATGCCTAAATAAGACCCAGAACGTAAAACAAGTACCTATCCCTGAAAGGGCATAAACAGAGCTTTCGAATGACACCATAACGATCCTTGTATGATGGATAGTTTTCTTGCAATAACCGTGCAACGCGAGTGCAAAAAGCATGTAATTCGGTACTTTCCCCATATAATTCAGTATGTAGCGAGTGAGAGAGGGAGGAGGGAGCTGAGATTCGTGTCAGTAGGTTCGCCGCGGTGGTCTGGAGCAGTCATACGCTCGCTAGTCTCCTGCCACCACTTGTCTCTCTCTCTCAGCAACATTACGTGCTGAAATTGCCACTCGACCTAGGTCGAGCGCCGCCACATAGTCCAGCTTTATTAAAAACGACTTATGTGGTGAGCCGCTTTTTAAGGGTTAATACTGTACTAGTTTGATTATTCTGCTGGACGGATGTCACATAGGTACCAACCTCTTCTTTCTTGAATGGTTTTGCTTTTTTTTTAGTCCCTGCTGTAGACGCTTTTGTGTATTTAACCTTGTTGTCTCCTTCCTTGATACCGGTATCCTTCTTGGAAACTTGCATGTGTTTACACAGCTCTCTTAAACCCTCTTCTATCTCTTGATATGTGAAGTAGTTCTTCCTATACCTGTGGTACAATTCATCACAGGTTTTCTGAGAGAGCTTTTGTTTTACAATATGGTTCAAGAGCCAAGAATCTGAGTCAAGATCATTCTGGGTACTAAGTGATTTTAAAACGCAATTCAAGCTGATCCGGAATGATTGAAGATCCTGGTACGTATGCTTTGGTCCTGATAAATCCAGCAATTTGTAAACTAGGCGCTGTAGAGTCAACTCCGTATCTTCAAAATTTTCCTTGAGTACTTCTAGAGCTGCTGTATAATTGGCATCTGTTATGGGAAGTTCCTTGATAAGATCCAATGCAAAACCCTTAAGTTGACCCAATAAGTATGAACATTTATTTGCTGCAGAAATATCTAACCTGTCATGAACTAAACCCTTAAATTTGTCCCAAAAGGTATTCCAGTCAGATTGCCCATCAAATTCAGGTAAGGTTATAGGTGGCAACTTAAAGCTTTGTTGTCCCGGAGCCGCAATACCATTACTGGTACCATTACTCCCTGTCCCGGTAACTGTCTCTGTCGCCAAGGATTCGAACCCAGCTAGTTGATCCAAATAATTTTCACGAGCATCTGTATAGGCTCGCTGTATTTCTTCAAACTTTTCAGATTGCTCTTGTTTGATGCAAAAGTCCTCCAATTTATTGAAAGACACTTCATAATTATCCCACAGGGTTTTCAGATCTTGGATTTGAGACTTTAACAGCTCCCTTGGACAGGGGTCACGTCTTTTTACCTCCTGGCAATTATTTAATGCTCTAGTTACCCAGCCTAATTTCCCCACCATAGATTTGTTCAAGAGTACTGTATATCAGTCATTTTGGAAAATGGGTAATTATTTTCTGGACTATTATTAATGTTTATACTGAAGACTAATTTTCAACAATCAAAATTACATTTAGATATAGCCTAACACATACTCAATACTTTGTGGGGAGATTGTAGGCACCAATCGATCAGGGCTAGACCCAGGTAAGGTTATAGGCATGTGATAAAGAGTCGCTGGAACTCCTGTTTCATTTGCTTGGCCTTTCTTACTGATTTTCTTTGTGCCTCATTTACATTGAGAGCAATCCAGCTAGCTCTCACAAACACCTCCTCCTCCTATCCACTTCACTAAACAAAACATGCACACCACACTTCATTCCTCCACACCAAAATTTTTAAAAATTATGAATTTCAGCCCAGCCTCGGAGTCCCTAGGGGGGGGGGGGGGACCATAAATGCCCCCACACCCGACCGACCATCCCCGGACGACCCCACTAAATTACCTGGACCTCGGCCTGTTACTCTTTCTATTGATTTCTGCAACATTCGCGGACTTTCCTCTAACTTTCACTCTGTTGAAAACCATCTCTCCTCCTACAAACCTGATCTTCTCTTCCTCACCGAAACTTAGGTATCTGTAGCAACATCTAGCAACCCCTTTTCTGTATCCTCCTACTTTCTCTATCCTAGTTTCAAAGCCAAAGGCAGATGTTGTGAATATGTGCACAACAAACTCACTTGCTCTCGTGTTCCCGATTTCGACTCCTCTGAATTCTCTACTTTATGGCTCAAACTTTCCTGTCATTCTCTTACTAAATATTTCTGTGCCGTCTATCTTTCCCCTAACTCTACCAACTTTTCCAAATTCTTTGACTATCTAAACTCTACAGTGAAACACATTCTATCCATTTCTCCTTTCTCAGAAATCTCCATCTTAGGAGATTTCAACAGTCACCACCGCCAATGGCTCTCCTCTGTTACGACCGGGGCTACGAATAAAACAAGGGCACTTAACAATTAACGAGCGGCCTAGGCGGTAATTTATAATATTTTGTACCGCCCAGTGGGGTGTTTTTACCCTAAATAGGGTTGTTTACGTGATCATTTTTATGCCTAAATAAGACCCAGAGCGTAAAACAAGTATCTATCCCTGAAAGGGTATAAACAGAGCTTTCCAATGACACACCAACCATCCTTGTACGACGGCTAGTTTTCTTGCAATAATCGCGCAAAACGAGTGCAAAAACCATGTAATTAGGTAGTTTCCCTACATAATTCCCTGTGTAGCGAGTGCGTGAGGGTGGGGGAGGGTGGGATTCATGTGAGTAGGTCCGCCGCGGTGGTCTGGAGCAGTCATACGCTTGCTACTCTCCTGCCACCACTTATCTCTCTCTCTCAGCAACATTACGTGCTGAAAATGGCACACGACATAAGTTGTGAATTGCCACTTAGTCCAAATTTCTTTCACACGACATAATTTGCGCGCCGCTAATAAAGGGTTAACACTAGATTAGCGGGCTAGCGGTTTATTTATATGTACCGCCCAGCGGGGTGTTTTTAGCCAAAATAGGGCTGTTTACGTGATCATTTTCATGCCTAAATAAGACCCAGAGCGTAAAACAAGTATCTATCCCTGAAAGGACATAAACAGAGCTTTCCAATGACACCATAATGATCCTTTTATGATGGCTAGTTTTCTTGCAACAACCGCGCAACGCGAGTGCAAAAAGCATGTAATTCGGCACTTTCCCCATACAATTCCGTATATAGCGAGTGAGAGAGGGAGGGAGGAGGTGGGATTCGTGTCAGTAGGTTCGCCGCGGTGGTCTGGAGCAGTCATACGCTCGCTACTCTCCTGCCACCACTTGTCTCTCTCTCAGCAACATTACGTGCTGAAATTGCCACACGACCTATGTCGAGCGCCGCCAGATAGTCCAGATTTATTATACTCGACTTATGTTGCGCGCCGCTAGTTATGGGTTAATGATTGGACTAGTAATAGGGCACTATGCAACAACTGTACGCTAGATCCAAACCCTCGAACTTATATGCCGGCGAACAAAAACACCTATACCCTCCGGAGTTAATCTGCGATAACGGGGTATCCTTAACTGGGCATAAATGTACTCTACTTCAGGCTAACCCACACTGGTATAGCCTGATAACAAACAAGATGCAAGTTACGTTAAAATGCATAAAAGGGAAGCTATGGAAAGATCAATTAAATCACTGCAAGATTTAATACAATAAAAAGATGCTTCAATACAGTTACTCTAAACAACAATAAACTCTTCACTCCTATCTGAAAGAAAGTGAAGTATAGTCCTACAGCATAGACCTGGAAACTTCTGAAGAAAGTCTGATGCTCATAGATGCTCGTACCTTAAACCATATAAAGGCAGGAGGCAGGACACCACATGTGTAGACTGAATACACTAAAAGATTGGACGTATAATGTTAACTGACACGAGAATACTATAAATGCGCAACGGTAGTAATGCTCGACACTAAAAGAAGTACTTCCTCATCAACGAAACAGTCTGCTATGGTTGTGCGGCTCAGCAACAACCTAGACTAATAAATGCTGTGAATAATAATGCGTACATATCAAAGAGCTTATATTAAATAATAATAAGTGTCTATTCAATTAATAATGTCTAGCTGGAATACTCTAGGTAAGGAACTGTGAGCAAGACAGGCTCGTAGCCTAGCGATGTCCTTAAGACTGTATTCTTTAAGTTACGTTAATTGACTGGGGTGCTCTCTTGGTAGATCCAGATCACAAGTATCTGGTTCTGTCCTGGCGACCCTCAAAAGATAAGCAAAGAGGCAGCAAAGTGTGGAACTGGAACAGGCTAAAACCCTCAGTCAACACAATGCTGCACTCGTAAAGAACGCAAGCGAAAAGACAACACAGGCTACCACAGGACCGGTCGAAGTCATGTAGGTATAAGCAAACCATACACACATCGGGGACAACGACAACAGTTACCTTATCCCAGTCTAGCATTAAATCAAAGAGCAGAACACTAAATCAATAATGGAGACACACACAGAGTTCTTAACCTCTAATAACTAAGAACCCTCAAACCTATTCTAAGTACATGAAAATATCTCAGAGGACGGCGCATGCAATAAAATGGGCCGGCTATGGAAACCGTATGCAGAACCCAAGGGGATAAGTAATTGAATAAAGGTGAGGAGCAATGGAAAAGAAGAAGGTCAGAGAGAGAGATAGTGGTAAAGGGGGTGATCGGGAGAGAGTAAGCAAAGGGATGTTAGAAGCATGCACGCCAAGCCTGTCCTGAGGAGGGTAGCTCCTCGGGACCCTCACGCAAGAGGTTAGTTACACAGGAGCTCGCAAGGGCGCGATGGTCGGCCAATCACGGGCCGAGACGTCACAAGGCAGCAGGCCCCTAGGCCGCGCCAGGAGCCAACAGCCAATCAAAGGCGAGGGAAAGCCCGCGAGGGCGGGAAAACTCCTCTGAGCGAGGCAGCACAGACATACGCACGCACATATTACCACCATGCTCTCGCCTCTCTCTCTCTCCCTCCACAATGCATCTTATATTCTACTATTGATATAAAATACTTGCCGTTGTCACAGACGAAAATAAAGACCACCACTGGACTGTCTGTAACAATGCAAGTACTATGAAAGAAAGCACAACATTCTCTGATAACTGTAGCCCATTTCACTGCCCTGGCAAGCGCTAGTGGCTAACGAGAGGCGATTCTGCCAACGCTGGTAGGCGTCACACCCCGCCCAAGATATGGGACGCTCAACATTAGGCGAGCACTATATCTGACAAGGCAGAATGCCGACAAGACCCGCCACAACTAGCCACTCCACCAGAAATGAAATGCAAAGCTCAATCTTAAATAAAACAACATTTTAGCATAAAGAAAATCATATAACCCCTCCCAAACATAATAGTATAATTTTAGCCTGCTATGCTCCCAGAGCGAGCTTCACAGAGCCCAGCCTACTAAGTGAAAGACAGGTTCAACTTAGGACTTTAGCTATAACATTGGCAACTTACAATTAACTATCAAAAGAAAGAGTTTTTATGTGATTTTTTTATTTCATTTTAATGTTGTTTTTGACGGCTGCTCTACAGGGGCAAGCCTGATTTTTCTCCACTCACAACACACACTGACTGAACGGCGAGGGTTCTCCTGCAAACATACCCTCCCGTGACAAACAATCAGCCAAAACATTATCAGTGCCCTTAACATGCCACACATCCAACTTGTGTTCCGGCAGCAAAACAACACCTGACACTGATAAACTGCCCAGTTCATCACAAAACTGGCACTTCTCTTCGCTCTCTCCGGCAACGGGGCCTGCCAATAACCTTTCACTAGTTCTACCTTCGTGATGAGCGAGGCAGCCTCGATGCAGTCTATGGTGTCGTCAACTCTAGGTAATGGATAGGCGTCTGTCAGGGATAATGCTTCCACACTCTTGCAATCACCATACACACGGATCTTGCCACTCAACTCCGGTTGCAAACTCACTGGCAACGACCACTCACGATATCCTTTGTCTCTCAGACCATTTTTCCACATGTCGTCTAGCTCTGTTTTCACGACAGGCTGTTGAGCAGGATTTATACGGTAGGGAACTAACTTGAGCCTTGCACTGTCTCCAGCCTCCATGTCGGATTCTACCCCGTACATCAGGCCTGGAGAAGCAAGAAACATGCGGATGCACTGCCACAGCCTAGTAAACAACTCCTCTTGTCGCTCAGGACCAAGAGGTTGCAACTTATCTCGAAGAACAACATGCCTAGTGCCCTCCCACAACCCAGCCGAGACCGCAGCTTCTAAACTGTAGTCTCCCTCCTTCTCCACCTTCGTCCCTAGAACAGCCAGGTCATGAGAGAGACAATCAGTACCACCTGTACAGTCACTCCCATAGTTCATAATTGCTAAGGCTTCCCCGCCGATACCGTACATGCGCTCCCCCGCATTCCTTGCGACTACATCTGCCTGCGCAGCATCACCGCCTTTAGCGACATGGCCAGATACAGTCGGACAATGGTAGGCTGTTGCATTTGACTAGAGCAGCATTGGGAGGCTATGCAACGACCGGGCACCTCTACTCCACAGCCAACCTCACCAATCTGCTCAATGTCCTCCTTCTGACCACCACCCTTGGCAGCCATGGGTCGACCCTGACCTGACAACCATGCCAAAGCCTCATCGCCCACCTTGAACCACCGAAACAACGAGGCTAACGGTCTACAAACATTCAAGTGAGCTGCCCGCGGAACATCTTGCACCGCATGAGTTGTGAGGCCTGTGTGCCCGGCACGACCAGTGGGGTATGAACCGAGCTGGTGCTGGAGCGCTGCACACTGCTGCTCAGGCAGGTGCTCTAGTGCTTCCACAGCCACCAGACTCGTGTCCCCCGCCCACTGCTCCGCCGAGACATGACAATCCCAACTCTCCTCCACCTGTACCCCACTGCCCCCCTCTCCTTCTCCACCTTGGCCGCTGCAGACCAACGCAGGGACAGTAGGCTGCTAAGGTGGTTGCCTCACAACCTCCTCTAACAGGTTCACATGACATGTTTCCCCGTCCTCGTGTTCAATAGCCCCGTTCCCACAACTCTCCTCCACCTGGGAACTACTAAGTCGCGGAGTGCCATCACGGCCAACCATGTCACTAGGGGTGACAGGTTCTGGGGCCACTCCGGAGCTCACCTCTGGGTCAAGTACTAAGTCGCTAAGAAGAGCCGCTGGAGCAAAACTCACAAAACTCCCAACTATAGCTTTCTCCTTCCGACCGTTCCTCCGCTGGTCTAGAGACTGAGGAATAGGCTGTGACACTTTAGATGCACGAGATCGGGTGACAACACACGCCCTCTGCCGTGGTTGACACCTCTCGACCAACTCCTGCCCCTCCCTACTCACGTTGGCCGCCCTCTCAGCACCGACTAAGGGTGGAACCTCAGAAGCAGGTACCGCAAAGTCATTGCCGAGAAGAAGGTCGACGCCCTCTACTGGCAGTTTCTCCACGATTCCAACATCCAACTCTCGTGTCACCCCTTCAACCTCCAGCTCTACTCGAACCAACGGGTATGACCTTGTAGCATTAATACCCTGCACCACAACCACCCGTGCCGCGTTTATAGGTTGGCCTGTAAAGTTTTTCATCAGAGTCTGGGATGCACCTGTATCACGCAACAACTCCAACCCATGATTGCAACCAGCCCCACTCACGATGCCACGTGAGTGGCTGCACGTGAGTGACGTGAGTGAGTGACGTGAGTGGCGGGAGTAGCCACGCGGGTCGGGGAGGCGGTTGGTGCGGGCGATGCCGCCCGGTATGTTTTGAAATTGGAATCAGATACGGGGCTCGCGCTCACGTATGTCAAAAGTCGGGAACTTTTACGACCGTCCGGCCCACCACGGCCGTCTGACGGGAGCAGCCCCGTCAGACGTAGCCGCTCGCCCGTCAGACGTGAGCTGCTCTGGTCAATCGTAAAATATTCCCGTCAAACGGGAAAGTATACGTTCGTCGGGAAGTATATGGCAACACCGCCGCACTGCGGGCTGGCGGGAAGACGCGGCAACGATGTACGGGGGGGTATATAAGGACCAGCGGGACACACTGCCGTCAGTCATACCTCTCACCATACCGGAGAAACAACCTACAGCCAACCCTGCCACCCTGTCACCCTGCCACCCTCTGCACGCTGCCCTGCCCTGCCCTGCCCTGCCCTGCCCTGTTACCATGGATAGCAAGAAAAGCGGGAAGAAGGTCAGGAAGGTTTCCCCTTCCACCTCGATGCCTGACACCTCTCCGCCTGCCCCCTCTCCGCCTGCACCCTCTCCGCCTGCCACCTCTCCGCCTGCCACCTCTCCGCCTGCCCGCTATCCGCCTGCCACCTCTCCGCCTGCCCCCTCTCCGCCTGCCCCATCGACGTCTGCCACCTCACCGCCTGCCCCCTCGATGCCTGGCACCTCCAACTCTGCTGAGCAGGCAGAATTTTTGATCAACATCGACGACGAGAATGGAGAGGTCATGGGGCAAGTCGAAGATGATCATGAGGAAAGTGATGACGACGACGACGACGACGACGAGGACCCACCCCCTACAAATTCCGGCGTCGAACAGCCACAGCCACCACAATGGTGAAAACGGCGCCGGAAGAGCACCAACATTATCCTGACGGAGGAGACTGAGCAAGTCTCAGACTGAGCAAAGCTGGGAGAGTGGCTGGAGTTCGAGGTGCCTTTTCTATATGATAAGGGTGATCCCAGGCACAAACAGAAGGAACACATAGACCATGTTGTGGCGGAGAAGGCAGCCAGCATGGAACCCCCCTTCACAGCCTTGGACTTGATGACGTGGTTCACCTCTCTCCGCTCCAGGTTCGGCAGGCTCACCAAGCTGAAGAGTGGTGATGGGGCCAAAAGGTTGACGGAGAGGGAGAAGTGGATCATTGACATGTTCCGGTTCCTGAAGCCACACATTGTGCGGCAAAACAAGCCCCGGACACTTGGTATGCCTCAGGTACGTTTATATTTTTTATGCTTTCCAACCCTTTCACTATTAAATCGACAACCACATCAATATTTTCCTGGCGAGCGATAGCAAGCCAAGAGGTTTGGCGTCCTCAGGACAGTGACAGGTTTTGTCTTTTTCTGAATTATTTTGCTTATAATGATGTCATTATTTTTTTCAATTTATCTTGTTCACTTAAGTTTATAATTACCTAACATTTTTGTTAATGAAACACATAATAACACAAAGCAGTTTATGAATTTTATTTAAAGGTTACAAGGATGAATGGTTATGTTGAATGGTATTTTACAGTTGCTAAATAATGTACATGTTACTAATTATACATTCATGTCCCAACAGTCTGCTGCCCAAGCTGCCGAACCTGCTTCTGTTCCTGTGCCTGACCCCGCCCCAGCACCTCCCACAGACGATGTGGAGGACCCCTTTGCCGGCAGTCAGGACGACACAACCCCAGCCATCTCCATGCCTGCACGGAAGGCGAAGCAGGGGAAGCCTCCTGGTGCTGTACCATCCACAGCATCCACATCACACAGAACCCTGGAGCAAGTGAGTAGAGGAAATATTAGTTTCATAATAGCAACAATAACTTTGAACATAAGAACATAAGAACATAAGAAAATGGGTGTCTGCAGAAAGCCGATTGGCCTAAACAAGGCAGATCCCTGTCCCACCCAACCCCAATTACAAACCCAATTATAGGCTAAACACTCTAATACCTTGAGGATTATCTCACCAAAACGGTTAGAGATTAACACAAGATTACTGGGGTCAGCAGGACGCTGATTGGCTCACACCGGGTAGATCCCCCTTCATACCCAACCCTTCTCGTCCATATGTCTATCTAATTTTATCTTAAAGCTCCGTACCGTTTTTGATCCCACTATACCATATTGGCTTACCAGAATACTACATAATTTAATTTGTTAAAATTCCTAATTGGTCAATTATTGAAATATGTTATGTTTTGTGTGTTGTGTAACGTGTTAATGTTCTCTTTTTCCATAATGGTAACCATAACTTTGAACATAGTAGGCTTCCCAGAATACCACAACATTTTATTTGTTAAAATTCATAATTGGTCAAATATTAAAATATGTTATGTTTCGTGTGTTTAATGTTCTCTTGTTTCTTGTTCCTATACCAGGTCCTTGCAACTGCGGAGAAGGTGTGCCACAACCTGGCTGGGGTTATGGATGTGGTCGAGGATCCGGAGCTACAGTATTGGCGCGCCTCCCTGGATGTCATGGCCAAGGACTGTGTGGGGCTGCCGGCAGGTTTCAACACCCCACTTTTGATTGAACTGATGGCAGCCCTCAACCGGTTCCGAACTGCCCATGAGGAGGGAGTCACCCAGCCTGGTCAGGACCTCATGCTGCACGCCACTCGGAACTATGGCTTTCAGGCGCCCCAACCCCAACCCCAGGCACAGCAGCATCAACCAGCAACCACAGTGATGTACCAAGGCAAGCCTGCTACCTTCGTGCTACCTCCACATGTATTGCAGTCATTGCTGCGGCCGCAGCAATCAGCAACACCCCCTGGCACATTCCTGCCACCTAATGCCTCCACACCGACACATTCGCAGTTAGTGGACCTCTCAAACTTGGGCTCACAGTTTGGGAACACCAGCTTCAACCTGGATCATCTGCTGTCTGGATCACCTGGATATAATCCAGGTACGCCCGCGCAATCCGTCGATCCAGATCAGACCCTGGAGACCCCCAAGAAGCCACCCTAGCAGCCCTAGCTGCAACCCTCCTGCTCTCTCTTTCTAATTAATGATAAAGTATGTACATTAACAATATATGTATTTGTGTAATGACGTGTGTGTTTCTATTTCCAATATTGTAGCTAAAGTATTTATTAATAAGATGACAAATGAAATATATACTGAAAGTAATGAGTAAGAATAAAAAAGAAATTACTAATTGAAACGCAATAATGATATGGTTAATAATAAATATGAAAAACCTTTGAAAACGTAACTAAAACATGAAGTACAAAACAAAGGAAACATGGAAATAATTAAAAACTTGATTGAAATATAAAATTAAAATATTAAAAATAAAGTAAGCAGGGAACAATTGAAGTAATTAAAGGAAATATAAAAATATACAATAAACAAAATATGGAAGAACCTACAAACTTAAAGAAAATCAAAAGTAACAGATAAAAGTACAATACAAAGCAAACTGTCAAAGACTCGATAACAAAAATGTAAAATGAAACTGAAATATAAAGCAAAATACAAAGTCAACAGGGGAAAACCGTAACAATTTCCAAGAAGTATTAAAGTAGATATAACTCACCTAAATACGGTCATCCTGCCAAGCCTCAGATCCTTGAGGGGAAGAGAAGTAGGTCTTGAGGTAGTTCCGTTGCTCCTTGGCAAGCCTGGTTGCAGTGTTGCGGGACACGGCTGGGATGTTGGTTCCTACAGGTGGGTCACTCCTCCATGGGGCAGGTATGAGTTGGTGGGTGTGTGGGTCCTCTTGATCTACCTCTGTTTGGGGTGGGTTTCGTCCTCGTAGGATGTTGTGCAGAATGCATGAGGCCAACACAACAACCTCTGCACGCTCAGGTTTCCTAGACATTGCAGTGTGGAAAACCCGGAAGTGGTTGGCAAGAATGCCAAAGGCGTTCTCTACCACCCGGCGGCCCCTGCTGAGTCTGTAGTTGTAGATCCGTTCAGGTTTCGTGAGGAATCGTTGGGGGTAGGGCTTCATCAGGTAGGCGCACAGAGGGAATCCATCATCACCTGCTAAGAAGTATTCCGTTGGTGGTCCAGTGGGATCGGTAGAGATGACCTCGGCGGGGGGCAGTTTGGCGGTCTGTGTATCAAGCAACTTAGACAGACGGGTGTGTGCAAAGCCACCACCATCAGACTCTGATCCTATGGCACCAACGTCGACATAGATGAACTTGTAGTTGGAGTCAACAATTGCCAACAGGACAATGGAAAAAAACTTCTTGTAGTTGAAGTAATATGTGCCACCAAAGGAGGGGTTGCGGATCCGTATGTATTTGCCATCAATGGCTCCTACACAATGCGGCAGGTTCCATCGTTCCTCAAAGCCGCTGGCAACCTCCTTCCATTCAGCAGGCGATTGTGGCGTTTTGAGCTCCTGATCTCCGTAGACAGAGATGAGGGCCTGGCATGTGTCTGGAACAATTTGGCTGATGGTGTTGTGGGCAACCCGAAAGGAGTACTGCAGGCTCCTGTAGGTTTCACCCGTAGCGAGGAAACGTAGGGTGATGGCCACCCGCAGACCAGGAGGAATGGGTTTTCGCCAGAACGTAGGTTTCCTCTGAATGATGGGGGTGACACACTCCACAATCTCATCAAATAGTTGTTTGTCTACCCGGGTGAAGTTCTTGTACATGTGTAGACATTCTCTGGCCAACTCTTCCATCAGGTTCTCATAATGGCCATGTTCAAGCCTTCGTTGCAGATAAGGCCACACCCACACTGTCCTCTTGCTCCTTTCCTTCTTCTCTTGTTCCTCTTGATGGATGTAGTTTGCTATTGCAAGTAGTTTTAAGATTTCTATGTAGGAAATTATCCTTTTCATTAGCCGCGTGTTATGCCTGTTCTCCGGTTTGATTAGGAAGTTCACAAAATTTAACTCCTCCAGGATGAATTCCGCGATGTTGTTCATGGTGCCGAGGAAGGAGTGGGAATGGCAAAGGTGTGGCCAGTCCTGCCCTTTTGTAGTTCCCAGATTCCAACCCAGACCTACGTGGTTGACAAAGACTGTCTTTGTCTGTGTTTGGACAGACGGGGTGTGCCTACGATTGTCCGTAACCGGTCCAGGTAGGTCCTAAACAATCCCAAGACGTACGGCCTCAGCTACGCAGGTCTTGGGGGGGCGTGGCATGGGCGTGGCCTGTGTTCCCGCAAATCGGGCAGCCCATGCGGACGAACGGGGACATGCTTACGCAAGTCGCAAACACGTACGTAGTTCAATACGACTACATTACGACTGACGTAACACTGGCCCCGTCACGGTACGTTGCAATAGTCGTGGTTATACGGGCGTTCACGGCCGGACTACTCCCGTCAGAACACAAAAATGGCGATAACACTTGACGGGAGCTGTCGGGAGTAATATACGTGAATGTGTGAACCTAGCATTATATTCTACTAATGATATAAAATACTTCCCTTTGTCACAGACGAAAATAAAGACCACCACTGGACTGTCTGTAACAATGCAAGTACTATGAAAGAAAGAACAACATTCTCTGATAATTGTAGCCCATTTCACTGCCCTGGCGAGCGCTAGTGGCTAACGAGAGGCGATTCTGCCAACGCTGGTAGGCGTCACACCTCTCACACTACTGATCAACCTGGTGAACAAGCCTACGTCTTTTCTATCATAAATGACCTAGAACAGTTAGTTCAGCATCCTACCCGTATCCCGGATCGCATCGGAGATCGGCCCAGCATTCTTGACTTGTTTCTAACTTCAAACCCTTCTTCTTATACTGTCAGTCTTTTCTCTCCTTTGGGCTCCTCCGACCATAAAATTATCTCTGTCAACTGCCCTATCTCTCCAGTACGGCCACCCGATCCTCCTAGCCGGCGGCGCTTGTGGCACTTTGGCGCTGCCGACTGGGAGGCTCTCCGGCAGTACTTCTTTGATTTCCCATGGAATGATTTCTGCTTCCGTGGCCGGGGACCCTCGGAGAGTGCTGAACGCATTACCGAGGTAATCCATCGGGCATGGAAGCATACATTCCATTCTCTTTCTCTCAGACTAATGCCACAAAATCTTGGATTACTCACGCCTGTTCTACTGCTGTCCGCAATAAGGAGGAAGCATTCAAACGGTACCGACACCTTAAAACTCAGGACTCTCATTCTTCCTATGTTTCCGGAATCAAGCCAAATCTGTTCTTCGACTTACCAAACACTCTTTCATCAATAATAAATGCACTGAACTATCCAACTCTAGCTCTTCCCAAGCTTTCTGGCATCTAGCCAAGAAGCTCTCCAACAATTTCTCTTCCTCGTCTTTCCCTCCCCTTTCCCATTCTGATGGCACAACCATCACTTCGTCCTCTGACAAAGCTAAACTCTTCGCTCAAACTTTTACTAGAAACTCCACCGTGGATGATTCCGGTGCTATTCCTCCCTCTCCACCCTCCTCTCTCTTACTTATGCCTAATATCCTTATCTCTTCTAAAGATGAACTTTCTACCCACTCTGGGCTTAATACTAATAAGGCGTACGGTCCGGACGGTGTTCCTCCTGTTGTTCTCAAAAACTGTGCTTCCGTGCTGACTCCCTGCCTAGGCAAACTCTTTCGTCTCTGTCTATCCTCTAACGTCTTCCCTTCATGCTGGAAGTTTGCTCACATTCAACCTGTCCCAAAGAAGGGTGACCGCTCTCAACCCTCCAACTATCGTCCAATTGCTCTCATCTCTTGTCTTTCTAAAGTTTTTGAAACTATTCTTGCTTCCAAATTTCTTAAGCATTTCTCTTCTCATAATCTGCTCTCTGATCGCCAGTATGGCTTCCTTAAGGGTCGCTCTACTGGTGATCTTCTTTCATATCTTACCAACTCTTGGTCATCCTCCTTTCGGGACTTCGGTGAGACTTTTTCTATTGCACTAGACATATCAAAAACCTTCGATAGAGTCTGGCACAAATCTTTAATTTCTAAACTACCCTCCTTCGGTTTTTATCCCTCCATCTGTGCCTTTGTCTCTAATTTCCTTTCTGGCCATTCCATAGCCGCGGTTGTGGACGGCCATTGTTCACTTCCTCACCCTATAAACTCCTGTGTTCCTCAGGGCTCTGTCCTATCTCCTATTCTTTTTCTAATTTTTATAAATGATCTCCTCAACTGTACCTCAATTCCCATCCATTCATACGCAGACGACTCAACCTTACACTACTCCATTAGTTTTTCAGAACGCCTGAGCCAGCAATCCCTCAACGACAAACGTAATGAAGCCATAGAACTCTTAAATTATGATCTAAATACTCTCTCCAATTGGGGCAGAGAAAACCTTGTTACCTTTAATGCTTCCAAAACCCAATTTCTCCATCTATCTACCCGTAAGGAACTCCCAGCAGGGAGTTATACAAAAATCAATCCTTCATCTTCTCTCAATATTCTTGGTGTCTCCTTTTCTTCTGCTCTCAGTTGGAAGGACCATGAGGTGGATTCACGAACGGTCGTACGATCCGAAAACTCCCTTTCCGTTCCCTTACGACTCAACGCTGGTATTAACGAAGCGTCGTAGCGGCCATATTTGATCGTAGGAAGCCCCTTTCGCAAAGGGTGGTCCAGACCACCCTTACATGAAATTGACCCGGATATAGGTACACAAATATCGATAACACAACCCGCGACCTTAACAAATTCGTCTGCAGTATAGCTCTTTATGACACACTAAATCATTATTGAGGCAATAATAGCGCAATATGATTGTAAACTTGTATTTAGAACACCATTAAGGCATTTAATACAAAGTATGAATATATTTGTATACTTAATGTCTTATGACAGGCCGAATTAAGCTATGAATAGCCTACATATGCCAGCCTAGACCTAGTCAAGGTTAATTGATGCACAAATTCATGTGCTGCGACAACACGTAGCCTACTATTAGTAGATTTTAAGCCTCATTTATTGCGGAATTTTTTTATTCCAACTCCCCACCACCTCTGAGTTAGATTAGGGTAGCCTATTCCTCAACAAAGTTGAAAGTATCACAGGAACAAAATTATCAAAAGAATTACCCTAGGCCTAGCCTAAAAAATAAACAAATAAATGGTGTTGCGAATAATTTTGTTTACCCTAGGCCTAGGCTAGGCTATATCCTAGGTTTATTTTGAAAAAGTTAGGGCTATTTAGGCTAGAAAAGTTAGGCCTATGTATGGTATTTTGGTTAGGCTAGCAATGCCTAGCTGGGTTAGATTAGGGTAGCCTATTTCATCAACAAATTTGAAAGTAGCCTATCACAGGAAAAAAATTATGAAAAGAATTAGGCTACCCTAGGCCCAGCCTAAAAAAAAATAAGGAATAATTCTATAATTGCACCTATACGAGCTAAACAAATTATTATTGTATTTAACAGGAAGGTACGACGAGGTAAGTGATGTGGTATAGGTGGCAATATGTGGAAATGGATTATAAGGGCATTCCGCCCCCTCTGACCCCCTTACGAAAATCTACGGTTACTCACTCCACCCCAACTGGATTTCTACCGTTTTACCCAACCAGCGGGGTTGTGGGGGCAGCAGCCCCCACCCATAATACTAGGATAGGTTAGGCTAATGTCTCTGAATCATTGTAAAATCCGTGTCACATCTAGACTGATAGACTTTTGTCAGAGGGGGCGGAATGCCCTTATAATCTATTTCCGCATATTGCCACCTATACCACATCATTTACCTCGTCGTACTATCCTGTTAAATACAATAATATTTTGTTTAGCTCGTATAGGTGCAATTATAGAAATTTACCAAAAATATTAATAGGCTAGCCTATATGGTGTGAATATTTTTGTTTAGCCTAGCCTAGGCTATAACCTAGGTTTATTTTGAAAAAGTTTGGGCTATTTAGGCTAAAAAAGTTAGGCCTACGTATGGTATTTTGGTTAGGCTAGCAATGCCTAGCTTGGTGTAGCCTAAGCATAGTAAAGTAGAAGCCTAGAAGGTAAAGATGGTGTTTGCAGGCGTACCGTCCTCCTTGTTAACTAGCCTAGCTGTTATTAGTCCTAAGTCCCATGCTGGTAATATATTTGATGATGGCAATAAGTCATGGGAGGTGAGGGGGACAAAGCCCCCCTCAACCTATCATTATATCCCATGGCCAACTGTTGGGCAATAGGTTGAGGGGGGGCTTTACCCCCCTCATTCCCCATGACTTATTGTCATCACCATATATATTTCCAGCAGGGGGGTAAATAACAGCTGGCCGTGGGATAATTTTGTAATTAAATGCAGTCAAATTAGACGCGAACATAACCGAGCCTGCAACTTCATCTAAACAAGGAGGACCACGGAAATCCTTTAACTTGGGCCACTAACAGGCTTCCCTGTAGCCTAGCTAGGCCAATTTCTAATCATCAATTCACAAGATATTCTATTCTTCTTCTTGTTGGATGTGGTGGATCGAATTACCCATGCTAAACAATGAAAAGCTCACAAATTAAATTATATTAGGTTTTTCTTGGCGCTTCGGTCATGTGGGTGACATATTGTTTATTTACAAAAGGCCAAGCGCCTGATTGGTCAAGAGAAGCCTCGGTGAAAATAACCGAAAGGGAGCCGTAAGGGAGCTCAACGATGCGTTCGTGAATACACCTTCCGCACTCCCTTAAGAACGATCGTAGGTTGCTGTACGACATCGCACGCTACGACCGTTAGTGAATCCGGGTCCATATTACCAGTCTTGCTAAGGCAGCCTCCCAGAAGCTGGGTGAGCTCAACCGCCTTAGGGGGTTCTTTTCCCATGCACAGCTTATTGCTCTGTACAGGGGCATAGTGCGTCCTTGTATTGAGTATTGTTCACATGTGTGGGGAGGTTCCTCTCACACCGCTCTCCTAGACAAAGTTGAAAGGAAGGCCTTTCGTATCATTAACTCCCATCCACTCACCAACTCTCTGCAATCTCTCTCTCTCCGCCGCAATGTTGCATCTCTCTCGCTATTCTATCGCTACTATAATAATCAGTGTTCCTCAGAGCTTTCCCAGTGTATACCACCTCCTTTACGTAGGGCACGTGGTACCCGTCTTGCAACTCAATCCCACCCCTACTCTGTGCAACTCTCCAACCCAAGAGTGAAACGTTACTCTCAAACTTTCTTCTACTGAACAGCTGAGCTCTGGAACTCTCTCCCAGAATCAGTCTTTCCCTCTTCCTATGACTTAAATTGCTTCAAAGTCAGTGTGTCCAGGCATTTTGGCTCGAACGTCCCTTGATGTTGGCCCTGTCACTCTTTCAACTATGGGGGAGGCACTCGCTATAGGCAGTTCTGCCTTTTGCCTCCCTCAATCACATAGAAAAAACAAAAATTAGCTGTTAATCTTTAGCATTATATGCGTACCATTATTTGCTACAAATTCAGATGAATAATTAGTTGAAAACATTAAGTCCACAATATAATTTACCTAATTCGTGGGAACGCACGCTAGTAGGGGGAGGGAATATATTTGTTATTGAATTAAATGTCATATATGCTCCATCGCCGAGCATTTAGCTGGTCTACTTGGTCTTTCAGATGCATGTGACATTAACACCTTACGAGCGGCCTAGGCGGTATATAATATGTAGCCACCAGCGGGGTGTTTTTAGCCAAAATAGGGCTGTTTACGTGATCATTTTCATGCCTAAATAAGACCCAGAGCGTAAAACAAGTATCTATCCCTGAAAGGGCATAAACAGAGCTTTCTAATGACACTATAACGATCCTTTTATGATGGCTAGTTTTCTTGCAACAACCGCGCAACGCGAGTGCAAAAAGCATGTAATTCGGCACTTTCCCCATACAATTCCGTATATAGCGAGTGAGAGAGGGAGGGAGGAGGTGGGAGGTGGGATTTGTGTCAGTAGGTTCGCCGCGGTGGTCTGGAGCAGTCATACGCTCGCTACTCTCCTGCCACCACTTGTCTCTCTCTCTCAGCAACATTCCGTGCTGAAATTGCCACACGACCTATGTCGAGCGCCGCCAGATAGTCCAGGTTTATTATACTCGACTTATGTTGCGCCCCGACAGTTATGGGTTAAAGGACAGAAACATAAAATGGCCTAAATTATCAAATAATAGGGAGAATTTAGGTACAAGAATGAAGCTAAAGCTGTAAATATTTAGTTAATCATTGATTTCTTATCCCAGATGTTAATGGGTACCTGTGGTAGTAGCATTTTTCTAAAAAGGGGGGGGGAACACATTTATTATTTATTAAATTTGGTATATGCTCCATCCCGAGCATTTAGCTGGTCGACCTATTCTGCCAGACGTGGGTGACATTAAGGACGGAGACATAAAATGGTCTTAATAATAAAAATATGGGGGAAATTTAGGGACTGCAACGAAGCTCAAGCTCCGAGTTTCACAAACGCCAGAGAACGCAACGTTGCAGGCCCTCCTACCAGTCCTCTACCACAGGAGTTAAACGCCATGCCAGTGCCACTCACCCACGGCCATCACCTAGTAAACCAACCAATCTGCCGTGAATCGACGATGTACTCATGATAGCGGGCTACCTGCGCGGCTTGAGCTCGACGGTTCCAGTGGACGCCGTCACGACGCAAATTGAGGCGATATGGTCTGGCTCCAAACTGGAACGTTCGGTAGCCGCGCAGTAGTCTCTGCAGTCGCCGATTCACAGCTTGTTACAGTCCATCCTCGTACAACGCGAGTTTAGGGGAGGCACTGCGCCTCATGTTGTAGGTATTTCGCGTTGTAGGAATAACACTTTAAATGGAAATAAGGATGTTGTTTTTGGAGGCAAGAAGATAACATTGCATTGAGGGTGGAGATTTTGCAGGTAGGCAGGATGGCAGGGGGCATTATCCATTAGCAAAATCATCTTAAAATCCAGTGCGCATCAACGTCATTGCGCTGTAGGTGAGGGGGGGGGGGGCGTCACGCAGTATTAGGAGGCGCCGATTTGAAGCACTCGGCAAGGCCATTTCGCGTTATATGTTTTCGGCTCGGGTTATAAGAGGTTTAGGTAATTCGGGACCCCCCCCCCCCTCATGTTGAAGGAGGATGGCGTTGTAGGAGCTCGTGTTATAGGAGGATGGATTGTATATTGTGCGGTAATGACCGCGGGTTACATCTGGCTCACCCTCAGGAATTGGGGGAAGCTCTCGTGGCTCCAGCAAGACGACTGCTACCTTAGAGCCACAGCGCTGCTCAATTAGTTGGATGATAGAGATGTCATCCGTAATTTCTGACTTTTGGATTGGACTGTTTCGTGTACGTCGGTGCCTCCCAAATATAAGATGGTCAATTGGGTACACGATTCAGTCACCTGTCTGTCATGAAATTATGGGCTCTACCTCCTGGGGCTCGATAGCATCTAATTTAACAGTTAGGGACCTCAAAATGGCGGGGAATCAAACTGTGTCCCACAAATGCGACCTTATACATTTATAGAAATGGGGACCCTAACTGTTGATAAAAAAATTGACCTAACCTAACCCCTAGTCTACACACCGATCGGAATCCTTACTCGGGGCACCAAAATGGGGGGGATAATATGGCCAAAGGTTATCTCTTACCACACCAATCAAAATATAAAATTAATAAACATGAATACAAATAAAATCTGAGATCGCCTACCTTATGGCATGAACTATGGTAGCCTATTTCTCAGGATACCCTAACTAAACATTGTGTCAAGGGCCATGTATATCAATGACTTAGCTATACTAGGGTCCTGGTGTAGTTCCGAGGATTCCGGCTTCGGTAGACCAGGGTTAAAGGGTCAGGACTCCGGGTCTGGCGCGGAGATTATGGTGGAGGAGATCACGGGACACGTCTCTACCGTTCAAAAGTTTACTAGCGTCTGATCGGAACTTCAATTTCCGACTCTTAAATAAACTATATATTAATTCGTTACCAAGGGTTCATTCCCTCTTCACTTTATCCTATAAATGAAAAATAAGCATTTAATTATAAAAATACTAATATAAATATAGTTTCACAACGATTTAGTAAACATATTATCCAGGCGATCTGGATATTACAGCAAGCTGTGGATCGCGCCTGCTAGCGTGGGAATTTCGAAACTGATACCGAATACAGTACCTCTAAATCTAATCATACAAGGTTTTATAACTAAATTAACTTGGCCAAGGTAATCTTATAGAGTACTAAAATACTTAATATTAATTATTCTCTACAATATTATACAATCACCGGGTTCTGGGAGGAAATTGTTCACTCTAGTGAGGTTACCTTATCGGAAGGTTGTTGCCAACAGTCCCCAGATACCAGTGTAGTCAATTTATTTCTCACACCGGCAGTACTTCTTTGATTTCCCATTGAATGATTTTTGCTTCCGTGGCCGGGGACCCTCGGAAAGTGCTGAATGCATTACCGAGGTAATCCTATCAGGCATGGAGGCATATATTCAATTTTTTTCCTCTCAGACTAATGCAAAACAATCTTGGTTTACTCACGCTTGTTCTACTGCTGTCCGCAATGAGGAGGAAGCATTTACACGTTAGCCTACTGACGCCTTCAAACTCAAGAATCTAATTCTTCCTATGTTTCTGCCCGAAATCAAGCCAAATCTGTTCTTCGACTTGCCAAGCACTCTTTCGTCAATAATAAATGCACTGAAGCATCCAACTCTAGCTCTTCCCAAGCCTTTTGACATCTAGTCAAAAACTTCTCCAACAATTTTTCTTCCTCGTCTTTCCCTCCCCTAATCCACTCTGATGGCACAACCATCACTTCTTCCTCTGACAAAGCTGAGCTCTTCGCTCAAACTTTCACTAGAATCTCCACCTTGGATGATTCCTGTGCTATTCCTCCCTCTCCACTCCCCTCTCTGCTACTTATGCCTAATGTCCTAAATATCTTCTAAAGATGTACTTTCTACCCTCTCTGGGCAAGTGCGGAAACACTAATAAGGGTTTTACCGCTGCACTGCGGAACTCCTTATATAATCTCGGTTTTTGAACGCGTACCAAAACCACGGGTTTACAGCCAGGCAGCTACAAATTGGTGCAGGTGTAGTACTACTTGTCAACTCTCGATACCACCACCCCACACGCTCGGCCCGCACGCACACAAGCTGTACACATGCACTTGTCATGGAGCCTAGACGTCACTCACGCACTCGCCCTGATGACACAACCAGCCCTCCTTCTGGTGATGTCAGCGGCCGTGGAAGGCAGAGAGTGGTTGCTAAAGACCCGAGCTACCATTACTACAGCACGAGTAGCTCCGAGGACGAGGAACCTGCACGTAAAGCACGTAAAACACGTGCAAGCAGGGGCAGTGCACAGAGGTCATTGTCTTTCGGGGACACTTCCACGACCACCCCGGCAACTGCTACCACCACTACCACCACTACCACCGACGCATGAAGCCGCCCTGGGGCTGCAGGACCTGCGGGGGCCACTGGGAAGACAGGAAAGGGCAGGGGTAAGAAAACTTCTACCTCTGCCACTACCACCGTGCCACCACCACCACCACCAGCCGCCCCTGCTGCCTCTGCCCCTGTCGCCCCTGCCACCACTGCAACCACTGCCACTACTAACACCGACGCAGGAGGCCGCCCTGGGGCTGCAGTACCTGCGGGGGCCACTGGGAAGACAGGAAAGGCCAGGGGTAAGAAAACTTCTACCTCTGCCACTACCACCGTGCCGCCACCACCACCACCACCACCAGCCGCCTCTGCCCCTGCCCCTGGCCCTGCCCCTGCCCCTGCCAAAGGGAAGAAAGGGACGAAGGGCAAGGCGACAAAGGCGACAGGCACCACCATAATATTGCCATCCAGGACCTTTGCTGGCCCTGCCGATGCCACCCCTGCCGGCCCTTCTGCCCCTGCCACTGCCCCTGCCAAAGGGAAGAAAAGGACGAAGGGCAAGGGGACAACGGCAACAGGGACAACCATAATATTGCCTGCCTCTACCTCTGCCCCACGCACCACTGTTGCCCCTGCCGACGCCGACCCTTCTGCTGGCCCTTCTGTCTCTGCCTACAGGACACCTGCCCGATCGAGACGGACGAAGCACCTTACTCCGTAGAAGAACGCCGCCCTGCTGTTTCCTGATTCCCAGGATGGTGACACTTAGGATTTATACGAAAACGACGTCGCCACACGGGAGTCTGGGTTGGGGGGGGGGGATAGTGACAGTGAATCGGAGCAAAGTGCCGATAATGAGGAGGGGCGTTCAAGTGACGATGAGGGTGACGAGGATGTGCTATATCGTGACCATGACAGTGATTTGTCTGATGGTGGCGAAGACGCAGATGACATTCCATCCCCGACGCCAATATTCATACGTTTGTGTGGTCTGACGAGGCCGATTTTGTGCCTGATTTGCACCAGTTTGATGCGGGTAGGTCAGGTACAACTTCTGACTGGCCCTGTGATGACAACTCGAACGAGATGGATTTCTTCCTCGCTTTTTTCGACGTGCAGCTAATGCCGTACATAGTTGCCCAAACCAACGCCTATTACAGGTGGGTGTATAACAGAATGGAAGTCATTTCTCCAAGAGCGAGAATAAAAACCTGGGTAGATACGACCGTAAATGAATTCATGACGTTCTTTGCCTTAGTGATGGTCATGCCTCTTTGCAAGAAGCATGTGCTTCAACATTATTGGAAACACGACCCTCTGATCGCCACCCCAACTTTCAATAAGTTCATGCCTCGTGACAGATTTTTATTGCTGCCGAGATTTATGCATTTTGCAGACAATGAAAATCCTAACAGGATTGACAGAATATGGAAAGTTCGGGAGGTGTTCACCATGTTGCTGGCAAGATACAAGAAATATTTTTACCCCTTCAACAACTTGGTGATTGATGAGAGTCTCGTGCTCTTCAAAGGTCGTCTTGTGTTCAAACAATATATCACCTTGAAAAGGCACAGGTTTGGAATCAAGCTCTTCGTGTTGTGCGACTGTGAGACCGGTATAGTGCTTGATATGATTGTGTACACAGGAACTGACATAGACGTGCCAAGAGTCGCTGCCAATGACCCCATGGGCATGTCAGGGGCCATCGTAAAGAAAATGATGGCACCTTACATGGGCAAGGGACACGTATTGTACACCGATAATTGGTATACTTCTCCTGCTCTCTGCCAGTTCCTTCATGACAACAAAACGGGGTCATGTGGGACTGTCAGAAAGACAAGAAGGTCCATGCCAAAGTTCGTCGGTCACGTCACTCCACTTCCGAATCCCTCCTCCAGTGACACACCTTCTGATGATGAACTGGCACAAGAACACCGCGAGAGGAGGCAACGACGAAGGCGATGAAGGGGGGAAGGCAAGTACAAGATGCTGGAGAAGTCCGGGAAAGTGGTGGCTCTGAAGTGGAAGGACAAACGTGATGTTCATCTGCTTTCGACAGTCCACACAGGTGCCCAGGTCGTCTCTGGTAAAGTCCACTTCCGCACCAAGAAAACCATCGAAAAACCCAACATACTACACCAAATACATGCGCCTGGTGGACAAGTCAGATTGTCAACTTGCAGGCGTTGAGTGTCTGAGGAAGACTGTGAAATGGTATCACAAGCTCTTCCTCCACCTAGTCGACATCACGATGCTCAACACGTACAACCTGTGGCTTGTCAAAAAAGACATGGCTCCAAACATGAAACTAAAGTTCCGGGAGTTCGTGTGCAACGTCTCGTTCCAACTCCTGGAAAAGTATGGCACCCCCACTACAAGCAATGTGGCATCGCATGGTGATAACGTCCCTGACCGCTTCCAGGTGGGGTTCCACAGGCACTATGTAGTCCACACACAGGCAATTGGCACTCGTCACAAGCAGATGCAATGTCACGTTTGCAGCAACAGCACCAGGAGACCCAGGGCACCTAAAAAAGTCACCACCATGTGCAACGAGTGCAAGGTTGCACTCTGCGTGGGTGACTGCTTCAGGGACTACCATATGTACAAGAACGATTGAGTGCCGCCCCTGTGCATGCCCTGGACTCTCGCTCGCCCTACCTGACCTGACCTGACCTGATCATGCTTTTATGCCACTAACTATTTGTTACCTCATAAATATATATATACTGTATATATATCACCTAAGTACAATCGCGCTAAGAAGTCATTACTCGATTCCCATTAGTTTTTGTTCAGAAAGTGCTATCTGGCAACTATTGAGGCTCTACTATATTCATATATTACACACCGGGGAGAACTGTATTGAAGGACAAAATACCAAAAACACGATATATAAGTATTGTTACAATATATTTATCTCATTATGTGAGAGCAAACCAAATAATACGAAAGTTGAGACTAACACGAACGAAAGAATGTGAAACTCGTAGTATTTCACTCACTAGATTCAGGATTAAAATGTGGAGGAAGTCTCTTAATGCTTGTACTACTTTTTAAGCCAACAATACTGGGAGAAAAGTATCTCATAAAATTAAAACCAACCGTTAAAAGTAATATTCAACCCATGAGTGTCAATTTAACATTATGTTCCAATAAGTCCGAGAAGGCGGGAGCCCCAGGATCATTGCCACTGCCTCGCACTACACTCACAACAACACTGCGGCCGTTAGAATTATCGGAGGAGGCTGAGGTTGCCACCAACGGTTTTATCGTGAGGTAACTTATCGGACTTACTGAGGTCATATGACGCAAAATTGCGTCATAAACTTATTGGAGAGGTATAGAGATAAGTCCATATGACGCGATCGCGTCATATGAGTTTTTGGTGGACTTATTCATATGACGCGATCGCGTCATATATGTCTGGGAGAGTTAATCACGTAAATAAACATATAACAGATTGTTTTTCCACATTTAATTATCTAAGTGGGACAAGTCTGCCTTAAAAAACAAAGCGGTCTCCAGTATATTTTGGGATAAAGCTTGAATACTCGAGAACAGCTTGTAATTTGTATAGACAGACGATGAAATATAACTTATAACATATTTAACAACCCATAGGGACACCCATATAGGAACGAAAGATGGAAAGGCATGTAGTAAAGGACAAAGGTGGATATATGAGCGGAAGAGATACACTCTCCCTCATATACCGGCAGTGACTGACTTGCATTTTTTTGCAGGCCTCCAGGCGGCAGGCCCAGGGAGTGTAACATGATAGATAGCGCCAGGAAATTAAATACTTTCATTATTCTATAAAGATATTGAAAACAAACCTTACTTATATATATTCAAACAACAACATAAATATAATTTAAAAGACCTAAATAGGTTACTTTTGTCAGTAGGCCAATTATTGGGAATATCCGGAGACCTACAGTTATAAATTAGGAAATGACAGGGCTCTGACGGGCAGTGGAGAGTTGCCAGCGGTAGCCAGATTTGGGGACTTTTGTCCGAGCCTTAGAAAAATTGAGTCATGACTTCTTAGCGCGATTGTACAATATTATCCGTGATATGTTATAATGTATTTTTTTGTTCCTATAACTACCTGATTACACTTCTATGTCACAAAATAATTGCTACCTCATAAATATATATATATATATACTGTAAATATATATATATATATATATATATATATATATATATATATATATATATAACACCTAAGTACAATATTATCCATCATATGTTATATGTAATTTTTTGTTCCTAACTACCTGATCACGCTTTTGTGTCACCAAATATTTGCTACCTCATAAATATATATACAGTATATATATATATATATATATATATATATATATATATATATATATATTAACACCCAAGTACAATATTATCCCTTTGATCTAATGTTATATGTATTTTTTGGTTCTAATAGAAATATTTTTTATGTTATTCTCTTGTTTATTTCAACCTGATATATATTGTGGTGTAAGAAAATAATCATATGTAATGTCGCCGTCAATAGTTTCCTGGACATCTATCTGACGATGACTGTTGATTTGTTTTGGTAACAGTGTCCCCCCCCCCCCCCCCCCTTCCCCATCCACCCACTCTGTAGTCATGTCCCTCCCCCTCTTTCTCCCTCGTCGGGCAACTGTAAGCCCCTCCCTCTCCACCACCACTGGTCTCCACACACAGCACATCCACACCATTATGCTGACTCTCTCTCTCTCTCACAACTGATAATTGTAATTATTCAGCACCATGATTACGTTATATATTGTAGGATCATATTTACACTATTAAAACGTAGAAATGTATAATGTTTCGTATTCGTTAACAGATTTAATATACCAATATTGCATTCCCTTGGCCATATAGTGAGATTTATTGACCAAATGTGTTTTTATGTATTTTCAACGATCAGTGTAGTATCAGAGGCAGACGTCAGTGAACACAAATTAGTCAATATAAGAACATGAAGCTTTGAATATTTTTAAGAAGCGTCAGTTACTCTCCCGATAAAATCCCGAAACAGACAGTAATGTGTATTCTCCCCTTAACCCTTAAATGTCGGGGCGCAACATAAGTCGATTATAATTAATCTGGACTATCTGGCGGCGCTCGACATAGGTCGTGTGGCAATTTCAGCACGTAATGTTGCTGAGAGAGAGAGACAAGTGGTGGCAGGAGAGTAGCGAGCGTATGACTGCTCCAGACCACCGCGGCGAACCTACTGACACGAATCCCACCTCCTCCCTCCCTCTCTCACTCTCTATATACGGAATTGTATGGGGAAAGTGCCGAATTACATGCTTTTTGCACTCGCGTTGCGCGGTTGTTGCAAGAAAACTAGCCATCATAAAAGTATCGTTATGGTGTCATTGGAAAGCTCTGTTTATGCCCTTTCAGGGATAGATACTTGTTTTACGCTCTGGGTCTTATTTAGGCATGAAAATGATCACGTAAACAGCCCTATTTTGGCTAAAAACACCCCGCTGGTGGCTACATATTATATACCGCCTAGGCCGCTCGTAAGGTGTTAAAGAAGCTTCTAAAACTCATAGCAGTTATAATTAATTAGTATTTCGGAGATAGTAATGTGAGGGATGTGTTGGTGGACGAAGCGAGGGGGCGGAGCTTACAGTAGGAGACGACGCAAGAGAATTAGGGGGAGAGGGATGAGAAACCATACCAGAGGGGGTGGATGGGGAAGAAGGGGGGGGGGGGCAACAGTGTTACCAAAACAAATCATGACTCCTTGTGAGTTGGGTGTCCAGGAAATTATTGACGGCGACAGTACAATCGCGCTAAGAAGTCATGACTCGATTTTTCTAAGGCTCGGACAAAAGTCCCCAAATCTGGCTACCGCTGGGAACTCTCCACTGCTCGTCAGAGCCCAGTCATTCCCTAATTTATAACTATAGGTCTCCGGATATTCCCAATAATTGGCCTACTGACAAAATTAACCTATTTAGGCCTTTTAAATTATATTTATGTTGTTGTTTGAATATATATAAGTAAGGTTTGTTTTCAATATCTTTATAGAATAATGAAAGTATTTAATTTCCTGGCGCTATCTAGCATGTTACACACCCTGGGCCTGCCGCCTGGAGGCCTGCAAAAAAATACAAGTCAGTCACTGCCAGTATATGAGGGAGAGTGTATCTCTTCCGCTCATATATCCACCTTTGTCCTTTACTACATGCCTTTCCATCTTTCGTTCCTATATGGGTGTCCCTATGGGTTATTAAATATGTTATAAGATAAATTTCATCGTCTGTCTATACAAATTACAAGCTGTTCTCGAGTATTCAAGCTTTATCCCAAAATATACTGGAGACCGCTTTGTTTTTTAAGGCAGACTTGTCCCACACAGAAAATTAAATGTGGAAGAAAACAATCTGTTTTATGTTTATTTATGTGATTTATTGACACTCATGGGTTGAATATTACTTTTAACGGTTGGTTTTAATTTTATGAGATATTTTTCTCCCAGTATTGTTGGCTTAAAAAGTAATAAAGCATTAAGAGACTTCCACATTTTAATCCTGAATCTAGTGAGCGAAATACTACGAGTTTCACATTCTTTCGTTCGTGTTAGTCTCAACTTTCGTATTATTTGGTTTGCTCTCACATAATGAGATAAATATATTGTAACAATACTTATATATCGTGTTTTTGGTATTTTGTCCTTCAATACAGTTCTCCCCGGTGTGTAATATATGAATATAGTAGAGCCTCAATAGTTGCCAGATAGCACTTTCTGAACAAAAGGTACTGGGAATCGAGTCATGACTTCTTAGCGCGATTGTACATTCAATCCTATGTTCATCTAACTTATAAAATAATAATAATAAAAACAAAACAAAATGCCAGCTCATGTCATTGTATTCTTGCAATATGATATATTCTATGAATATTTCATATTGCTTGAATACAATGACATGGGCTTGTAAAAAAAAAAATTATCAAAATGTTTCTAAACATTATAAAAACTTCCCCATTCTGGGTTCGAACCCACTACCCTGGAATACCCTCAGAATCCCCAATCCGTGACCTTAATGACTAGACCACAGCAGCTCATACAATATATCACCGAAAACTTGATCTGTACATTCTAGCTGTCGGTTGGGAAAAAAAAAAATTGTTTTATCCCACCAATTTACTTTAGTAAATTGATGGAATTATCAGTCCTATCATGCAAAGGTATATAAAACTATCTCTCTCATAAATAAGTTTATTTTATAACTTTATTCGTTCAAAAATTGCCCAAACACTCCCCAACATTGCCCCTCTCAGTGTGACACTAGTCGTATCATGCGGTCACTAAGCTAAACCCTTTTTCCCACCCACCCACCGTCTCTCTCTGAGTCGACCCCTACAAACTCGGATATCGGGTTCATTTATAATACAAAATGCAAAAAATAACCTTCACAAATACATTTGTATTGTATAATCTTGCAAATAATGGAGGACAAGTGTGTTTGTGTCGAATTTCCTCCAACAACCCTCTATATGTCGCGCATATATTCGATTATATAGTAATGCATGTCATACAAAATACCCCAAGTAAGTCTCGAATATACATTTGTATTGTGTATAATATGCAAATTAATAAATCATCGTTTCATATGGCATTCTGCCAACCCTACCGACATTTGACACCAGTATAAATATAGCTCAGTTTGTTTACACCCCAGATTGTAAAACAATAACACCACACAGCTGGGTGACCTTGGCCTACCAGCGCCTCACAACAACTTCCCTCCCTCCCTCACGCCCACACACCAACCCACCCACCACACCATTCCCATAAACACATTCATAAGGCTTGTTTATCGCATATTTGGTCTATATGAGGCATATTCCTTGGTAGATGGATCGCCTACATACGTACACATACTTTATATATAGCATGACAGTGCTGAAAATACGATATATACGTGCTATTACAGCCAACATACTTGGCAACTCTCGCAGGCACACGCTAAACCCGCACTCAAGCGGTACACAAGCACTTGTCTCGTGTAAACTCTCTCACCTCCTCTAAAGTCTTTCATAATTCGCTTATATGTCGCATATTTGGTCTATATGTGGCATATTCCTTGGTATATGGGTGGCCTACATACGTACACATATGTACACATATCTACCCCTACTCACACACTAAACCCGCTCTCACTCAAGCGGTACACAAGCACTTGTTTTCCGCGTAAACTCTCTCACCTCAGTTCCCGCCTCTCTAAACTCTCTCCTAATTCGCTTATATGTCGCATATTTGGTCTATATGCGGCATATTCCTTGGTATATGGGTGGGCTACATACGTACACATACGTACACATACCTACACATCCTCCACATATCATAGAAGTGATGAAAATAGGGTAAATACGCGAGATTACGCTCTAGCCTTCCATCTCCTCCCTCTCCTATTACCCCCTGGCCGCGCGGATATTCACCCGGGAAATCTTGCCGCGCGATGACAATCAGGCCGCGCGATGCCATTCGCTCCACTTTCTTCAACTACGGACCGCCCCCCCAACCCCCAACCCCCCCAGAATTTTTTTTGGAGGGTCAAATATATATGGCTCGATGCGCGCGAACATTCCCTACACGTTGATGTACTTTTCATCGATATTTGCAAGGGTCGCCCAAATCGTCATACCTCTGCACAGGGGGGGCTGTATACTATAGGGGGTACGCAGCGGAGAGGTTAATACTAAGAAGACGTACGTTCCGGATGGTGTTCCTCCTGTTGTACTGAAAACTGTGCTTCCATGCTGACTCGCTAGGCAAACTATCTCTGTCTCTCCTCTAACGTCTTCCCTTCATGCTGGAAGTTTGCTCTCATTCAACCTGTCCCAAAGAAGGGTGACCGCTGTCAACCCTCCAACTATCGTCCAATTGCTCTTATCTCTTGTATCTCTAAAGTTTTTAAATCTATTCATACTTCCAAATTTCTTAAGCATTTCTCTTCTCATCATTTACTCTCAGATCGCCATTATGGCTTCCTTAAGGGTCGATCTACATTTGATCTTCTTTCATATCATATTAACGCTTGGTCATCCTCCTTTCGGGACTTCGGTGAGACCTTTTTTATTGCGCTAGACATATCGAAGGCATTTGATAGAGTCTGGCACAATCTCTAATTTCTAAGCTACTCTTCCTCGGTTTCTATCCCTCCATCTGTGCTTTTGTCTCTAATTTCCTTTCTGGCTGTTTCATAGCTGCGGTTGTGGATGGCCGTCGTTCACTTGCTCATCCTATCAACTCTGGTGTTCCTCAGGGTTCTGTCCAATCTACAAATCTCTTTCTGATTTTCATAAATGATCTTCTCAACTGTACCTCTAGTCCTATCCATTCATATGCAGACGACTCTACCTTACACTATTCATTTAGTTTTCCAGAATGCCCCAGCAAATAATTCTTCAAAAACAAACGCAATGAAGCCATACAAAATTTATCTGCTGATCTAACTACCATTTCCAATTGGGGCAGAAAAAACCTTGTTGCCTTTAATGTTACCAATCTACCTATCAGTCTTGAACTCCCAGAGGACTATCCCATACACTTCAACAATATAAAAATCAACCCTTCATCTTCTATCAGTATTCTCGGTGTCTCTTTTTCTTCTGATCTCTCATGGAAGGACCATATCACCACTCTTGCTAAGGCAGCCTCTCAGAAGCTGGGTGTGCTCGACTGCCTCAAGGGGTTCTTTACCCGTGCACAGCTTCTTGTTCTGTACAGGGGCACAGTGCGTCCTTGTATTGAGTATATATGTGGGGAAGATCCTCTCACACAGCACTTCTAGACAAAGTAGAAAAGAAAGCCTTTCGTATCATTAACTCCTGTCCACTCACCGACTCTATGCAATATATCTATCTTCACGGCAATGTTGCATCTCTCTCGCTATTCTATAGCTACTACAATAATCATTGTTCCTCAGAGCTCTCTACGTCCTATACGTAGGGTACGTAGTACCCGTCTTGCACCACAATCCCACCCCTATTCTTTACAACTTTCCAACTCAAGTGTGAAACGATACTCCCAATCTTTCTTCTATTCAACAGCTGAGCTCTGGAACTCTCTCCCTGAATCCATTCTTCCGTCATCCTATGACTTAAATTGCTTCAAACTCCATGTGTCCAGACATTTTTGCTCGAACATTCCTTGATTTTGGCCCTGTTACTCTTTCAACTTTGGGGAAGGCACTCGTCACAGGCAGTTTTGCCTTTTGTCTCCCTCATCCACTTAGACAAAAATAAAATAAAAAAAAAGAAACCCGCACTAGCTGGTAGGTAAGGGTTAGTTTTGAATCCCACCTACTAAGCACTAGGAACCCACCCTTGCTGGTAGGTAAGGGTTAGTTATGTATCCCACCTACTAGATACTAGGAACCCGCACTTGCTGGTAGGTAAGGGTTAGTTATGTATCCCACCTACTAGATACTAGGAACCCACACTAGACAGCAGGTAAGGGTTAGTTTTGGAAAACAAAACAAAAGTTCCCACCCCTCTCACAATCTTAACCCTGCCCGACCGGGGCAGCCCTCCCAAGGACGTTGTTGAGATCCAGGCGATCTGGCCGAAAAAACGTATTTAATAGGCTACCATATTTTCTTTATTTTAACTGCTAGAAAACTCCCATGCATCTCTAAAAGTACTGCTGTTTCCAATCTGTAGACTGGCGTTGAGTAGAGCTCTCTAAGTCAACTGGTGCAGTTGTGATGACGATTTCTGTGGAGAGAGTTTTCAGGCGATGTTAGCAATATGACACACTTTTCAACACTGAATTTGTTTTAGCAGACATCACAATAACAATGCTCCGACGTCTGCTTGCTTTCGGAGGCGCGCACGTCGCCTCAGATCAGCTGTGTTTACATACGTCGGACGCGCGGCTTTCAAAACAAGCTTAATAGGCTTTCAAGCTTACGGATTTCAAGGGGTCCCCCGGGCTCCTGCCCATCTGCCGCGGTGTCATTTTAAAATGCTACCCGGGCGGGAAGGGTTAAGTAAGCCATTTTAGATTTACGGAAGAGCGAACATTACTTGCATTACTGCATGTCCACTGCCATTTCAATAATTATGTAAGCATGGTTCCTTTTATTTTTGTTTTTTGTTTTTTTTCTATTAAAGTGACATACAAACTGGTGTCCTATCTACCTTATTTTAGTCCCCTTATAGTTTATCTTATTCTACATATTTCTACCTCTCTAAATTTAACCTGGTTGCTCTCCAATTCGGCATTCTGCCACGGCCATTTCAAAATCCAGGTCTCTCACCCTTGTCCTCTGTAGCGGGGAGGACCTTGTA